>OY725503.1:1702105-2200885 GCA_963281255.1 Aphrocallistes beatrix
GTTTAGAATGCTATGACTAAATCTTAAAAAGTACGTTGTGTAAAGTCTAATAAGAAAATAAGGGAATGCATATGGAACTGAGGCAAGTTGCTATATAAACCAGATCAAAACATTAAACCATGAGGCAACAATAATCTATTATTTAGAAATAGATCTAAAACGTATTAAATAAGGTAAATAATTACGACGAGCAAATTTTTCGGGCCCCAGAAACCCTGGGCCCTAGGCTGTAGCCTACTTAGCCAGTTGGATGATCCGGCCCTGCTCACACTTTCTTCCCAAATCCCCCTTTGGGGACTTTGTTTAACTTTGTTCAATAATTTGAAAGTACGTACACGCAGACCTTTGCAAATTTTAAAATAAAATGAAACTTTTACTATATAGTATATATACATCATTTCAAACCAGATGACATCGAGAGAACCATTACCTAGAATAATGGTCTTCGTACTGTGAGTTTCCAGGATTGAAAGGCAGTAAAGAAAAATTCAGTACTCAACATATATGTACATTCGACTCCGCATTAATAGGAGCACATCGTTCAGAGGAAATTTTGCCCCGAGTAATCGGAGAACCCTATTAACCGAAAATATTTTGTATTAGCTTCTATGTGTGAGAGCTATTTCGGTCCTGCTAAAAGTGGCCCGATCAAGCGGTCGACCCGATTAAACAGTGACCCTCCCTATTAAGCGGAGTCGACTGTATATATATTATCCTCAACTCTCCTTCTTATCTTTCTGAATGGAATTTCAAGCCTAAGGGAATATCTTTGGATCAGACTGAACGTTTGGTGATGGAATTTTCATACTCTAAGAACATAAATGACAACGAAGAAAAGGTAGATAAGTTCTTAGTCAGTTGATTTTCAGATCTTATTTCTTTACGACCTCGACCAAGGAAACGGCGGATAGCTGATGTGTCCATTAACTATTTCTATTTTTATTGAGATATTAATTTCAGAAACTTATATTTACTAACATTTCGATTACAAAATGACCCATTAAAACTGAATAAAACATCATTTCGGCTTAAATTGTCATATGTCTAGTTCAAACTATAATATTTATTATTGTCAAATTTTGGAGAATGAACGTCGAATCCAATAATTTCAACAATCCAATGATCCTAGTATTGGACTTTTAATTGAGACCATGTTTCAGCTACTCGCTCGCATCAATGTTTAGCTACCGCATATATTGTCATTTTGGGATCAGTATCCCATTATATTTCTATAATAGGGAATTTATTGAAAGATATTGAGTTATAAAGTCGATACACCAGCATTTCAAAATATATATTGATGGTTATTGAGACTTCAATCGGTGAATTAAATGTTTGTAGCCAATTATATATCAAGTTATCAGCTTTCATCTGCTTGGGTGGTGAAGTGGTTAGGATGTTTGCATACCAAGACTTAGGTCACGGTTTCTAAGTTCGCTCTAGTCATTGCATTTTAGTCTCAATTACATTGCTTCGGTAATGTAATCTGAGCCTACACTCATGCAGAACCTTAGTGAGCTGAAAGCACTAAGGATATCATCTCGTTTAAAGGTAAAGTTAAGTCAGGTGCTATCTTTTTCCCCCAAATTGTTATAATACTAAGCAATTTGTGAAATAACATCTAATCAGTAACAGGTTACGCTAAATCTAGCTTAAAATTCGTTCCCATCACATTCAAATTACTCACTTTATAAGCTTTCAACTTAATTACACTCCTTCAAGAATAAGTATTTCCGGAATTTGCAATCCTATGGTACATATCACGAGTTATCACCATTGTATATGATGCCATCAGTAGTACGAGGTAGCACATTTTGAAAATATTTAACTTTGCGGGAGATTAATCGAGTGGATAGATTATAAAGTGGTAATTCGAATATGGTGAATATATATACAGTTGACTCCGCTTGGCCACTGGTTAATTGGGTCAGCCGCTTAATCGAGTCACTTTTGGAAGGACCAGAATAGCTCTCACACATAGAAGCTAATACAAAATATTTTCGGTTAATAGGGTTCAACGCTTAATCGGGCCAAAATGTCCTCTTACCGATGTGGCCCTATTAAGCGGAGTCGATTGTATATATATATATAGTACTTCCTGGACAAAAATATCCGTATGTACTGATATTACGTCTAAATAGTCCGTTAGTCCCGAACAAAAATTTTATTATTTGCTGTAGTAATGTTAGACCAGTAGCCAGTAGCTTATAGTATTGTTAGCTATCGTAATTGTTTAGTTGCTAGGGAACTAGGTAAATACATCAGACTTACACCTTATATAGTCATAGTTTGATATTGTCAGAGATTGAATAAACCTTGCTTTTATCGAATCGAACAAATATAATATTGGCGACGAAGATAAAACAACGAATGGCTTCAAAACACGGATCAATTAGTGAATTCGAGGCGGGTAGGGAAGATTGGATTTCCTATACCGAACGCCTACAGCAGTATTTTGTGGCAAATGATGTCGAGGCAGCGAATAAGCAGAGATCTATCCTTCTGAGTGTATGTGGAGCGCAAACTTATCAGCTTCTGAAAAATCTGCTTGCCCCCGAAAAGCCCTCAGATAAATCTTTCGTTGTGTTGGTTCAGTTAATGAAGGACCATCTACAGCCCAAGCCTTCGATCGTGGTGGAGAGATTTAATTTTCATTCCCGATCTCGGAGGGAGGGAGAGACAGTCGCAGTATTTGTCGCGGAACTAAGGAGGCTATCCCAACACTGTGGTTTGGTGATATACTCAATGAGATGCTCCGAGATCGCCTCGTCTGTGGGATAAATGATGGAAGTACCCAACGTCGCTTACTTTCTGAGCCAGACTTAACCTACAAAAAGGCACTCGATATCGCGCAGGCGTTGGAAACTGCAGAGCGGAATGTCCAGGATTTACAGCTTTCCAAAACTGGCCCCGATAGACTTTATCTCGTAAAGGGAACAACCCAGAGGATGCAGAGTATCGTATGTTACCGTTGTGGCTCAAACCACCGAGCAGCTGAATGCCGTTATAAAGATCTTACCTGTCATAGCTGCGGTAAACAAGGACATCTATCTAGAGTCTGCCGAAGCAAAACCAAAAAATCGCAACAATCGCCCCCTGCTCTCATGAGCGAAACACATCAAATACAAACGGAAGAAGCGGTTACGGATCAGGAAGATATGAGAGAATATGGAGAATATGACCTATTTGTCATCAAGAACTCTGACCATAGGCCTCTTAGCGTAACAGCGACGATAAATGGAGTGGAACTTCCCTTAGAAGTGGATACTGGTGCGACATTATCCATTATTAGTGAAGAAACATATAAGCGATTATACAATGAAGACAACGCGCCCACACTAAAACCATCTGGAGCGCGCCTGAGGACTTATACAGGCGAAGCGATCAAGGTAATTGGAGAACTCGAAGTAAGCGTGAGACTTGACGAGCAACAAGAATGGAAGGAAAAGGTCCCAGCCTCCTTGGTCGAGATTGGTTAAATAAATTCAGGTTGAATTGGTCTCAATTAAACCAAATGCGTGTTGCCAATGAACTTAATGAAGTATTGGAAAATTATACCTCATTGTTTCAGGATGAACTTGGTTGTGTGGATTGTATCCAAGCCAAAATAGAAGTCGACCCAGATGTTTCTCCAAAATTTTGTCGTCCAAGGACCGTGCCTTTTGCATTACGTGGAAAGATAGATATGGAATTAGAAAGATTGGAAAACCAAGGCGTCATCGGAGCAGTTCAATTCGCTGAGTGGGCAACCCCAATTGTTCCAATTGTCAAACCTGATGGTTCGTTGCGGATATGTGGAGATTATAAAATAACTGTGAATATCTCGGCAAAAGTTGATACATACCCACTTCCCCGCGTAGATGATTTGTTAGCTTCGTTGTCAGGAGGAAAATCATTTTCCAAGCTAGATTTAGCCCACGCATACTTACAAATCCCTCTAGAGGAACAATCGAAGAAATATACAACAATAAACACCCACAAAGGCTTATTTCAATACAACAGGCTTACATTCGGATTATCTTCTGCACCCGCCATATTTCAGAGGATAATGGAAGGGTTACTACAGGATTTACCGTGCGTATGCGTGTACCTCGATGATATATTAGTAACGGGGGCGAGTAAGAAAGATCACTTGAATAACTTGGAAGCAGTGTTGGCACGTCTTAAAAGTGCTGGATTCCGTCTGAAGAAACATAAATGTTCTTTTTTATTACCCTCAGTTGAGTATCTTGGTCACGAAATCACTGCAGAAGGGCTCAAACCAAGCAAAAGAAAGGCCCAAGCGATAAGGGATGCTCCGACTCCGACAGATATATCCCAACTGAGGTAATTTTTAGGTTTGATAAATTACTACGGAAAATTCCTACCCAACGTTTCCACCTTGTTAGCTCCTTTGCATCAATTACTGCAGAAACAGATACATTGGAAGTGGGGCAGGGCGCAAGAAGACTCTTTCGAGAAGGCCAAAGTTTTACTGACTTCATCGAACTTACTTGTACACTTTGATCCAGGAAAACCCCTTATCCTCACTTGTGATGTATCACCTTACGGAATCGGAGCGGTTTTGTCCCATGGATGGGATAATGATACTGACAGACCGATATACTACGCATCGCGCTCACTCGCCACTGCAGAGAGGAAATACTCACAGTTAGACAAAGAAGGCCTGGCTATCATATTTGGTGTCAAGAAATTTCATCAGTTCCTGTATGGCCGAAGATTCACAATCAGATCCGATCACAAACCACTCCAATACATTTTTGGACACACAAACCCAGTACCACCCTTAGCATCGGCTAGAATACAAAGGTGGGCACTAACCTTAGGCGCTTATAATTATAAGATTATGTACAAACCGGGACAGGATATCGGTCATGCGGATGGGCTAAGTCGTCTCCCCCTACCTGAAACACCGAGTGAAATTCCCCTGCCTGGTGAGACAATACTACTGATAGAGCGTTTAGAGCAGTCACAAGTAAACGCTGAGCTCATATCTCAGTGGACTAACCGCGATCGAATATTATCGCGGGTACGTCAATTCTTACTTCTTGGATGGCGAAGATTGGTTGATGAAGAAATGTTTCCATTCGACCGCAGGAAGGACGAATTAAGTGTGGAGAACGGATGCGTCCTTTGGGGGAGTCGAGTGGTGGTACCTATTAAATTACAGAATTCGGTTTTCGCACTATTACATGAGGGACACCCAGGTATATCAAGTATGAAGAGCTTAGCGCGAAGTTTCGTATGGTGGCCTGGGATGGATTTACAACTCGAAACTAGGGTGAAAACGTGCGAACAATGTCAAATGTCTAGACATTTACCAGCCAAGGTTCCTTTACACCCATGGGAGTGGCCAGAACGTCCATGGTCTCGCATCCATGTGGACTACGCAGGGCCATTTTTAGGTAAGTGGTTCCTGGTTATTGTAGATGCTCACTCAAAATGGATGGATATAGCTATTGTATATGCTGCTACTTCAAGTATCACAATAGAAAAACTCCGAGCAATGTTCGCAACACACGGTCTGCCTGAAACAATCGTATCAGACAACGGTACCGTATTTACAAGTATCGAGTTCCAAGAGTTCACCAAGAGAAATGGTATCCGACATGTTCGAACGGCTCCTTACCACCCATCGTCCAATGGACAAGTTGAAAGGGCTGTTCAAACGTTTAAAGAAGCAATGAAGAAAAATTCAACAGAAACATTAGAGACCCGAGTATCTAGATTCTTATTTCATTATCGCATTACCCCGCATTCGACGACTGGATTGACACCAGCTGAAATGCTGATGGGCAGACAGCTCCAGTCACACCTCAGTCTCCTCCTTCCAGACAAGTCAACTCGAGTTAAATTGAAACAACAATCTCAGAAAGAACACTACGACGAAACAGCTAAGGAAAGGGATTATGTACTCGGCTCGCGCATCCTAGCCCGTAATTTTCCATCAGGCAATTCCTGGCTCAAGGGCATCTTAAAGGAAAAGTGTGGCCCCTTATCGTATATCATCGAATTGGACGATGGTCGAACTATACGTCGACACATGGACCACATCCAATGTTATGGACTGTCAATCTCGGATGTTCCAAAAGAGTCATTCCCGGACGATGATGTTAGTCCTGTTCCTCAGACCACATTGGTTACTCCGGAGGTCACAGAACGGAATATAACAACTCCCCTACGACGATCATCAAGAATTCGACACCCACCTGATCGTTACGAACCAGAATCGTAATAGTAGACAAGGTCACTAGTTCTTGCATAGTGGGGAGGAGTGTAGTAATGTTAGACTAGTAGCCAGTAGCTTATAGTATTGTTAGCTATCGTAATTGTTTAGTTGCTAGGGAACTAGGTAAATACATTAGACTTACACCTTATATAGTCATAGTTTGATATTGTCAGAGATTGAATAAACCTTGCTTTTATCGAATCGAACAAATATAACATTTGCTATCATCCAAGACTTAGAACTTCAATTTTTGATTTGTCACACATCTCTTGTTTATGTTTTGATATGATATACTTTTCAGATTGGCAGCTTAGTGTGATTTACCACTCTTTCATGATCATACATACCCTTATTACGACTGTTTTGGTAATTTGCCTCTACTTTTTTAGTGTGCTTCCGATATTATTATATTAGAGCTATGATTCAATATAATAATATAGTAGCACAGTACTAAAATGAGTGCTGGTGTACGGCCAGCCGGCCGTAAATGGTGCACAGACCGAGTTTAAAAGATATCGCCCTGAAATCTTTTATGAAGCTGCGGACATATAGGTTGATATGTACCTGCACATAAGATTTTCAATATATGCTAAATCATCATCATTACGTAGCATTTTGTGATTTTATTATTTTGCTTATTGCACAAAAGCTAGAAGAGCTAGAAACTTGAGATTGGTTACACTGGTGAAGTACGAGGCCCTCCAAAACCTATTTCTTTCCTAGATCCATCGCACATAGGACTTCTGAGAAATTGCAGTAAAAATTTTGTCGCGTCATTATCGGCTAATTTTAATGATAAATGCCTATTAGAGCTTAAATTTTAATAGTTTGAGATAAACAATTGTTCAATAAAGTGTTCAATATAGATCTCAACAAAATTATCTTAATTAATTAAGCTTACGTCACCATGATGACACAGCAATAATTATAAATGGCTAATAGAGTTAAAATGTCTTAGGAGTAACATACTAAAAGTTTATCGAAATCTGAATATCAAAAAGTGATTTAGCACGACCCCGTCGTTGACCTCGGACTATAAAAATCGCCGGTTTTGAAAACTAAGATTTAACCTTTCAAATGATTGCAAATCAGTTTTTATGTCATATTCGTGCTCAACATCAAATTTCCAGCAAATTTGATATATATATTGAATCATTACCTACTGTATATAAGGCCTCACAGTAACATGCGGATTTGAGACTAGTGATGCGGTAGAAGATGGTTGAAATAATACAAGGGCTGCCTTAAATCATTAACAAAGCACAATAGAGCTTAGGAATGTATTACCAGCATATATAAATATGGTGTCAAAGTACCCATATCCGTTGCTAGAATTTAGATTAGTCACCATATGGTTGCGGAATATGTTATATTTGTGACAAATTTAGTGATTTTCAGAGGTTGTTTACCACTTCTTAGTGTTTTTATTATAATTCTTTTCGATTACGTAGAATTGAGATATGAATGGGTTGATAAGAAAAAATTGGATTTTTTTTCATGGAATGTTGCTACATTCCAGTGTTGCAATGGAAACGTGTTTTGGTCAGTTGGGGTCATATCTTGAAAACCACAAGAGCCAGACATTCAAATGTAAGTCCATTTGATAGCGAATAGACTATTTCCTTATTAAGTGATAGTATAATTTATTTGCCTAGATTATATTATCGCTTAATAGGAAATAGTCTATTCGCTATCAAATGGATTTACATTTGAATGTCTGGCTCTTGCGGTTTGCAAGATATGACCCCAACTGACCAAAACACGTTTCCATAGAAACACTGGAATGTAGCAACATTCCATGAAAAATCCAATTTTTTCGTATCAACCCATTCATAGCTCAGTTCTATTCGAAAAAGTTTATAATAAAAACATTTAGAAGTGCCCCTAAACGGCCTCTGAAAATCACCAAATTTGTCACAAATATAACCTATTTCGGAACCATATGGTGACTAATCAAAATTTTAAAAAAGGATATGGGTATTTTGACACTATATTTATATATGCTGGTAATACATACCTAAGTTCTATTGTGCTCTGTTAATGATTTAAGGCAGCTCATGTATTAGTTCAACCATCTTCTACCGCATCCCTAGTCCCAAATCCGCAAGTTATTGTTAGGCCTTATATACAGTAGGCTATGGGGAAACATTTTAGTATTGTCCCTTATACTCCTATGAAATATTAGAATGTGGAAAATTTAGGTGGCATACATGTATAAATAGATGGATAGACATGTTTACATTTAATTTCATCTTCAGTTTCATCATTCGATGCTATTCCCTTCTTTCATATTGCCACAGTTGTCATCTTGGCTTCGTCCGCATGCTTGGGAACAGTTGAGTCCTTATTTTCTGCAGCTACATCTGAGACTACTACAGCCTGTGGAACAGTTACAGTGGATCATTTTCAGTAGTGCTTCGGGTGCAGGGTTACTGTCCAACATGACTGGGGTTTGGCTGTTATCTTAGCAGTTCCATTTCTATTCGGTAACCTCTATACCATCAGCCATGCCAATTCACATTATCACCTGGAAATAGCACCTCAGAGAAAGAAATTTCGTGGCGGAGGCTGTAGTAATAAGGAGGATTTCCTTTACAATCAAGCCAACAAACATGGCCTCATCCGTCTCATTTCTGAATGTATTAGAGAAAAAGGGTGCAACGTGATACAAGCTGAGGAGGATGCCGATGTTGACATTATGAAGGTAGCAGTATCAATGTCATCCTCTAAGACAACAACTCCCACAGGCGATGATACGGATCTATTGGTTCTGTTGCTGCACTACACTCCTAACAACAATGTAAATAAGATATACTTCCGCTCGGATAAAGGGAAACCAACCGTAGTGTATGACACTAAGGTGATAAAGCAGGTGCTTGAGGACGAAATCTGCCACATCCTGCTTTTTCTGCATGCATTCACCGGGTGTGACACCACTTCCAGCATTTTCGGGATCGGAAAGAAGTCTGCTTTTTACAAGTTGATCAAAGAGGATTGCATCTTAAAAAGCTATGCTAAGGTGTTTTCTGAACCAAACCAAGACCCAGTTGTGATAGAAAGCACTGTTATAAAGTCATGATTGCGTTGTTCAATGGAAAACGTGGGGACAGTCTTCGCGACTTGAGATACACTATCCACTGCAAGAAAGTGAGTGCAGTCAAAGGCTTCGTTACACCCGGAAGACCGCCACCTATAGCCTCCGCCACGAAATTTCACTCTCTGAGGAGCTATTTTCAGGTGATGATGTGGATTGGTATGGCTGATGGTATAGAGGTCACCGAATGGGGATGGAACTGCCAAGATAACAACCTAACCCCAGTCATGTTGGACAGTAACCCTGCACCCGAAGCACTACTGAAAATGATCCACTGTAACTGTTCCACAGGCTGTAGTAGTCTCAGATGTAGCTGCAGAAAATAAGGACTCAACAGCTCCCAAACATGCGGACGAAGCCAAGATGACAACTGTGGCAATATGAAAGAAGGGAATAGCATCGAATGAAGAAACCGAAGATGCAATTGAAATGTCAAAATATCTATCCATCTATTTATCCATACAGTGCCTACTTTTTTCTCCTGTTTAAATATATTTATATCTTTCTATACTCAGTTATTAATTCAAAATACTAAAATAGGATTATTTCTTTTGGTTTATTGACCGGGAATTACCAATAAGAACAACAATTGTTAAAGTATATTCATAGAATGTACCAAGCATTCGAGATTTTTTTCTTTTGATTTTTCTCTTTTTTCTAAACACACAAACATTTATGATCCACCTTAGCAAATACATTAGGAAAGAAAGGCAATTGGATTGCAAAATAATTGAAATAAACCTTATGATTTTCAAGTAAAACGAAATCTCGGATGTTAGATTCTCATGTGTAAGTATAATACTTTAGCAAAATTTGTTGCAGAACTTTTGGATCACCCTGTATATAATATATATATATATCTGTAACGAATTGATTGAAAAAACTGCCAGGCGCAGAAAGCTGATTTTTGGCATGGGAGAGTTTTTTGGCTATGGCTCCAGTAAGTTCTGAGCTCATACGAAAATGTCATCTCATCATGGAATTAAGACGTCATTGTCACCTTTTTATAATCAGAAATTTCCATTTTTTTATTAACAATTCCATTGTATTACTGAGTGTTCTACCATCTAATCGTACTTGTTGGACGGTATTTATTTTGATATTTATGAGTTGACCCCCTAAAGTTTAGTGTTACTAAAAATTGAAATATTATTAGAGATTTTCGGTCCATTGATCAATTAGTTTCTTACTTATCTGATATTTCTAATGATATAGACCTCAAAATTGTTTTGGCCCATTTAGAGATTATAAAACAGAAAAATTTAGAAAAAAAGGCATATAAAATCCATTCAAAATAGCTCTATGAGGGACTTCATTCCTAAAATGCTCGGGAAATGGCCGCTGTGATATTAGCTATTGTATCTAAAATAGAATTTTGATCATTTTAAAAAAATTTGTTCAGATCCGACCATTTGTTCGTAAGTTATCGTCTATTATAGGTAAAGTTCGGACAATATACCACTCTATGGTCCCGAAAGAGGTCGATGTCAAATCTTAAAAACTATCGAAGATATATAATCTATTATAATCTTAAGGATACCGCCGTCAAAAACTTTGCATGGGGTAACAAAAATTTTTATTGTTAATTCCCATTGTATTAATGAGCTGTCTACCATCTGATAGTACTAGTTGGACGGTATTTATTTTGATTTTAATGAGTTAACCCCCTAAAGTTTAGCGTTACGTACTAAATGTTGAAAAATTATTGGATGTTTTTGACGCATTCACCAAATAGTTTTTAACTTATTTGATAATTTTTTAATGATATGGACATTAACATTGTTTTGGCACCTTTGGAGATTATATAACACAAATATTTAAAAGAATGGTCAATTAACATCCAAACAAAATAGCTCTTTAAGGGTTTTCTATTCTATAATGCTCGGGAAATCGCCTGTTTGATATCAGATATTTAGCGATCACTGGATCAGAAATAAAATTCTGATCGTTTCAAAAATTAATTGCTCTGATCCGACCATTTGTTCGTGATATATCGCTTACTATAGGTAAAGTTCGGGCATAATATCTCTGTATGGTCCCGAAAGAGGCCGATGTCATATCTTAAAAACTATTGAAGATATATCATCTATTATATTCTTTAAAAAAGGATATATACGAAAATATATAGGTTCCTCAAAGATTCCTTTGTCAAAAATAAATATTTATCGACTTATCATTGATTTAATTATAACACAAATTATATGGAGAACTTTGAATATATTAGAAAATGGCGAATCTAATCATTAAATATGTATCCAAATGTGGCTATTATGCTAAATAATGAATACAATTGTCATTAATAATGTGTACAGAAGAATTGGAGACCTTTTGATAATTATTTTGAAAGTTCTTTTCACGTGATGACGTAGCATTTTTGGAAAATCCTAACTTGAAAACTTAAAGTCGTAGACTCTCGCTCTAACTTCCTAATATACTTTTTAGAAGCTCTTTGTTCATTCTAAACCGATGGATTATACTTTGAAGTGCGTATGAATTATATTTCTCAATTGGTTCAAAACATTCAGGGGTTAAGGGTCTCGAAGAAATTTGTGGATTTTCAGTGTACTTTTGAAATTTTCACCAAAATTTGTTGGAATATATCCAATTCATCAGTATAAATGCGATTAAATGCCCATGAATGCATTTATTTATCATTAATAGCTCATTTTACAACGTTCTTAACATTAAAACTTTAAATCCCTATATCTCGGGACTTTAAAATTTCAAAATTGACCGTCTTTAAAATAAAAAAAGTCAAATTTGGTTTGAGATAGAAGGCTGAAATTTCCAATAGTTGGTCAATATCATTGTGCGATAAACGTAGGACCACTCGATTTTCGATATCTTATAAATTTGTTATTTTATTGCTGATTTCCAGAAAAAAACGGGCATTTTAGTCGGGTTTGGATATTTTTTTGGAAAACCCCTATAAAATTAACAATTTTGGCTATTTTAACTTTCTTTTGGTCCTATGCGATAGCAAATATGATAGACTATATCCTCCTTACTATTAAAACTCGATTATTGTATATATATATATATATCTGTAACGAATTGATTGAAGAAACTGCCGGGCGCAGAAGGCTGATTTTTGGCATGTGGGAGTCTTTTGGCTATGGCTCCAATAAGTTCTGAGTTCAGAGCAAAATGTCGACTCATCATGGAATTATGACGTCATTGTCACATTTTAAAAAGTTAAGCAACACAGTTATTCGGGCATAACTCAGCCATTATAGGAGATAGAAGGCTGAAATTTTAATAAATCTGTATACTAACATACCTCACATATGATGCGACTTTCATCAAAAAATGATGACTCATGACTTTGTTATGACGTCATCATTACGCATCAAAAATTTTAAAATTGACAAATTTTGTGATTTTTCGAGTGAAATCGGTTTTAACACTAAGATGGACATATTTAGAGATGTTATCTCCCTTATAATTAACCAATGTCACCTCCAGGCGACCGAAGGGAGCCTCAGGCGGACACGAAGTGTCCGCCAGCCGCGCAGCGCAAGCAAGCGAAGCGCGCTTGTATTAATAAATTTTCGAAGCATTTGATCCAAAAGTAAAAAATATACAGAGTGGAGGAGGGTCTAACATTAGGATGTGCTAGCGAAAAACAAAAACAAAAAACGACTTTGAGACGCTGTAACTCAAAAACTTAAAATGCGAACCAAAAACGGTTTGGCATGCCTCGATTTTTTTTAATTGCACTACCTGCCCACGCTTAACATCATATATATCTCTCTTCCTAATATATGCTGTAAGCCAAACCTAAGGATTTTTCGCGGGCGGTATCCTTAATAGAATGTGTATATTAATATATCTCACATATGATACATATGATAAAATGATGATTCATCACTCTGTTATGGCGTCATCATTACAAATCAAAAATTGACAAATTTTGTGATTTTTCGTGCGATATCGATTATAACAGTAGGACAGACGTATATAGAGATGTTATCCCCGTTATAATTAATCAATGTGACCCCAGGCGCGGCTGGCTGACACAAAGTGTCCGCCAGCCGCGCAGCGCAAGCAAGCGAAGCGGGCTTATATATATATATATACAGTCGACTCTCGTTAACACGTACACCAAGGGACCGTGGAGATTTGTACTCCTTATCCGGAGTACGTATTAACCGAAGTACGTACATAGCTACATTTGTCCAAAATACTTAATATACATAGTGATAACTACGTGAGAGTATGAAATTGTACTTGTCAAATAGAGAACTCATTATCCATGTTGTATTAACGAGATTCGACTGTATTTTCATTGAGAAATATCTGTCTAGTATCTATATACGTACATACTACGTACCATATTCAAAGTGCTCGTAGGCACACACCCGTTCGTATTAACCGATGTATTTAGTATTGAAAACGCACTGAAGGGGACCCACAAATCGTACTTATTATCCGATATTTCGTCTTATCCGTGTTCGTGTTAACCGGAGTTCGTTTGTATATATTTTGCCATAGATTAGGTTGGGGAATCAAAACTTGTACTTCTTATCAGATTGTACTCCTTATCCGTGTTCGTATTAACGAGAGTCGACTGTATATACATATATACACTGCCTGAACAAAAGTATTCGTACACCCCATATTTCCCCATACAAATAGTTATAATACTGATTTATTTAGCGAGTCAAGGTATTTAATTGGTAAGAGATACGCTTAATTTAACTTCGAATTCGAATTACTCACTTTTTAAATTTCAACTTGTTTACACTCCCACAAGGTTGAAAATCTCTTACGAATTAAATAACTTGACTCGCTAAATAAATCAGTATTATAACTATTTGTATGGGAAATTATGGGGTGTACGAATACTTTTGTCCAGGCAGTATATATGTATCCTTACCCTTACTATTAAAACTCGATTAATGTTTGTATATATATATCTGTTACGAATTGATTGAAGAAATTGCCAGGCGTAGAAAGCTGATTTTTGGCATGTGGGAGTCTTTTGGTTATGGCTCCAGTAAGTTCTGAGCTCAGAGCAAAATGTCGACTCATCATGGAATTATGACGTCATTGTCATTTTTAAAAGTTATGCAATACAGTTAGTTATTCGAGCATAACTCAGCCATTATAGGAGATAGAAGGTTGGAATTTTAATAGAATCTGTATACTAACATACCTCACATATGATGCAACTATCATCAATAAATGATGACTCATCACTTTTTTATGACGTCATCATTACTCATCAAAATTTTAAAATTTGATAATTTTAGTGATTTTTCGTGCGATATCGATTATAACAGTAGGACAGACATATTTAGAGATGTTATCTCCCTTATACTTACTCAATGTGACCCCAAGCGCCCAAAGGGCGCCTCCGACGGACACAAAGTGTCCGCCAGCCGCACAGCGCAAGCAAGCGAATCGCGCTTGTATATATATATATACACATTGCTCGAGTTTTCATAGTAAGGATATTCATGATTTCGATATTCATGATTAGTCATGATTTGGACATATACAGGGCCGCAAATTGGTATAAATTGAAATTATGAAAAAAGGAATTTAGCTGCCACTCTGAAAAGGTTATCAGACTACCTTAATGTACTTGTATAATCCCTACACAGATTGTAGTACCATAAAGGTTTTCCACCCCAGATGGTATCAATATCTGCTCGGGGTCATGGACTATATTATGTAACTCTCGGGGATATTTCTGGAATCTGCTTTTCTCCACCATACATTGGTACAGTAGAACTCGGGGTTTACTTTGTTTTATTGGTATCCCATTATAAAATACGTAGTAGGGTTTTTGTCTGCCGGTTTTTTTTGTCGCATAAGCTATGAAATCAATTGGACAAAAATACTGCGGCTGTACATTATAAGGTATATTGGAGTACTACAAAGTATACACATACATAACGAAATAAGTTTGGTGATATGAACATATCTCATTGATATGGCTCTGCACTATCAAGAAAATAAGAACAGTTAAGGTATTTTTTTAATTATCCACAAAATAATTACTGAACTTTGTCAAGATTGAAAAATGTTCAGACTTTAACTCATAATTAATTTGATGCTAGATTATCAATCAAAGTGTTACTTTGAATTGGTCAAAGGATTTGAATACATGGAAACTAAATGAAAATTCTATACATATAAAGACTCATTTACCAATATATGGTAAGGACAAAATTTAATTTCTAAAATATCCCCAAGAGCAACAGCATATTTCCCGTTTCAGTTCTAGTTTGAGATATCAAATTAAAATATATCAATAAATTGTAGATAGTTTAAACTATTGAGATGGTTATTCTTTAAAATATTCAAAGTAAATTGAATTTTTCGATGCCATAATCTTAGACTCTGTCGATAGATTGATATGATATAAGCAGAACTTCACAAATTAGTAAGCTATCTTCACTTCACAAACTTTCGTAGTTTCCGTGGTATAACGCATTAATATTGGCATACCTGTAAATTAAATTCGTCTATTCAGAGGTAATTAATCTCAAAGGATAATACCTATCTGGAAATTGGAAATACAGTCAAATCCACTTATTGGGAGAAAATATCCGAGACCAAAGCGTCTCAATTAAGCGAAGTCGCCTATAGATGGATGGATAGATAGTTAAATGTTGGTAGTCCGAATGGTAATTGCCACACAAATTAATGCTAGATATGAGCTCAATTCATTTGCTAGGAACACTTTTTTTAAAAATTGAGAGGCCAACCAACTAGCTGGGGGAGTCTGGGGAGCTATAAGCACCCAGTGGGGTCTAGGGGCAAATCCCTGGAAACAGACAAAATTTGTACTCAAATTCTTTTAATTTCTCCGTTCGAAAGATACGTAAGTTAACTTCGAGGACACTTCCTCTCATCGGTGCAACTTATTCCTGATCATGGTGAGTATGCTATCTACTTAAATACTATAGATTGATGAGCTAATTTTTATTGAGTTATTTCCCTGTAAAATAGGAAGTGGTAAGTCTTATCGCTATAGAGGCCGAATCCAAGTAGTACCAGCAATAACGTTTAACTAGACTTATCAGACTATCAAAATATATTGTTGTAGTATTCAAAACAATCCTCAAACAAATAGATGATTTATAACTACTTGTATATATAATATTATTTACTATCTGAAATGGCTATATCATTAAGAAAACCGCTAGATCTAATGGATTTCACTCTTTTAATTTAAAATTATTAATGGAAAATAAATTAAGTGACAGTAATATTACTCGAGGATGCGTTAATGAATAGTGACGAAAGATAACATGGTTCTCCCAAGGATTTTGGAAAAGCGTATCGACAGTGACGTAGCCAGATTTTCAGACGGGGTGGCACAGCATCCAGCTGGGGGTTTCCAGGCTATAAACCCTCCCAGTGGGATCCAGGGGTTTTGCCCCTGGAAGCTGACACATATATATTTTATAATATACACCGATTCATCGAAGTTAGTACATACTTCTCGATAAATGACAATAAAATGTAAAATTTCTTACATAATTTTGTACATTAAATCCTCACGTTGGGGGCACATGCCCCCCCTGGTAACGCTACTGCGTATTGCTACCGATATACAGTAGTTAAATATCCAGTGGCCTACCAGGGGCAGCGCAAGGTTCTATAATCATGGGCAGCAAACCCTCGCGATGGAGTGACGGACCCTCAGCTGCATATCAAAATCATTTGCAGTTATATTTTAAAATATTTCAAGAATATTTAGTGTAGTGAATTGTGTTTACTGTTCAGGATGTGTTAGAATATTCCTGAATCGTTAATGCTCCTTCAAAGTCCACATATAATAAGTGCGGATATTCGCTCCTACTAATTAAGGTAGATTGCACGTTAGGCCTTACAATCGAACCTCGAAGGCGTATCAGCCGATACGCCATAACGGGCTGGGAAGAACTCTGGATAGTGTCGTAAATTACCTCATTGAATACCTTTGAAAGTTGTCTTTTCTAAGAACCAAGGTAAAGCGCCACAATGGTCCAAGTGAAAATGACTAATAAGTAATAAATCTATCTCGTCAGCTTCAACCATATCTGTATAAGGAAGAGACTCAAACCCTGAAAGACCAGGATGGATTCCACAATCAAGCATAATTTTTTTCCCCTTAAAATCTAACATAATACAAGATCTTCCGACTTCTTGCCCAGCACCTAGTGGTGTTATGGTCAAAATATCACTGTCCTCATGCAACTCAAAGTCGAGCCTTCTTTTGGTCATTGCAAAGAAAGTGTAAATATATGATCAAATAAATTAACTACTAACAATATAAATAATGAAACTGTAAAAATAGAATTAGAATTTTTAAGTATTGAAACTAAATTTCCAGGATGACTGAGTCTGCGAAATTGTGATAACAATTGAAGAAATGAAAGTACACTAACCGGACAAAAGTATTTGTACACTATATTATTCCCCATACAAATAGTACTAAATTGATCTTTTCATGAAGGGAAAAGTATTCAAACTCTAAGAGCTATTAAGTAATAGTCTGATTTAAAATTCGAAATCTTCACATTCGAAATAGTAGTAGTTAAAGATTTCTAACAAATTGCTCAACCCAATGAGTAAAATTATCAATCTGTGGCTCAAGGGGTAGTACATCACCATCATGTATAGTGATAAAAGGGACATATGTAGCACAAGGTGGCAGTGATTGATAATTTGAAATAATTGGGAATTAGTAATTGATTAGAAATATCCTACAATAACTAATTCGAATGCGAAAATTTCGAATTTGAAACCCGGTTAGTTGATCACTTACCGTTTCGGAGTTTTAATCTTCATGAATAGACCCATTTTAGTATTAAATGCACGTAAGATAATGAAGTGTGCAAATACTTTTGTCCGGATAGTGTACAGTGGAACTGGCATCATCAGACGACTATTAAATCAGGAATTTGGGAAATTCATAGAATTTCTGTTGAATTGTATAAACCGATAATCTAGCACGTATTATTTTAACTGCTTTGTAATATTAAGGTCGTTGGCCTTTCCTATAATAGCTAACTTTTGACTTTTTCAATCGATTCATTTAATTTTTTAAGTGCAGATTTGAATCGCAAAGTTATTTGCAAAACTGCATTAATAATTGAAATAATTAAACAGATTAAAAATTTTTTTAAAAATTTGGTCATTTTACAAGGAAGAAATCGGACACAATATGCTTACAATCCTTTAGAAACTTTTCAAATTCATACATAAATCGATGATCTAACTAATGAACAGACAGATTTTTGAATTTGTTTAAAATTCACACCAAAACACCCGAGGAATTTTATTTTTAGTAATTTTGACACTATTTTTTCTTAATTCTCTTTTTATTTGTATTATCAAATTTCTGTCTGTTCATTATGTTCTACTCTTCGAGATCTTTTAGAAACCGTTAAGTTTTCGTCCCTATGTTGAATTTACAAAAAGTTATCACCTTTATAATTGCTGAAAAAAAAGTTTTAGAAAATAGTATTTAGAAAATATTTATATATGTCCCTCAATTTCCATTAGTTTTAACTGTTTTGGAATATTAAATAACATGCAAATATCCTTATTCGACAACTTATAGCACTACTTAACTTCAAAATATGGTATATCAAATTTTTCTTCATCAAAAGTGGGAAAAAATCGTCATTGCTGACTGGCCACCGAAAATGACCACATTCGATAGTGTCCACCGGAATTCGAGATCAATAACTTCTTTGAACCATGTCAGATCACCATTTTAATACTAAATTCGTGCTCAGCACTAAATTTCGAGCAATTTGATATATATATTGACCATATTTGGAGTTTTTGGATGTCCGAGCATAGCAACGACCAGAAATTTTTTCACATTCCTGGCCGTTGTAGGAACCCGCAGGCAAGGAATTTCTCCAAATATGTCCAATATATATATCAAATTGCTGGAAATTTAGTGTTGAGCACGAATTTAGCATTAAAATGATGATCTGACATGGTTCAAAGAAGTTATGGATATGAGACAAAATGTGTCTTTTTATAGGCGCCACCAGGTGGTACAAGTGTTTCTAAGTGGCGAAATATTAGCATTGAAATTCTAAAAATCAAAATTATTGTTTAGAACCCCTTTAGTTATCCTAAAATGGTTAAAAAGGACTTTTGGCAAATTTTTGCTAAAAAACAAAATGCCCATAGGAGAGGCCAACCTTAAATGATTAAAAAGTACTTTTGACAAATTTTTGATAAAAAATAAAATGTCCATTGAAAAAGCCAACTTTAAATCCACTAATTTACTCCTGAAAAGGTGCTTATCTTACGGTAGGTAGGAGATAATTTTTCATGAAGTCATGATGTCTCAAAAAGATCGAAAATCCACGTTACTCCTATAGGATTTCTAGCTCACGAATAAGATGAAATATTTAGTTTGAATGTCTCCACAATATTATGGTAGGGTGGCTTTTCCTAGGAGCATTTTATTTTTTATCAAAAATTTGTCAAGTCCTTTTTAATTATCTTTAGATCCCTAAAGGGGTTCTAAACATTAATTTTGATTTTTAGAATTTCAATGCCAATATTTCGCCACTTAGAGCAACTTGTGCCACCTGGTGTTCACCCAAAAAGGACACATTTTTGAAGCGAAATGTCTCATATCTATAACTTCTCTCAACCATGCCAGATCATCTTTTTGAATTCGTGCTAAGCACTAAATTTCCAGCAATTTGATGTATATATTGACCACATTTGGCTTTGATATTTCAATCAATTGAAGATGAAGCTTAGTTGGATGTATTATTAATTGATAGAGAATAGACACAGAAGTTTCATGAGACGTGATTTGAAACGTACAAATTCACCAATTTCTTAGGACTACACCAAACAAAGTTAACTAAAATCAGAAATTTTGAATACTGACTTCTGGCGAATTTTCAACATTTTTGTCCGCTTTTAGGGTTGATACTCCATCAACGTAATTCTTTATTACCTTATATCTCATTTTAAATAATAAAAACATAGGGCTGCTAATCGATTTTTTGAATTATTTCATTTTTAATCTATCCAACTTTGAGCATCTTTCCCAATAGATAATGTAATTCAGCAACACTAGATTATATAGAGAGAATTGATTGTGTAAGGATAAGACTACTGACAATGACTGTTTCCTGATTAGAGGTATAGTTCCAATAATGCTACTTAACATTCACACCAGAAAAATGTATTAGTAAAACATAATTGGATTTATACCTTCAAAGCAGGAAAGACAGTCATTATCAGTATAATAGTGAATTAGCATGTTATCAATCTAAGATGGTTACAAATTCCGTTTGGTGAAATTAGATGGAATGCTATAATATTAAACAATCATATTAATTAATTAAGTATTTGTATATTTCCTCTTAAGAACAAATCTTTTCACATTTTATAAAAATATGAATCTATCAAATTATCTCCCAATGGGGACTGTATCAGGGGAAATGGCCCCCAGAGTTTAACAATGGTCAATTCTGATTTCTCAAATATTTAAAATGTTCTGTCTGTATGATTTATACAAGCAGCCTTCGTAGTTCGCGTAATTTTCGTTCATGGATTTATTTGGAGAATATTTCGATTACCTAATGTCATTAATTTTATCAGTATCTATCCTAAATTTGCACCTGTTCTAGTCTAACCATAATAGCAATCAACTAAGGTATCGTTTTCCTAATTCAGAGACTGGCATATGTAGTATTCAACACATGTAGTATTCAACTAGAATTATATTGAACATACCAGTTAGGACAATAAGTTTTGAAACTCATATATTTACATTAAATCTTGACCTTTAATACTTCTTATATTGATAGCACTATTAGTATATTAGTTACCTTCAAAATATCTATTTGTTTGCTTTGGAATTGTAACACTTGTGAGGATTTATTTACTTGCTATTTGATATTTTATTGAAATCATGGAAAAGTTGGAGTATCGGGCAGTAAGGCTACAATTCGTGATTGCCAGTTCGAGGAACTTAATCACACCCTTACTTCCCTAATATAGCACCACCTAACTATTACCTATTCTCCAATCTCAAAAGACATCTGCGGGGAATAATTTTTGGAAACGATGTAGAGTTGAAAGAGGCTTGAGTGCAAAGATTAAAATTTTTATAAAAATGGTATTTTGAGTCTCCGTGATCGATGGTCTCATGTGATTCATGTTAAGGGGCAATATATTGAATAACTGGAGTTAGATTGTTTCTAATAGTTATTATGTTGTCAGGTCTCAAACCATATTGTCGAACCTGGTTATATTTATAATATTTATAAACAACGTATATCAATAATATAATTACATTAATAACCTCATACAAAACGTAAGTAGATTGACATTGTTCATAATGATGTGTATGAATGGAGAATAAAACAGGTTTAAAAGTTAAGAAAATACTGGAAATAATAAATAAATTACAAAAAGTATTATGGATTAAACATGTAATCATTAGTTTACTAATTTAATGCAAATCCTTTGAATCAATCTGAAAAAGAAAATCAAAATATACATATTAATACACTGTACTTTAAATTTAATCTGAACACGCTGGACTGATAACTGGTGATTTATTTCGTCGATTCTTTGCATGCCAAACAATGAAATAATTTCTATCGGTGACAACAACAGTTGGATCCGAAATATTTTTCAATCTCATTGGCATATCAGGGCCTCCGACAATTGCTCCTTCTGATGTTCTGTAATCGACATGTCCTTCACCTCCACTTACAATTAAACAAGTTGAAGCGAATGTATCTTCAATGTTATTTTCAAATCCATCCAAGAGTTCAGACCTGGCAACTGTTTTTCCAGTTGATATGATGAACCTTACTGGTCCAGTGTGTCCATGAAAAGAAAGCTGAATTTTCCCAAAAGAACAGAACGGAGATGAACTGTTAAGTGTAGAATTATTATATTTCGGTGATATTTGATGATGCTCCTCATCACTTGTAAGACTTAAACTACTCAAAGAATAAACAGTCGTGACTTCATTATCTATATGATAAACAGTATTAGAAATACATTTAGAACAAAATCGATGATATATTCAATAAAAAGAGAAATTAATAACAGTAGAAATAATAATAATATGAATATCGGGTGCACAAAGTTGACTCCATTAAGCTGTTAACATTATTTTCATTTCAGAGCAATTCATCCCATTTAGATAGTAGCTCAACTTTGAATAAATGGTGGGGCTAGCGCTCCCATACTGGTTAAGCGCATCCTACTTAAAGAAGGCACCTTTTTATAAAATATATTTTCTTGATCGTTATTGTCCTTATTAATATATAGGTCTACTTTTCTTGGTAATTATTCACATGCTTTGGTGGTTTGTTAGTATGTTAAGTTGTATGAACATATGAAAGTGCATCACCTGCGATAAGACAATTAAATTCATTAAATACGCCTCAACTGGGGTGGGACATTGTTAAGTAGTGTTGTGCCCCACCTGGCTCTAACCACACGTTGCGTGACTATTATTTTTGCGAATGTAGAATAGTAAGCATTCAAAAACACTAAATATAACAATTCCAGCAAATATAAAACAAATATAGACATCGTGAACAATTGAATTCCAGTAAAATTATTTTCTCGAACCAGCAAATGGAGCAATGGGAAAATTTAGTGTTCAGATCCACGTGATTTGTAGTCTAAAAAACAGACATACAATTCCAAGGGAGGGTTAATCTGTACACAATCTATTAAAATTTACATGGATTTCATGCCCTTTTAACACACTTTGGACAGTGTTAATCTGGGAACTGTGTCCAATGAAATGAAGAGTACTCCTGCCTTTAATGTCGCAACTCAACTAAACCTATAGTATCCAAAGTCCAGTCTAAAGCTTCTTAATCATATAATTTCACTGTTTCACAAAGATTAATGTACGTTCAGACTACCTAACTCTTCTTCCTGCCATGGGCCACTCTCACAGCCTACGTAACTATAGCCTATTCACGGTGCGAATATTACCTCACCATGGATTACTTCAAGTCTATTTTGTAAACAAACCATAATGTTTGAAATAAATTTGAATACGATAAAATGCAGTGTATATTATAGGATAAGTATCATTGTTAGTTTATATTTTATTACCTACATTATTTCATACATTTTCTTCTTACTAGTAATCCCTAAATTCATTCATCCACACGTACATTTTTCTTAGTAGTAAGCTGATATGTGTAGTGCAGTCAACTTCTGCTCGAATTAAGACGGCACTGATTACGTTCCAGTGTTTGAAATGTTGAATCATTGGTCCAAGGAAATGCAAGATGAATGACGAAAGTTTCTCTATAGAGATGATGCATAGAAATTGCCGAGAGTCTTCATCTGTGAGATACATTTCTGTGACGAGGATATACTACTTCACTTCGATATTGCCCAGGGTTAAGGTACAGTGAAGAAAGTCAGCTGAAGGTATGCGAACACCTCACATCTTCCAAACAGATAACGGGGGTTAATTTACTATTAACCTGCTGAATGCGACACTGTGCAATGGTAGCTACAAGTACTTCACACCACACAGTAACACCGGGAGTCCGGTGGGATGGCCGAAAGACATATCGGCTTCGTCAAACAAGTGATACGTTGCTTGATGTTCGAATGCCACCTAGAAAAGGGTTCCTGGCCATCGTTGTTGCAATTGATTACTTTCTACTGCAGTATAATCTGGACGACGGGTCGAGAAAAATATTTCACACATGTTGCCGTTTGGCTATCACCAATCGATAAAACGGTAAAGAAGAGGCAAGAATTGAGTGAAATCTACGGGAAAACCAGGAATGCACCCAATCGGGGGCTAAGAAGCTAGAAAAAGTATGATAAAGGTAGGAAACATCCAACATAACACGGGAGATTGGGTCATGATTAATATGAAGGACTATTCGTATACATGTTAGTTCGTAGTAAGAGAGAACTATCACAATTTCCCACCCCTTTTGTATTACGCGCCATTAAATTTCAGCAAAATATAGATATGCTTTAGTTTGTATTTTGTACTTAAGACGAAGTAATCCATGGTTAAATACCGTGAAAAGGCTATAGTTACGTAGACTGTGGGCCACTCACTACACAACGGCCACTTCAAAATATGACTCTATATAACAGCAGCCAAAACGGTCAATGTTGGCTAGTTACTTGGAAGCTCGTTATAGATAGGCTGCATTGTCTAGGGCATTGTAAAATTGTATCCAAACAAATTCGATTTGTAGTTGAAAATGTATACATCATAATTCGATTTTATAAATAATAATGATAAAATATTTTCTTGGGAGAAGAGCACACAAAATCATACCAAATCATTAAATAAAATCATTTGAATTATTAAGAAATAAGGTTTCAATTGCATTGGTAATTGGAAGTAGATTGGGAACAGCATAGTACAAGTAACACAAAAATGTATTCTACTAAGAATCATTGTTTAATTAATTAACCCGTGCACGTCCAGGAATGTTAAAGTGAAAGTGAAAGTGAATTGAAAGTAAACTGAAAATGAAATTGAAAGCTGGGTCATTTCTATTTATACCTTTGACCTCAGTTATTCCCGGGTTAAACACTTAATGCTGCGGGTCAATTCTAATTACTGAATATACTCCGTATTTCATGGCTTCCTAGGTCAACTAACTTAACCTCAACTAACTTAAGGGAATGAGCTAGTAAATCATGATCCATCAAAATTGAACTATAATATCAAGTTATAAAAGCTTCTAATCGAATGAAAAACAAAACCTTTTATTTGAATTCATAATATTTCAAGGGAAATGGAAAATGTTAGAAACATATGAAGTAAGATTATTGCAATATTGTAAGAATCTTCATGATAAATCTGAATATAAATTAACCGATATTAAATCAGTTGTATTGGAATAATAATTGTAGAATTCGATGCTAGATTTATATCGTCATACAAAACTAATTGGATCCAATTATTCACAAACTAATTTTCTAGTTTAATGCGAAATGTTCATTATTTTTCGCAAGGTAGCCCGAATTTACTGGACATTCTGAAATTTGGGATATGTATATTTATTACGAAATATGCTACAACCAAGCATAGTATTCATATATACAAGCGTGCTTGGTTTGCTTGCGCTGTGTGGCTGGCAGACACTTTGTGTCCACCTGAGGCGCCTAGGCTCACAATGATGAATTATAATGTACGTAGATAACATCTCAAAATACGTCAGTCTTACTGTTATAATCGATATCACTCAAAAATAACAAAATTTGTCAATTGATCTATTTTTGATGCGTAATGATGGCGTCATAACAGAGTGATCAGTCATCATTTTTTGATGAGAGTTGTAGCATATGTGAAAAATAATAATATACAGACTCTATTAAAATTTTAGCATTCTATCGCCTAAAATAGCTGAACTATAGCCAAGAAACTGGAATTTCTAATTATGAAAAGGTGACAATGTTGTCTTAATTTCATGAGTCGACATTTTCGCATGAGGTCAGAACTTAGTGGAGCCATAGCCTACTATATTATAAGGCCTCAGAGTAACTTGATTAGGGATACGTTAGAAGATGGTTGAACTAATACATGAGCTTCCTTAAATAATTAACAAAGCACATTAGAGCTTAGGAATGTTACCAGCATATATAAATATGGTGTCAAAGTACTCATATCCGTTGTTAAAATTTAGATTAGTCACCATATGGATGCGTAATACGGTATATTTGTGACAAATTTGGTGATTTTCAGAGGTCATTTAAGGGCACTTCTAAGTGTCTTTATTATAAAACTTTACGCATAGAACTGAGATGTGCATGGGTTAATTAATACGAAAAATTTGGATTTTTTTATGAAATGTTGCTACATTCCAGTGTTGCTATGGAAACGTGTTTTGGTCAGTTGGGATTATATCTTGAAATCCACGATAGCTAGACATTCAAATGTAATTCCATTTGATTGCAAATATACTACTTCCTATTAAGCGATAATATAATTTCGACGTCTAAATTCAATGGTTTACGAGATATTCGACAAATTACCAAATGTGGCCAATATGATGAATTGTCTAATAACTCGTAGACCATTGAATTTAGACGCCGAAATTATATTATCGCTTAATAGGAAGTAGTATATTTCCTATAAAATGGAATTATATTTAAAATTCTAGCTCTTGTGGTTTTCAAGATATGATCCAAACTTACCAAAACACGTTTCCATAGCAACACTGGAATGTAGCGACATTCCATGAAAAAATTCCAAATTTTTCGTATTTACCCATTCACATCTCAGCTCTCTGCGAAAAACTTTATAATAAAAACACTTAGAAGTGCCCTTAAACGACCTCTGAAAATCACCAAATTTGTCACAAATATACCCTATTGCGCAATCATATGGTGACTAATCTAAATTTTATCAACGGATAGGGGTACTTTGACACCATATTTATATATGCTGATAATACATTCCTAAGCTCGATTGTGCTTTGTTAATTATTCACGGCAGCTCATGTATTAGTTCAACCATCTCTACCGCATCTCTAGTCCCAATTTGGCAAGTTACTCTGAGGCCATATTATAGTAGGCTATGGTGGAGCCATTGCCAAAAGACTCCTACAAGCCTTAAATCAGCCTTCTATTCCTGGCAATTAGTTCTAAGGCCACCTGAAATATTTCGGTTAGGAACCGAAATAGCTCTCCGTGATGCCCTTGAATCTATCCTTACTATCTAAACTCGATTAGTGTTTGAATACATATATATCTAATTACAGGGTGACTAATAAGTTCTGATACAAGCTTCATTAGGTATAGAATTTCTCATACTCATATTGCGAGTTTTGAGAATAAAAAATGTGTCCTGCCACGCAGCAAAAATCGCGATTCAGAGCCCACTGCTCTTCGAATTATCTTACCAGAGTCTTCAAATTCAAGGAAAAATTAGCACACACATTTTCCTCGAATACTCTAAATTTGTAGAAATATACGATGTTCAGATTAGTGCATTTTAAGGACCATTTGGATCAGATTTTTCTGTGATGTGAATAAAAGTACCATTTTGGGGAATTTTGCAAAATATACCTAATTTGAACTGCGAATGAATGACCTTTTCTCATGTCTGATAATGAATTCAGTGGATTTGTGAAATATTTCTGTGGTGAATCAAAGGTATCTGGTGCTAAATCGTCATGGAACATCGATTATGAAGACATTTTATATAGAAGCAGCGGGCTCTGATTTGCGAATTTCGCTGCGAAGCAGGACACATTTTTATTCTCAAAATTCGCCATATTAAACACATTTCTGAATATTAGAATCGAAAAATCTTTTAAAATCATTGAAAGTATTCGAATAACAACAATCTCTAAAGACCATAATAAATAAGACTGTTTGAGTATGAGAAATTCTATACCTAATGAAGCTTGTATCAGAACTTATTAGTCACCCTGTATATATCTGTAACGAATTCATTGAAGAAAATGCCAGGCACAGAAAGCCAATATTTGACATATGGGAGTCTTTTGGCTATGAATCCGCTAAGTTCTAACCTCAGACCAAATATTAATTTATCATGGAATAATGACATCATTGTCGCTTTTTATAATTAGAAATTTCAGTTTTTCGACAATAACTCCATTTACGTGATGGAAGGCTGAAATTTTAAGAGAATTTGTATATTAATATATCTCACATATGATCCAACTCTCATCAGAAAAAGGTGACTCAACATTATATTATGACGTCATCATTACGCATCAAAAATTGAAAAAGTGACAAATTTTGCAATTTCTCGGGTGAAGTTGATTATAACAGTAAGACAGAAGTATTTAGAGATATTATCTACCTCCTGCGCAGTGCAAGCAAGTGAAGCGCGCTTGTCAAATAATGTTGCATGAGGAATCATCCTATATATTTTCCTCAGTGAATCGACATCTCGTTATATAAATTTCTATAAAATAAATTAAAATTCAGGAAACATCATATACTTAGAATAGCGGAAATCCGAAAGCATAAAATGAGGGTACTATGACCAGAAAGTGGAGTAAACATCCCAAAATTCATTGGTACACTAATTTTTGTCGACACATTCATTAACCATTTAAGATTAACATTCTATAAAATCACTATTTAAGATTAACATTCTATAAAATCACTATTTGGAAATTATTAATTAAGATTGGAAACCTTACAAACCATTTTCTTTGTTTACAATCGAGCCCCTTCAAAAATGGTTCAAATTAATGTTAATTAATGTAATAAAACTTCATGAAGTTAAACCGTATGATAACATTAATCGTTAATGGTTTCTTAATATTTTATAGATACGCTATATAGTTAGAAATAAACATACCTATGTTTTTAGTGAATGCCATGCAATTGTTATCGCAAAAGGGAATAGAAATAATTACGCCATTCCCGCATCCAACCCAAAGATAGTCATTCGCAACGTTAAGAGTTGTAATGCGAATAGGGAGGTTATTGTTTGGAAGCTGTAACAGCGCATGAACCTTTGGAGCAAGGTCTATATCTTGTAGATGGTCAAACGATGTTGAATTATAAAGTCTGAGGATTGAATCCTGTCTTATTGTTAACCATACTCCATATCCATATGATGCTAAATGAGTGACCTGACTTGTAACTTTGTAATGAACCTATGAAGAGTGATAAGAAGAATAAAGTATCTTCTTCAAATAAAGGTAATAATAAAAGATATAACTTGGATAGGATATACTAGTATGTTGCAGAAAAAAAGAATTCGGTCGTTTGGATTATTAAATAATTTATACTAAATAATCCAAAGCATTATCAAAATTCAGGCTAAAAAGGAAGCAAAGTTTAGAATCTTTAGATCAACGGAAAAATAATTATGAATTATATTATTAAATAGATTTGATATATGTAAACTACTATGAGTGGTACATACTCAGTAGGTTTTGAGCACGAGTAGTTACTTTCGTTTGATTTTGTAGAAAATTCCTAGGATTATTTATCTACATCTTTTTATCTTTGGCTTAAGGTTCGACTTCAATAGACACGTTATATTATGCAATATATAATGGAGTGTCCTTGTGGGCTCCTAAACATTAGGATGCCATTTCCTGGAATTTTTATTTGTCTATAAGGAAAGTTAAAATTCGGAACAGATTTTGGCTAAATTAATAATATCAACGGTGCCATGGATAACCGAAAGGTTATTCTTAAACTAATAATTATTCAATTCCCACCATTTAAAAATAAATTATACAAATTGACTAATAAATTTAATAGCCTAGTATTTTGATTTTATCTACAATCATTTTTCTTCAAATATCGTCTGTTCTTCCTTATTACAGTCTGTTTCAAAACTATTGAGAATATTCGTGAAATTAGTATCAGCCCATTACTACAGTTTTGAAATTAGTTTTGATATATTGAATCTGAAAAGTGATTACATTTCTATCCGATTTTATCAAATTCAATTAAAACTATTTTGTTAAAACATTAGTCAATTCATTCCGAACATCTTCAATGAGCCAAGAAGTGATTAGACGACGGATTAAAATCTTGTTTTATGCTGATGTGCATAGTACTGCTGAGTTTATTCGAGTAACCAAACTCCTCCAGAGTACTGTTTATCGAATAACCTACCTAAACTACCTAGATTTAACATATATCGCTACAGTGTACTGTGTAGTAAAGCCTTCTGGTTACAAATCATTAAAAAGTACTCCAGCGCCACTTATTATAGAGGTAGTGGCCGCAAAACGATTCGATGGATGAAAGAACCTTAGAATAACAACAATGGGACAGAGTCTGGTTTTCGGATGAATGCTCTGTCTGGCTCAATAGAGGAAAGGTGAAATTTTGGACGAAATAAAAGCCCCTTATTTAATTAAGTCGGGAAACATTCACCCAAGGTGCATATTTGGGGAACGATATCTGCACGTGGCGCCTCTGTGGTAAAGACATTTACACAAAACTTCAACTCAGAGGTGTATATCAATACCCTTAATGAAAGTCTCCTTGAAGTTGCTAATTCCTTCTACCCAGATGGTTGGATCTTACAGGAAGACAATTTGCCAATTCATCGCTCGAGCCTGAGTAGAACATGGAAATCTTCCAAAGATATACTGGTTTTAGACTGGCCAAGCAATTCTCCACATCTAAACAGCATTGAAAACTTATGGGCAGTTCTGAAGAGTCGATTATTGAAGAAATACATAAGTACCATGGAGGAACTTTGCGAAAAAATAGTACAAGAGTGGGAGTCTATCACTTCAGATTTTCTACAAAATGTTATCTTCTCAATGGAGAATAGCTTAGGATGTGCATAAAAGTTAAAGGCGAGAAGATTAATTACTGACTATATAATCTATTTTCAATATTATTCTATGTATTTAACAATCTAACATTGCACTAACAATAGTGAAACATTAGTTTGAGCTAAAAGTAATGCTGAAAAATTTAATTGTGAAACAGACTGTGACGATTAACTTATATAAATTAATCATTTTACAAACTTATGCTGAATTTTGGCTCAGCACCAAGATGCAAAACCGGTCATTCCGAAAATCATGGCGGTATACCAGCTTTTCAGATGCTGTCAAACTCTACAGATTTTGAGAAACATGGTAATTTTTTTTGCATAAGATGGTAAGTTTACATAATCAAGTATTTCTATGTGTTTGTATATATTGAATTTTTATAATTTGTGATTCACAGATAAAATGAGCATAGAGGCGGGTTAAAATTTCGAGTAGAAGTGAGATATGTTGATAGGGGCAGAAGGTAACTCTGATGCATTTGATTAAGTGTTAGTGTAATAAAGTAGAGAATTCACTCAAATAGTTGCAAATACAAGACTGCCATATCATGTCGGAGGATTTATTTATTAGAAAAAATGCAAGGATTAGGTACTAACTTTTGAAGCTTGCTACCAAATACCATGAAATTAAAGTTCCTAACCTTCTTTGATAAAATGCAGTTTACTTCAGTAGTATAAATATTTTTAAGAATGTCCCATATTGCCACCATATTTCACAATATTTTCTTCAGCAAACAAGAAGTACCAAATGAACCAATTGTCGACGGCAGGATCTTGTATAAAATAGAACTTAAAGTTCATCGATTTTCTGAAATATTTAATACATTAATATGACAGATTGGTAGCAATTCCAGATAGATAGTCAAGAGAACCCAATCACGTAATTCAATCATTGAAAATTGAGTGTCGTTATAAACTTGAATAAACGCTAATAATTATTTCCCATATAAACAATAATAGTAAATTTCGGTATCTACATTAAATAAATACAAGCAAATGTTGCATATCCAGCTACTTAATTTAGGCACTCAATTTGTGATTTATCAAATACAGGTCAATCAGTTAATGAAACATATCAATTGTACTCACTCTCATTTACGTGTTTGCTTCATAGTCTCTATATGAGATTGGAATTAGTGTAAACATTCTAGTTTCTATGGGAAATGAAAAGGAGAGTGACATTCTGCTTGACTATAATAATTAGACCTACAGCCTGGGACAACATAAAACATTTCGTTCCAGATTAATAAACTTTACAATAAGGTAGTAAAAAATATTAATTTAATATGTTAAATTCAAGACAATATAAGTAGTAGCATGTAAATATATTGTAATATGGTTGGAAAAGTTTAAATACAAATTCTCTCCCATGTGATCTTCAAATCATTTTGATGAATATTTAGTCCCGATTAAGCGGAGTTCCCAAAACCGATGAAATTAGTATTAGCTTCTATGTATATATGGGAACAATCCAGTTATTGGAGACTTGTTCTATTAAGGGGTCATCCCGATTATCCGGAATCCCGAATTAGTGGAGTTGACTATACCAGATAATCATTAACCATTTTCAGAAAATAAAATTTGACTGGTTTAACCAATCTCTAGTCCAAGTCTACTTATCAGCACCATTGCTTAAGTGTATTAGAATCCTATGGCTTATAGTATCAAGTTTATAAAAGATATGGTCTTATGTTGTACGTTTGCTGCCGCTGGTTAATCCGAAAGTTTCATATCTACTCCAACCACTTTATAAGATAAAGGTATTGCTATGAGATCTACGAATTAGTAAAGATATTTGATAAATTAGTAAAAATAATTCAACAATATTTTCATATCCTGGTATAATTATGTCGCTATGCTTTAGATTCGTAGTTGTTGTCAAGATTTTTCCCAAGGTAGGAGGAGGCCAAAACAAAACAGATCTAATGATGGGGGTACATCACACAGCTGGGGGATATGGGGGCGCTGTAAGTAATCTCTCAATGAAGGTGATGTATCTTTATATCTTCTTTCGCATTAACTTCACCAGACACAATAATCGGGAACTAAATTCTTTCAGTGATTTCCAAGTTATGTTTGCAGTTTTCATTGATTGTCAGCGGAATCAGGCTTTACTCTAGAACAGCTCTTCTTAAAATTTTGCCTGGGCTCGTAATAGGATCGAGCCTGAGCTCGTAAAAGATTAACTCAAGGGTTGATTGAAAGTTTTCCGATCTTATAACTACCATGCAAAATTCATACTAAATAGTTGTGGTTTACTAATAATTTTCATCCATTACTATTATTCCTAGTCAAACATTTGGAGGTTGATTCCAGGGACCTTATTCACTAAACTTCTTATACTTAAACTTATAAACTAATTAAATACTTAGTTTTTACAGAGAAAATAATCATAAACTAAGTATTTCCATCACTTAGTTTCCAAAATCAAAAGTTGGTATTCACGAAACAAAACTAAGTACTTGTACAAAACTAAGTATCAAACTAAGTGAAGATTCTTAATATATACTTTTATAGTTTTTTTATGCAAATTTAAGTCATTTTTAAGTTAACTACGAAAATCTATCTTCATATTACTAATGTTTATTAGTAATATAGATTTGGTACTTCTGCACGAATAGAATCATTACTACGTATTAAAAAAGTTTGACTTTAATATTATTCTGTACACTCACTCTAATTACGCATTCAGTACAGCAACATGACATACTGATAGGTTTACGTAAATTGAAAGATGATTTGATTACCTGAAGGATATTTTAAAACTATGATTTAATAACTACACTACTACAAGTATCACAATTACAAATACAAGCGCGCTTCGCTTGCTTCCACTGCGGAGCTGGAGGACACTTTGTGTCCGCCGGAGGCGTCATGAGGGCGCCTGAAGTCAAATTGATTAATTATAAGGGAGAATATCTCTAAAGATGTCAATCCTACTGTTATAAACGATATTGTATGAAAAATCCAAATTTGTCAATTTTTAAATTATTGATGCGTAATAATGCGTCATAACAGAGTGATGAGCCATCATTTTTTGCTGATAGTTGTAGAATAAGTGAGATATATTAATATACACATTCTTTTAAATTTTAAGCCGTCTATAATCTAAAATGGCTATAGTCGAAAAGTTATAGTCGAAAAACTGAAATTTCCAATTATAAAAAGATGACGATGACGTCATAATTCCCTGATGATTCGATATTTTCGTCTGAGCTCAGAACATAGTGGAGCGATAGCCAAAAGACTCCCAAATGCCAAAAATCAGCTTCATGTGCCTGGCAGTTTCTTCAATCAATTCGTTACCGATATATATATATATATATATATATATATATATATATTGGCCAAAAGTATTGGAACACCATATTGCTTTGCATCATGAATAATACTTGTTTCATGGTAACTTGACACGCACCATGGATATTCAGTATCTATGGTAACTTGACACGCTCATGAATGAGTATTATCTATGGTAACTTGACACATTTTCTTATCTGATATACTGTCAACCGGAGTCGTAGATTGTATAAGTATGGAAACTGATTAACAAAGCAAAACCAGATGGAAGATATTGACTATAATAACTTGTGCCAGTACCACTTGACTGGAGCCTAACCAGCTGAGATATGGACGCGCTAACTTCTGAAGGAAAGCCTCACGGTTTCAGGTGGAAGGAGGAAAACTCTTCAAGGTAAGCGAAGTTTTGACCATTACTTACTTAATAATTGAAAGTTCAGAATGACATTCTAAATTGTCAATATTTTACAATCCAACGCGTAGCCCCTCATTACATTGATTTTTTCGAGATTATTCGCAGTAAACGTGGAATAATGGAGCGGTTTGAATACCCAATAAAGTCTAAAATCCCAAAGATTCTTGAGGATTAGCATCTCGATCATCCAGGCGAGAATGAAATGGCAGTGTCGATTCGCCAAAATTACTTTTGGGATAGAATGTAGTATCAGGATATCAAGCAATTCGTAAGTTTGTTTCCATTAATTAAAGATTTCTTGAAATCATAACACCACCAAATTAGACATTCTGTGTGTGACTAAAACCATAGCCAGGGGTTTGTGAATCTGATTGCACAATATTTCAAATCAGAGTTCCCTAAATTCAATATTTATTTACACATTGTTTCTGTAATATCCGGAATGATGACGCAAATATTTAAAAATTTTGAAGGATGATTAATCGTGAAGACACGAACATCCAAGACCTTGTATCGAAATTTCATTAAATTCATACTCATGATAATCTTTTACCATAATCCGTTATGGATAAAATAATATACGGCACTCATTTCAGAAAATGACTATACATAGTATAGTCGGCAAACAAAAAAATTCTAGTATTTTTAATATATAAGATATTATAGTACTATATTGCAATCTTTCTAATAGAGAAAGTCATGCCACCACTGTCAAGTAGACTCAGCGAAGATGCCCCAACCGTAGAGAGCACTACAACCTATCATTCCCCCTGAGAGGCCTTGGCAACACATAGGTATTGACCTGTTCGTCGATATGCCAACAGATGAACGAGGTTATAAACACGTGCTCGTGGCCGTTTGCTACCTCAGCAAATACGTCGTTGCGAGGCCACTTAAAACTAAGACAACAGCAGAAGTTGTTGCAGTGCTACTGAGCATATAGATAACATTCGGTATCCCCAATATATGTCAACATGATCAGGGAAAAGAATTTACAAGCAAGGTTCGTCATTCAATTCTACACATTTTAATTAAATAAAATTTCCTGCTTGTCATTGGAATTCTGTTTATTCTTTATTCAAGTCAACTTACATTACACAATAATCATTGCTACGGCTTCTCTCTCCTCTTGTTCATCAGTTATTTGTTTTTGTCACTTCATCTGACAATTACTTGTACAACTAAGAGTGGATATAGTGCTTCTATTTACCGCAATTTTATGAACTCTGTTATTGTCACATCTTATGCAAGAACACACAAGCTGAACTGTTGAAATAATTATTGGTTGAGAAATTGTGATGTTCTAGTTCGATCATTCTAAGTCACCACACTCTAAAATTCCTAATTTTTAAAGCAAGCGAAAATATTTGGGAGGAAAGTGTAAAAATATTCTCATAGGAAAATTGAGAAGCTGAGGAGAACTTCTGATGGATCTTGGGTCATTAAACTATCTTTCGCAGAAATCGCTGCTAATACAAAAATAAAGAGATCAACTAAATACTCAGCTTTCGAGATGATGTTTGGCCGAAGGTGCAATTCCATTCCTTTACTCAAACTGAGTAAAGACTATAGCACCTATCCAGACGAAAACCAATCTGCAGATGATGACGATTCAATCTATAGTGATTCTACCGATGATCCGCTTGCAAATGATGAGGGAAATGTAGATGACATTGGCGACGAGATGCATTTTATTCGACAGCAGAATGAATCAGAGGCTCGATGAACAAGCCAGACAAAAACGTATTTATGATAAGAAAGTGAAAGGAAACAGGTAGGTAATGTTATATTTATTATGTTTTTGTATAATATTAATCTTTTTTATAACTATCATTTGATCTTATGATAAACCGATTTAGAAACAAAAAATTATGAATCTATTTATGAGACAGTTGAGTTCTATATTAATTTATTTGCTCGAAACTTGGTAATTTAGATCGGACTTTCAAGAAGGAGACATGTTCTTAGTGCGGAAAATAAAAAAAGACAAAAACTTCCCAACACTAAAACGCAATCCAAATATCTTGGTCCTTTCCAAGTTAATTCAGTGACGAAGAGTCATTTACAAGTTCAAGGGAATAAAACAACATTGGGTGGTGTTTCGTATCCTATTCATCTTGCCAAAAAATATGTACAACGTGAACAAGAACAGGTATTAAATTGAACAATGTCAAATATTTACATATTTACAGTTCTGTTACAAACTTCATTAGGTATAAAATTTATTATACTCAAACGATCTTAGTTATTATGGTGCTTAGAGATTGTAATTCGAATATTTTTAAAGATTTTAAGAGATTTTTCGATTCTATGACTTAGAAATGTGTTTTGTATGGTGAATTTTGAGAAAAAAAATGTTTCCTGGCACGCAGCGAAAATCGCGAATCAGGGCCCACTGCCTCTGTAAAAAATGTCTTGATAATCGATGTCCCATGACAATTTAGCACCAGATACCTTTCATTCGCCAAATAAATATTTCATAAATCCACTGAATTGATTATCAGAAACGAGAAAAAGTTATTCAGTCGCAGTTCAAATCAGGTACATTTTGCAAAATTCCCCAAAATGGCACTTTTTTCACATCACAAAATAATCTAATCCAATTGGTCTTCAAAATGCACTGATCTGAACATCTTATATCTCTACAAATTTAGAGTGTTCGAGGAAAATGTGTGAGCTAATTTTTCCTAGAATTTGAAGACTCTGGGAAGATAACTTGAAAAGCAGTGGGCCTTGATTTACGATTTTCGCTGCGTGCAAGGAAACATTTAAAAAAATAAAAACTCACCATACAAAACACATTTCTAAATCATAGAATCGAAAAATCTTTTGAAATCATTGAGGATATTCGAATTACAATCTCTAAGGACCATAATAACTAAGATTGTTTGAGTATAAGAAATTTTATACCTAATGAAGCTTGTAACAGAACTTATGTGTCACCCTGTAGTCACACCTAATTCCATCTAAACATCTCAAAACTGGCAAAAGGGAGAACACAGATCTACAATTCCTTAGTAATTCTAAGAGATCAAAGGTAATTCTTATTAAATATTTAAATTATTGAATTGAATTGGAATTAATTAATTACAATTTAGATTATGATTGCATCTGAAGATTCTGAACAGTTCATATATGGAATTTCGCGAGAATCAATATTGGATGAATTGAACTTTCTGAAAGTAAGTTTTGAATACGCCTACATGATTAATAATTCATTAAGAATCTGTTAACAATTCATTGGTTTATTAATTTATAATCCACACTTATATTCTACTTAAAGGAAGATGTTATCAGAAAATTAATGGAAAACTTGTTCATTTCGCCCTTACATGAAATTCTTCACAACACCATGAAGAAACAGATGTGTCCTACAGTTACCATCCTATTCTCTGTTCTCAAAGATGTTGCTCCTTTCGATATGGTTTGTCAAACAATATGTATTTGAAACTGCGTTTACGACATTTGTAGTTACAAGTTTGAGTGAATGTACTATTTCTTAATTAATTATTTTAAAAATGCAGATATTTAAAAATAATTTTAATCGTTTTTTTTACTTTGAGGTCTGCGAACACTTGGAAACTGAATTGCTTATCAGGAAATTTGCATCCGGTGAAGAAAATTTTCCTTTCAAGTTATCAGCTCTATCTAACTGGACCTTTGTTTCAGCCGATAACCAAACAATGGCAAAAAGAGAAATGTGTAGAACTTGGAATTGATTTTATTGAGACATTTGAACAACAACCTACACTTACTGGATCTCTTCTCTCCAAATTAATTCCATGGCAGACGGAGAAGATTGGGATGGATGGGAATTGTTTTTTTCGGTGTATATCTAAGATTATATCAGGCAGTGAAAAGTATTATACTAAACTTAGGGCAGAAGTCTGCAGATTCATGGTGACTCGAGGAAAACCGATTATCAACCGCTATCTCAAGACTATTAGTAAGGATACGTTTCCTACTTAAAGAAGTCAGCTATGATTGAAGATGGAATTTGGGCAACGGATGTCGAAGTGCTAGCCGTATCCTGTATGCTGACTTCTGATATATTCATCTCCACTGAACAGTACAATACCAACAAGCTCAGGACGCGAACCATCTGGAACAGATATTCAGGCTGTTTAGATCATATCAGAGATCCCCAAATGTCTGCCTCTATATATCCAATTTACACCACACTCATTACGAACCAGTCATTCGCCTAATTAACTCAGAATATGAATCTTTTACGTTAGAAAATCCTAGCGACATCTACCTGATCTAATCTAATGGAACCACCCTTTCAGTATCCTCATATTTTCTTAGTATGACTTATCTACTATTAGTTATGCAATTATCAAATTCAACAATATATTCCAGTTAGAATTTAGAAAAATAATTTCACAAAACCGGGGTTGCTTAATTAATTTATTAATAGTAACAAATTGATATAATATCTATTCTTTTTGATTATCAGCAGTGGTACATTCTAAGAGGTTTTGGTGTTTAATTAATATCATACTTGGTTATCATGTAACAGGACTTTGTTGATGATTGCATTTTTAATGATGACTTGATCATTTTTAGTTACGTATTTGAAATTTACACCTCCCTTAAACAATGTGAAAATTGTTCAGTGCATTTTGATGATGATACTAGTTTCATTTCATCACTGAAACTCACGATGTCAATTTTAAAAACTTGTTTCTTTCAAATATGCGTGTCAAAGTTTAATAATGATGATTATAATAACTAAATTTCTAACTATCACGGCGATGAGTTCAGTATCCTTTACTAAACTTTTTACTACTAGACTCCTCTAGGAAGCTGTGAACACCTGAAATTTCTAGATCCGCCTCAGTTCTTAACCGATTTATAGAAATATTTACCATATGAAGTATTTTTGTCATTTTTAAGACCTTGTAACTAATTTTAGTTGGTTCCGATTGTGAAGATAGGATGTTCATCCGAATTAGGAGGGTTTTCACTGATTGGATTAACGAAATTCTATTTATCAAGTTTTACAGACTAGCGTATATTAATAATGCGTGTAAAGTTACGATGGCAGACTAGCGTATATTTATAATGCGTGTCAAGCTACGATGGTGGACAAGCGTATGTATATATTAATAATGCGTGTCAAGTTATGATGGTAGACTAGCGTATATTAATAATGCGTGTCAAGTTACGATGGTAGACTGTGTATATTAATAATGCAACTATGGACTAGTAGCGTGTCAAGTTACCATAGATACTGAATATCCATGGTGTGTGTCAAGTTACCATGCGTGTCAAGTTACCATGAAACAATACTAAAATGGGTTACTCCAATGAAGCCAGTTCTTTATAACCACATAGCAAAAGGAAATCTGATATTAAGTTCGAAATATGCCCGCTCGAATTACTCAGTTTAGAAGTTTTCTATATATCAATTATGCTTAAAAGGTTATTAATATCGCTTGTGCCACCTTGATCCACTACTTCCAAAAATATATACTGGTGATTACAAGTGGCAAACTGCACAAGTAGAAACAGATGCTAGTATTTACGCTTTGGAAAGGATTAATCTATAGAAAGCTTATAAATTGATTCATTCGAGTATCATATATTTCGAATTTGACGTTAGATTTCATTAACTCTTGTGGTTTTATTTGATTGGCGTTTATATATAGACCCATTTTAGTATTATTTAATATGCAAAGCAATATGGTGCTCCAATACTTTTGGCCAGGCAGTGTATAAATTCTTGACACTATAGTCTCTTTTAATACAGTCTGTCACACAATTATTTGCACTATAGTGAACATTATTAACAAGTCATATTTCGAGTACAGGTCTACTTTAGTGCATTAGAATTGATTGGGTTATAATTATGACAGTAAAATAAAACGAATTTAATCAATATCAGCATGGTTTCCATTTATTTTTTGGGATCTGACCTAAATTTTTGCTGATTTTTGTTGTTGTGTTTTTCTTCAATTAAGTTAGATTTTTGATTGATATTTTGTTCTGTTTCCAAGAAAACTAGTGTAAAATGCAGCGAGAGAGTTGCTGAACTTATTTCAAATACTGAGCTTTCAATTGAAGCAATAGCAAAAAGGTGTGATGTCTCTAAGAGAACTGTCGTATACACAAAGTCTAGGCTCGCAAAAGGGAAAAATATGGAACATAGAAGAGGCTGGTCAAAAGTGTAAAGTTACTCGAAACGATATGATCTCTTGTCTTTATCTATTAAAAATAACCCCAGGGTCTCATTACGATCGATGGCCAATATTTTGAACAATCCCAGAGGTCTGAAAGTGTCCCATGAAACCGTCAGGTGAACCCTTATTAAAATGGGATATTTAAAAAAATCTGTAGTCAGTGGACCTAACATCACGCCCTCCCATGAGAAAACGAGAGTTGCTTGGGCCAAAAGACATCAATTCATACATTGGCAGAAAGTCTTTTTACGGACGAATGCTCTATTTGGCTTCATAGGGGGAAATGTAGACATCTGGACTAAAGGGTCTCAGAAAACAATCCTCAACTTCCCAAAGAATACACATAAACTCCACATTTGGGGTGGAATCTCCACTCGTGGGGCTACACCTGTCCACATTTTCAGATAAAATTTCAATTCACAAGTACAGTGGAACCTGTATATAACGGCCACCCAAGGGATTGGACAAAATTGGCCGTTATACACAGGTGACCGTTATATACAGGTGATTGTCTTAATCCCCAAAAGGTATCAACGTAGTGCAATAAATATAAAGTTTTTAGAAATCCATTACTTGAAGTAATTACATGAAATTTATTTCCCGTTCGTAACAGGTCCTGTAATAAACACATAAAAAGGTGAAAAGGTGACGGTCAATATAGACAGGTAGTGGCCGTTATAGACAGGTGATGGCCGTTATACACAGTTTTAGGGTCAGTAAGGGACTACAAACGGGTGGCCGCTGGCCGCGTTGAGCAGGTGACCGCTATACACAGGTTCAATATTATGGAATTTCGGACGGGAATGTTCATTGGTGACCGCTATAGACAGGTGACCGTTATATAGAGTGGCCGTTATAGCAGGTTCCACTGTATATACTATTGAAATTGACTCAATGAAGTTCTAATCGAAAAAGCTAACACCTTATACCCAGATGGCTGGAAAGTTCAGGAAGACAATTCAAGAATTAACAGATCTAAATTATCTACAGCCTAGCCTACAAGGAAGTTATGGGCCGTGCTTAAGGATACCGCACTCGAAAAAATTGCCTGGCGTAAAAAAAAAGTTTTTATTGTTAATTTCATTGTATTACTGAGCGGTCTACCGTATGATAGTACGTAAACAGAAAATTCGTCGCCGGAAAATTCGTCGCGGAAAATTCGTCGCAGGAAAATTTACGATGGAACGTTGCTTTTGAGTTTGCAATTGTTGAAAAGGGAACGAATTGATGAGTTTTGGTTCGAAACTGTGAAACGGAAGCGGAATCGGGGCTTTTGATTGGGAATTGTTGAAACGAAAGGCGAGACGGTGACTTTTGATTTGGAAACGGTTGATCGGGAAGCGGAGGACGGTGCTTTAGGTTTGGAAGATATGGTTGCGGAGGGCGGTTGAGAAGGCTTTTTCGGTTCGAGTGTTGATATGGCGAGATGGAAGTGGAGCGTTTTTGGGACGAGGCAATTTGCCTCAAAAATGGGAAAGGTGAGTGTTTTTGCGGCGGAATAGAAATAGTAACGAATAGATGCGACGAATTTTCCATGCGACGAATTTTCTGCGAAGAATTTTCCGGCGACGAATTTTCCTGCGACGAAACTTCCGCCATTCATGATAGTACTAATTGGACGGTATTTATTTTGATTTTTATGAGTTAACTCCCTAAAGTTTAGCGTTAATAAAAATTTAAAAATTACTTGAGGTTTTTGACGCTATCACCTATTAGCTTTTAACTTATTTGAAAGTTTTTTAATGATATGGACCTTAACATTGTTTTGGCACCTTTGGAGATTATATAACACAAGGATTTAGAAGAATCGCCAAACAAAATCCAAAAAAATATCTCTATAAGGGAGTTCATTTATTAAATGCTCGGGAAATCGCCTGTTTGATATCAGATATTTAGCGATCACTGGATCAGAAATAAAATTCTGATCTTTTTAAAAAAAGATTTTATAGGATCCGACCATTTGTTCGTGATATATCGCTTATTATAGGGCAAGTTCGGGCATAATATCTCTCAATAGTCCCGAAAGATGGCGATGTCATATCTTAAAAACTATTGAAGATATATAATCTATTATATTCCTAAATAAAAGGATATATGCGAAAATATATAGGTTTCTCAAACATTCCTTTATAAAAAAATAAACATTTCTCGAATTATCATTGATTTTATTATAATACAAATTCTATGGAGAACTTTGAATATATTAGAAAATAGCGATTCTAATCATTAAATATGTATCCAAATGTGGCAATTATGCTAAATAATGAATACAATTGTCGTTAATAATGTGTACAGAAAAATTGGAGACCTTTTGATAATTATTTTGAAAGTTCTGGCCATGAACCTCCAAGATTCAGTCAAAAACACCCATTTAGGGTCCAAAAAGAGATATCTCTATCTATAAATATAAGCCCAAATTCTTAGTTCTCACTTCTTAATATATTTTTTATGGAAGTATATATATGATTCTTTGATAATAATTGCACTACATGCTATGGAATGTAAGTTTTAGATTTTTGTCATATGATGACGTAGCATTTTTCGAAAATCCTAACTTGGAAACTAAAAGTCGTAGACTTTTGCTCCAACTTCCTAATATACTTTTTGGAAGCTCTTTATTCATTCTAAACTGAAGGATTAAACTTCGTAGTGCTAGGAATATGAATTATTATTCACAAATATCTCAAAATATTCGGAGTTAGGGGCCTCAAGGAAATTTGTTGATTTTCAGGGTACTCTTGCAATTATATGTAAATATTTGGTTCGAATATACCCAAATCAGCAGTATAAATGCGAATAAATGTCTATGAATGCTTTTGTTCATTTTTAATAACTCATTTCACATTTTCTTAACATCTAAACTTAAAATCTCTATATCTCGAGACTTAAACTTGTATGGCTTTCCCATTGAAAATGGCTTAAACCGGAAATGACGCAACACATTCCTGTGGCAAGCGTGGGTTAATTAACATCTCTTATAGCTCTACTTTCATCGTATGCTATAAGCCAAAACATATGGTTTTTCGAGGGCGGTATCCTTAAGCATAGAATCCAGGTTAAAGCCCTAAGCAGCATTCGCGAAGTGGAAATCATAATCAAAGAGGAGTGGGAAAATTTTGATCCCTCTTTTCTCCGCAACTTCAATCATTCTATGAGGAAGCGATGCAATTTGGTAATAGCTTCGGGAGGGAAGAAAATTAACTATTGAATAAATTTTACATCCAATGCATAGTGACACTGATGGTGTCAACACAGTATAATTAAATCAATAGATTCCCTCCTTTTCCTGTAGCTATGCTTTACTTAGTGAGTGCAAATAATAGTGTGAACAGACTGTATAAGTTGAAAATCATATCAAAAGGATATGAGAAATTACAAGTACCGTATTGCTTCGAAAAAGCGCCCGGGAGCTTATTTATTTCGTACACCCTTTAGACCCGGCGCTTATTCAAACCGGCGCTTATTTTTTTCATTCGCTATTTTGACCCGGCGCTCTTTTTTTTGTTTACTACATTGACTGGCACTTTTATTTTTGCCACAACTGAGAATGTTAGTTCTATTAAAAAAGGATAATGTAATGTTTCAAAAAGCACTTGTATCTATTTCTCAGTAGACTACTGAGAATACTAGTTTGATATGATGTTCAGAGAACTAAAATGCCCCGGCGTCCGACGCTTATCCGAGCCCCGGTGCTTATTTATTTCGCTCACCATTTAGACCCGGTGCTTATTCAAACCGGCGCTTATTCAGGGAAATACGGTATGTCAATAATTTAAACTCGAGCCAAGAACTTTTCGAACGATGAATTTACTACTTTTTAGTTGATTTAGTATTGGAACAAAGTCTACACTCTTTGGCGCTTTCAGTTCGAAACTAATCTCAAATGACAAAGAAGCAGTCTGGGAGGATATTGCTCGTACTATTTCACGAGATCATCGAAACAATAGGAGCAAGGATGATGTGTACAAAAATGGTTCAACGTCTAAGTTAGGTATAAGCCCACTATTTCTGACAAGTTATCAGCAGCAAAAATACAGGTGGTGAAACGGGACTTACAGAAATTGAACTGAAAAAAAGTCGATCAATGAAAAAGAATCTTTTGAGTGTTGGCTTAGTATTCAACTGAGCACACTTGTGGAACATTGAGAAAGATCTCAAAAAGTGTAAATTTGAGATCTTTCTCAATGTCCGATTAGAATAAATGCGAGGTTATTGGAAAGAGGAAGACCCGACGTTTATAAATATCTATCAAAAAATACTCCATCAATGTATTCTTTATTACCCTATATCTTATTTTAAATGATAAGAGCATAAGGCTGCTAATCGACTTTTTGAAATATTTAATTTTAATTAATCTATATTTGAGCATTTTCCCCAATAGGAAATTGTATTACAGCAATACTATAATGTATACAGAGAAGTGATTGTGTAAAGATAAGACGAGAATACTTGACAGGTGGTCCTGACTCCTGATTTCAACATCGATTTTGACAATGCAGAATAACGAGAATTAGGTATAATGCACTTATTTCGAAATCGCTCATATTTAGGAACAAATCTTATTTATTATATTGACCTTTTACATCTGAATTCGTTTTTCTTTATGATATTTTTTATCATTATTGCATCACCACTCAACAAATTTATGGAACTTTCATACAATGGTAAGTGAAAGATAGACTGTTTTGGAAACTATAGATAATTTTTGATCTGAAAATGTTTTAGTTCTCCTTAAAGATCTTTCCAAGTTGTCAGTGTTTGATTAAGAAATCATCTACTTTTGATGTACTGCAAATAGATTAGCTTACCGTGGAGACTCATTGAAGAGTGAACTGTCCCAATTAATTTATGATCAGAGCAGACAGGGTTTGACAACAAACTTTATCTCAAGTGGAAAATTAAATATCATAATATTCGGGGAATTATGGTGCGCCACCTCACCCCTACTAAGACTATTGATATCTCCAAAGAATCTAATGATGAAAGACTTGAGGTATACGTCTGGATTTGCTTTCTAATGAAATGATAAATTCCTTAATATCCTCAATCGTCCTGAAGGATATTTGTGTTCGGATCCAAGAGAATGATTCAACAAGTAAGTTATTTTCTAGCGAATTAGTTTGCGAGTCGATCGAGAACGATTTATACGCACAGTGGGCTTTTTGCTGGAAAGAAGGAGAAATTTTAAATCCCTCAGGATTGTATTTCATTATTATCATTGAATTCGCCATCGTTTCAAACCTAGATATACGTAATTTCATTCTGATTGAATAAGTAGTGTATTGGTTGTTATGGTAATTCATATCAGGATGCTTTGGATAATTCGGAATTTCTGTAGTGTGAATTATCAAAATTGATCAACTCTGATTGTTTTATTTTAGCACTTGTAACTTAGAAGGCAGAATTCCTTCAATGTATACTGAAACTTTTATATTTCAAGTATCAAATTTAAATCTTGAATGTCATTTGTTTGTTTGTTTCTATTCTATTAGTACAATAGATAAAATCGATGTGACAACTTAAAATACGATTTTTTCGGCTTCTGACAGCATATTTTGTTCTGAAACTTATTGTGGCGTTTCGTTGCGTGAATTCTCAATGTTTTTTAAATGTAGGTTATAATAGTACTTTCAAAAAAAAAATTAATTTAGACCCGCCAGAGGGCGCCCAAAGTATCAAACTTTCATTTGAACGTATGTAACTTTATCCTGAACACCTTGCCTGAAAAATGTCATTTTCTCTCAATACACGAGATATCTTTTTACGACAAATGTGCAACAACGATCCTGTCCTCAATGCCTATAGAAAATCTACGAAACCTAACAAGAAAAACAACTCTCCTGAACCTCCTAGCTCAAAACTATAATTTCTGATTATGAGGTCATAACTTTTTAATGAGATGGCCTAGATTATTTTTTAAAAAAACAAATAGTTTCCATCCTGAAAGACTTGATGAAGAATCGATAACGAGGGAAATTTGTGAAACATACAATAAAAAATCGCCTTTTGGAGGATATTTTGATAATATTTTTAATACATGCCTAAATATGATTAAGTTAGCACCTCAAAATGGAAAAATATTATTAAAAAAAGAAAAAAAAATGCATTTTATTATCCACTATTAAATGGCTTATTATTTTCCTTTGCTTCCCTTTTGGACTGTAATCATTTTAAGCAAGATTAATGGTAGCCAACTGATAGGAACACCATTATTGAAAATTGATATAGAATTGTAAAATTTTCAATTTTCAAATCTGGAACTAATATTAAAGCTGGAGACTTCATTCGTACCAAATTTATTCATTTTGATGATAGATTAGCAACTTGAAAATTTGCATTTCAGCCCTTGGCAAATAAGGTGTTCAAGTATAAAAAGAGGCAGCATGATGTAATTAACGAGGAGGAATGTTAGGAAAATGGGGAAAAGAAAAAAACTTAGGCGGAGTTACATTAAATCAGTTCCTAGTAAAAAACAGAAAAAGTATTCGATAGTTTTAGGGTTGATTAAGAGGGCTTCATCTATAGCAAATTCAGGGGTTAAAAAAACTAAAATTACTGAATCTCTTGAGACACAAGATGATATTGAAATACTCACTGAATTAGACGTTTTAGTAGTCAGTAATATATACTTCTTATTACCACCATTCAAACCTTTGTCAAGTCTTGGTAAACAAATATATGTAAGGAATTTGGGCTTAACTTTGCAAAATCAATAACTACTACATATGAAATCAGTGATAACAATATATTTAATTGAATGAATTAGTTCCTACATCCACTTACCAAGTACCGAAGGATGGGAATATTTTATTTCCATCCTTTTATTTAATTACTGGTACTATTATTATCATGAAAAGAGATTGCTTATAACAAATAGCATGACGGGTAAGTTAGCTCAAGTTTGTGAAAAATTCATTGGATGTAAATTTCCGAAAACAGTGAAAATATCGGAGTATTAAAAACTATATTATTAAGTCTACAATGCAGGTAAATAAGATATGGGGTACAGATCTAGAACTAGCTGCTGTTGCATTATTAATTAGGACATATATTTAGGTATTCACTAGTGATATGGGGAATAAATGGATAGTATTTTCAGGTAGTGGTGAAAGTTTGGGAAAGGTAATGACATTACCACCTGCTAATGAGGCCGGATCATTATATATAAGACATACAGGCGATCACTATGAGCATGTATCAGAGTTAAATTTAAAATAAAATATAGTGATTGATGTGGTTAGGCCGCATAAAATAAATTATCAAATTTATTTTTGCGGCCTAACACATCTATTATAATTGTACCAGTTTTATAAATGAATTGGTTGATGTGCTTAAGTCTAAGATAGTATCAAATAAAGAATTACTTGTTAAATAATGCAGATTCCCAGCTTCAAATATTATTGTGTCGCACCTAATTAATTAGCTAGTTTTAGCTAAAAGGTGCTAAAGTAAAGGTAACATATTGTCTGGACGGAGGTTAAGGGACGGGGGGGATAATCAAGTAATGTCTGTTGCATGGCCTTATTTAAATTCGTCTATAAATTAATCTTAAATAAATCTTTTGCTCCTAAAGTGTGAAACTGGTGTATTGGCGAATCGATCATCTCTTTCGTTAATACTCGTATACTGGTGTATATGGTCTAAACATTCGCAATGAGTTTCACTGTATGTCGCAATGTAGGAGTGTATTGGATGTCCATACGTAAACAATTACTCTAATGCGTATGGAAATTGCTAGAGCGTCTCTATATCAGTGTTTACTTGTAGACATCCAACACACCCATACATTACGAGATATTTATACCAGTCTAGGTCCCGAAAGGTAGGATTCCCCAAGTGCAGATTTATGATGGGATTTGCCCGGTTTGCGACTTAAAATTGGAAAAAGCGTACTTCTGATAGGCCTTCCACAGTAATGGATCGAAGTAAAGGTTAGAGGGAGTTTAATAATTTTTGCAAAGCCTCATAAATTTTGCTTAGTAATGGTAAATATATACATTCAATTCATTTGTTCCAGAAGAGCAAAATTAACATTTATTATGTGTAAAAGGAATTTGACTACTAACTTGACTGACTAGTATAATAACTAGTATATATTAAATTGTTGATGAGGATTCTAACAAAACAACGCCCATTATAAACAAGTTTGGAAAATATTTTTTATTGAAAGCAATTCCAATGAATACAACCTCAGTAACATCAGCAGGTTCATATCAGGAGTTGTTTTCTAATTAGAAAGATATTTTACATTTTGGATAATATATTTATGTTCTTTTTATTATATATTTTTGTTTTATTATGTATTTTGAATGTATTATTTGTTCTATTCTTTGTGTTAGAGCCAGGAGTCTCACTATCCTTAGGTGCTACTAGTATTAAAATAATAAAAACTGGTTCTAGTAGCTCGTTGCATTGCCATCGAATCAACCCTCCAGTGGGAAGTGAGCTCGTACCTGGCCACATTACTGAGCATTCAGTTGCTTGTGGATTACAAACATTAAAATTATATACTTTATTCTATTCTCTTTTGGAATGTTTCATAAACTGTGATCATTATCCTTAAAAGCTCGAATGGCTTTAATGAGATTCAGAACATTATTCTTTTCTACAAATGATAACATTCAATCCTATTTAAGCTTGAGACCTTAATAATTATAATGATTGATTGGTCGAATGCAATCATATATATTTAGTATATTAGATATACTTGTACTTTAAAAGGTTCCGATTTCTTAATTAAGGATTCAAAAATACTTGTATTTAACCTTGATCAAATTTGATTGAAGGCACTCATGTCTTGGATCAATTAAGAATACAATTACATACATGCAAACTGGAGCCATAATAAAAGCGGGACGCAGCGTTTAATTTCGCGGGACATGGCGAGACGCATTAGGAAAATATTAGACATATAATTTTTAAATAGCGAGACACTAGTATACTATTAGAGCATTAAACTAAGTAATTTTAGATGTGCATATATGAATAAATAATACAACTTAATCTCTAAAACTTTTAGCCAAAAATTGTAAAATTTAAATACTCTCCGTGGATTTATTTAATATTGTATGAGTAGTACTATTTTTAGAAGTCATTTATATTAAGCACAGATCTAATAAAAACTAATTTTAGAAATCGCACAGACTTTAAAATGTGTTAAGTAACATTATTGCAACTATAACTTCAAGCAAGAAAGACAGTCATTGTATCAATAGTCGTATCTTTACACAATCACTTCTCTGTATACATTATAGTGTTGCTGTAATACAATTTCCTATTGGGGAAGATACTCAAATATAGATGAATTAAAAATGGAATATTTAAAAAATCGATTTGCAGCACTATGCTCTTATTATTTTAAATAAGATATAAGGTAATAAAGAATACATTGATAGGGTATCAATCCTGACAGCTAAATAAAAATGTTAGAATAGTCGCCAGAAGTCAGCATCCCAAATTTCTGATTTTTAGCGAACTTTGATGAGGTAGCCTAAGAAACTAATGAATTTAGACGATTCAAATCACGTCTCATAAAAGTCCGTGTCTATTCTATCAATTAATAATACATCCAACTGAATTACATCTTTAGATTGAAAAATCAATGCTTAAAGCATGCTCACTCTGGTAACTAGCAGGAGGGGTAAATGTCCAAACTTAACTGAATGCCAACTTTGCCAACCTATAAATCCCAAGAAATTTTGAATTTTCTTATGAAATTTAAACTGCATAGACGTTGGCTATTCAGAAATATGGGTGCAAGCTATTAAATTATAACTTTAAGAGGAACTACTAAATAATTGGTTGAGGCTGTGCTCGGTTCGACTATAAAATTTCATCAACTAAAAGGTAAAAACAATAAAGTTTTAATAGATATTCATAAACTTCGTTTCTTCTTCTTTCCAATAACCCCACATTTATCCAAATCGGACATTGAGAAAGATCTCAAATTTACACTTTAAGAGTGGTCAGTCGAATACTAAGCAAACTTAACACTCGTTCTTTTGAAGGAATTACTGGCGGCCTAGACATTTCCATGATGTCATCTAATAGCCCTCGTAGTGATATTGAGATGCTCTCCTGTCTAGTTACAGTTCTGCTTCAACCATGTAGTTCACAAACTGCTAGTTCAGAATTGGTGGAACTTGACATTCATCCTCCATGGAAGAGAAAGCTAAGCGATCCTGGGACCGATAGTGCCAAGAAAAACATTTTGGAGAATGAAGTGGAGAAGGTTGAGATTCTCAAATGCAATCGAGTCTAGAATGGATACATTCACCGCAACTGTTGCAAATGGATCTTATTGCAGATAATTTGGATACATTAATCTCCAATCAAACAGAATAGACTGAATACGATGATAGGAAACACGCCTTCAGGGATAAAAACAAATCCACTACATCCTTTCCAATCTTCTGCAGCTAAAATACCGCATGCACATCAGCAGCAATATTTCCCATCTTTACCTCCATTTTACCCAGCAGGATAAATACAAAACAAATAGATGGTTAATTATGTTGCTATCTCAGTACACATACTAAATAAAAGCATTTATCATTCATTATTATATATATATATCTGAAATGAATTGATTGAAGAAACTGTCAGGCGCAGAAAGCAGATTTTTGGCATGCGGGAGTCTTTTGGCTATGGCTCCAGTAAGTTCTGAGCTCAGACGAAAATGTCGACTAATCATGGAATTATGACGTCATTGTCACATTTTTAAAAGTTAAGCAATACAGTAATTCGAGCAGAACTCGAGAAGGCTGAAATTTTATAGAAACTGTATACTAACATACCTCACATATGATGCAACTATCATCAAAAAATGATGACTCATCACTTTGTTATGAGTCATCATTACTCATCAAAAATTTAAAAATTGATAAATTTGGTTATTTTTCGTGCGATTTAGATTATAACAGTAGGACAGACGTATTTAGAGATGTTATCTCCCTTTTAATTAATCAATGTGACCCCAGGCGACCGAATTGAGCCTCCGGCGGACACTTAAGGTATATAGCGGACACAAAGTGTCCGCCAGCCGTGCAGCGCATGCAAGCGAAGCGTGCTTGTGTGCATATATATATATATATATATATATATATATATATATCTGTCACGAATTGATTGAAGAAACTGCCAGGCACAGAAAGCTGATTTTTGGCATGTCGGAGTCTTTTGGCGATGGCTCCACTAAGTTCCGACCTCAGATGAAAATATCTACTCATCATGGAATTATGGCGTCATTGTCACTTTTTTTATAATTAGAAATTTCAGTTTTTAGACCATAACTCAGCCGTTTTAAGTGATAGAAGGCTGAAAATTTAAAAGAATATGTATATTAATATATTTCACATGTGATACACCAATCATCAAAAAATGATGACTCATCACTCTGCTATGACGTCATCAATACGTATCATTACTTTAAAAATTGACATATTCGGTGATTCTTCATGCGATATCGATTATAATACTAGTATGTAGTATTTAGAGATGTTATCTCACGAATCGAGTAAATACGGACCGATAAATATAAATTAAGCCAGGTTATTTTGAGATCTGAAGATAAAGACGTGTGAATTTTGCGCAATCGATTTGTAAGCGAACATCCCTATTGATACGTCAATTTACCAGTTCATCACATATTTCGTATATTCAGGATGAATTAATTTAGTATCGAGATGACTTGTAGCTATATAGCACACCTATTGATTGGATTCTATTCTGAATCCGATTAGTCTGTTTAAATATGATAAATTAGAAATATCCATCAAGCATTTAAGCAGCAGAAATTCTAGCATTATGTGGGAGTAACTGATGACGCCATCACTCAAAAGCTGATATAAAAAAAGCCAGTATTTCAAACTGATCTTATAGCTTTCAAAAATAAAAATAATTAAGAAACAAATATTGCGATGGGTCATAGCCTACTCTAATAATGCCTCACAGTAAATAACCAAGGATGGGGTAATAGCCGAATGGATTAATACACGATTAGCCAAAAATCGTTAACCATGTAGGATAGGCATTAATAATGTATTACCAGCATATATAAACATGGTATCAAAGTACATATATCCGTTAGAAAAATTTCGATTAGTCATCATATCATTGTGCAACAGGCCATTTTAAGCACTATTTTGGCAATTTTCTAAGCTGTTTTAAGCCTACTTCTAATGTTATTAAGGTATAATTTATGTGTAGAACTAAGATTAATACGAGTTGATTTGAAAATTTTGAATTTTTCAATGGAATGCTACTACATTCCTAAGTTGCTATGGTAAAGCATTTTGGTCAGTTTGGGCCACATCCAGCAAACTGTAAGAACTAGGTCTTCAAATTTGATCGTATTTGATAGGCAATTAGCCAATTGCCTATTCCTATTAAGTAATAATACAATTTAAACTTCTAAATTCACATACTATAGAGTTATGCAACAATTTAGTGTTTTGGTCACATTCTTAAAATCAACCCATAACTCAAAACTCGTTGAATTTAGAAGTTCAAGTTGTATTATTACCTAATAGGAAGTAGTCCATTGCCTATCAAACACGATCAAATTTGAAGATCTAGTTACTACAGTTTGCACGAAATGGCCCAAACTGACCAAAATGTTTCACCATAGCAACGCAGGAATGTACAACATTCCATTGAAAAATTCTAAATTTTTCAAATCAACTCGTACTAATCTTGTTTCTGCACAAAAATCACACCTTAATACCATTTAGAAATAGGGTTAAAACAGCTTAGAAAAATCGCTAAAATTGTCCATAGAATGACCTGTTGCGCAATGATATGATGACTAGTCGAAATTATTCCAACGGATATATGTATGTACTTTGATACCATGTTTATATAAACTGGTAATATATTCTTAATGCCTATTCTGCATGGTTAACGATTTTAGGCTAATCGTGTACTAATCTATTCGGCTACTACTTCATCCCTAGTCCATAATTTTTAGTCTACTGTTAGGCATTATTAGAGTATTCTATGGATGGGTCTATTCTAGTAGATTAGAATAATGAACGGAGCAAAAGATAAAATGAAATGAAATAAGAGTTTGGAATGTTTGGAACGCACAACATTTTCGAGATTAATAAGATGATCTAATGATCTAATATACAGAGTGGGCCACGGGAAACAGGTTGAAATAAAAGTATCATAACTCAACAATCTTGTCATTTTCCCGAGGCTAATCCCTCATTTTGTAGCTAAAATGATGTCATTTTAGTTTATTAATCATTAGATCACTAGGAGAGATTCTACAGCACTAGAACCGCACTGAAACCAGATACTATTAAAAATATTGTCAAGAGGTTTGAGGAGAATGGTACAGTAGTTGACACAACCAGGCCAGGACCATCAAAGACAAATGAGAGCCCCCAATAACATCGAAAAAGTGATTGAAAAAACTTGCAGATTCATCACATCGTTTATCAAGGAAGCTTTCAAAAGAGCTTCAATTATCCAGGACAACAGTCAGGAGAATTCTCATAGATGACTTCAACCTCTTCTCATACAAGATACAGATCCTACAAAAGCAATCAAAAGATAAATGGGAAACAAGAGTGTCTTTTAATGGTCTCCGATATCTTAATATAATGAGGTCCTACTATATTCCAACCATTTTACAGAATTGAGTTATCTCTTTTTGATCAGAAATTACTAAGAATATAATCAGCTGGTTTCCCACGGCCAATAAATTATTTAAATGAAGCAATTACGGCGAACACTTTTCAATTAATAGATGGAGAGGCTATTGGCAAAGAAAAACGGGATCCAAGGTGGCTCTTAATCTTAAATAATCTAAAATTTTAGAAACGAAACCAAGTTCCATACAAGTATCACAATATGCACATCTCATTTGCTTATCAGTTATACAATTAAAAGTCAAGAATAGATGATGACTCAAACAGATATACCGTAAATCCTTGAATACTGTTAACTAGGATGATTATGAATTGTTAAAAACCACCATAAGAATTACTTTATCTCAGATATAAGGGAATTTTGAATATAACCTCTAAGGGAATCAAGCACTGTTAGAATTACTAGTGAGGGTTCTGTCTGATCGACTTTTGAAATAAAGATCCTAGTTTTGAATCAATTACTTTCTCTCTCGATATTGGAATAATTAAATCTGTTCGAATTTTTAACGTTATCATGTATAGTGGTGATGACTAGTGACAAGTGGCACAAATATGCAAAAATAGAAATATTTAATGACTAATATTGAATTGAAAACTTATATAGTGAATATTTCAAAGTGAAGAAAACGAATTAGTAATTTAAGGTATGTATTCATTAGATTTTAAGTAAGGTTTTATGCCATTAATGAATTCATTTGTGAGATCAGTTTGTGTTTAAATCTTGTCAAGATCGGGGGGATATTTTTAGAGATACAGATGTCTCATCCATGACCCGGTACAACCAAGTGGATGATGCGGCCCCAATTTTCAATGTTACATTAGGTTCTTCAGGTCATGAGTCATTCAATGTATATACATATACAGTAGGACTCGGTTTGTACGTACTCGGGATACAACGTACTTCGGCTAAGTACAGACACGTTTCTCTGAACCAGAATTCATATATTATATAGATTCCTAGGTAATATCAACTCTGTTAATACGTACTTACGGATAGTACGTACTTTTTTCCGCTTCCCGGAGGGGTACGTACTAACCGAGTTCTACTGTAGTTGATTCAATGTTTGCACTTTCAATTCAACCTTCGTGTGTAATAAGAATAGAAGACCATTATTGGAATCCTACCGTTGCTGGTTAATTTCAAGAATAAATCGTATTTTCGCATATTTTATTCAAAGATCCAGAGATACGCTCCTAGTTTCAAACTCATAAATTTGTATACATCTAAATCAATAAATAACATTTTAACACAGAGTAAATTTTGTAATATTCTAGATTTTCACGCTTCTAAACCCTTTCGAGCTTAAACCGTAAGACTAATGTAATTTAGAGTAGGTCAAAATTCAATAGCTAATATTTTACAATGTTATTTGGTTCGGGTCAAAATCCCATGAAACAGGACAAACTGTCCACATCTAGCCACCACATATATTATCATTATTTCAATTTAGTACGCGTATCACACTATATTTAGTGTATTGGATAATTACACAACAGTATCGATTTTACGAACAACGATTTACGAATTATTTCCAAGTATTTATCGATTTTACGAATTTCCCTCTCCAATTTTATTTTATGAATACTTATAATATTTGTATCTTGTAAAACAATTTTGGTTGTCTTTTATATCAATATTGCATACGTAGTATGTATACAAATTACGTGTTACTTTACGAATTCAAACTATCGATTTACGAACTGAAATTATCGATTTTACGAACTCAAACTATTGATTTTACCAATTCATATCAATAGATACATGACTCTAATGAAGTCATGGTTGGCTTAGAAGTTTAAATTTGAATTATATAATGCATTGCGTAATCTGAAACTTGAAGTTTGTAGTTCCAAACAAGCCTAATTAGAAATATAAATGGGACACATTTTCTAGGACTAGTTCAGCATCTAGTTTATTGAGCGAAATAATGTTTGTTCAATTAATAATACTACTTGTACTTTATACAGGGCAACTCAGCTTAATCGGGACACCGCTTAATCGGGACAACCGCATAATTGGGACAAGTCTCCAGGAATGAAATGGTTCTCATACATAGAAGCTAATACTAAATTTCATCGGTTAATTGGGACAAAATATCCGGGAGCTAAGTGTCCAGATTAAGCGGAGTCACCTGTATTATATTTCGGATCAGAGAATTGGACGGTGTTATAAAATACAAAAATATTTGTTTGTATTTATTTCCAACCACAAGTCTTGAACAAAAAATTAAATAAAGTTATAAAGGATGATCGATTTTACGAATTATTCGATTTTACGAACAGTTTGGGTCCCAAATAGGTCGTCAAATCGATACTGCAGTGTACTACTATTTATATAAATATGCTGTTGGTAGCAGTTCAGTGTTGCCAGATGAGTTGTTCAAAATGTTAATGCCACATACCTTCAAATATTCATTCCAAGTTCATGCCATACAGCATTAAATGTTCATGCAGTTCTTGCCAAACTCAAATGTTTATGCCATGTTCATGTCAAATCAAAGAAGTATTTTTCATGTTCATACCCAAAGTAAAAAGTTCATGCCAAGTTCGTCTCGAGTTCCTTGATAATCCTTTGGGCACAACTTAACAAAAATTAAGTGAAATATATTAGGTTTGTCATAAATATTAAAATATAATATTGGAAAAGTACTGAAAACATATCCTACATAATTACTTGTTATCTTCTAGGATGTAATACAATATAATGCAAAATAATTACATAGAGATACTGTCATAAGCATAACACAGGCCAGGAATATCTTAAAATGTCAATGGGTGTCCCAAATGGGATTTGTAGCTCAAAATTAGAAGTTCGGTATCTGGAAAATTAAGCCATGCTCAATGGCTTAAAAGTACAAATATAATTTTTTCTTTGTTCAGTTCAACTTTTTCCTTCAAAAACCTTTAGTTAGCAATCTAATTTAAAGGAATAAGTACCCTGTAGGTTTGACTATGCAATTTTGAAACCAGTAGTAAATAGGAATATATTATTGAACATCTCAAATATGATTATACACATGATCGACTATTAGTAGCAAGAGGGATAGCACTGCACTAACAGATGCATCCTCAGTGCTTCTGTTCATAAAGGTTTTGCAAGGGTGTAGGATCGGATTATACCTCCAAATATAATGGATCAGAAAAAGTGTGAGTAAAGCAAGAATCAGACCAGAGGCCTAAATCACAAAGTCACAAATCTCTTACACTCAACATTCCCAAAGAATATAACTTGTCAACAAATTAAGAGTAATCTAAATCCCTCTAATGGTGGTGTCTAATAACTAGTGAAGTAACCAGATTATTTCATTGTCTCAACAATCGAATATCTAGCTAGTCAGAAATTGCTCCAAAGAATAAAATAGACGAATGAAAAAATGGCTATTTTTACTTTTTAGATACTTCGTTTTTAGCCTTTTGAATAGAAAAAGTACTTGTATATATTCAATGTAATGAATTTGAAACTAATTGTGAATAAATTATGAAATAACAAGCAAAAAATTAAAGAGAAAAAGACTTAACCTGTATCGAATATTCCTCCTTATCTGTAACTTCATCAATAATTTTGACAGTATTACTAATTCCAGCCCAAAGCTTTCCTTCAAGGGACAACAAACAAAGGACTGGGAAATCTCTCCTCTGACCCAAAAGAACTGATCGATGATTATCCCAATCCCAATCTCCAGAGGCAGTACGACAAAAAATCTCAACAGTGCCATTCGTTAATGCTGAATAGACACGCCCGGAAGAATATCTAAAGTATTATATTAATGAAGAAAGCATAAGAAATCTTCTCAGATAAATAAATTATATTCAAAACTAAAAGTTGAATAATCATGAAATAGCTAAATAAATATATATATATACAGTATGTATTAGGCTATAACGGTGTGTTATAAAAATATATCAAAGGGAAATTAAGCACAAATAAAAAAGATAAAATCAAGAGGTTCAATAAAGAGAAATCGAAAAAAGGAGAGATATTCAATTTTAAAATAAATAGATAAGCAACAGTGAATAAATATATCACGATGTATATAAATGCATTTAACTAATTTAATCAAATTAATTGCATTCCTATGTATAATATCAGATTCGTAGATAGAAGAAAAATATTACTCAGGTAATTTCGTGCAATATTTGGATGAACGTGAAACAACGAAGTGTGCCATTACTTTTGGAACACTTTGTTTTTCACGTACATCGTATACACGTATTAAAATATTTTTGACTTGCTTGTTTGTTTGGATGTTTGTTCGAATTGATTGAAGAATTGCATGAAGGTGACAAATGATGAGTCTATGATTGTTCGAAGATTTAAGCAAAATTTTCAAACCTCTGCAAAAAACGGAAAACAATTTTAAAACATTTTCAATACAGTATATATGGCTTCACTCTCACGATGGAAATCATTGTACGACAATAGACTGTCATTGTTATTAATACATCAAAGCGATAACTTAGTTTTTCAATAAAAAAAGTGTATATTTTCACACCTTTATGTACATATTTCCTAACCATTTACTGAATTTTTACATGGAAAGTTGCTACATTCCAGCGTTGCTATGGAAACGTATTTGGTTAGTAACTTTCAAACTGCAAAAACTAAGCATTCAAATTTTACCCTATTTGATAGCCAATAGGTTACTTCATATTAAGCGATTGCATAATTTTTATGTCTAAATTCAATAGTCTTCGAGTTACTAGACAATTTATCATAATGGTCACATTTTGCAATTTATCGAATAACTGGTAAACCATAGAATTTAGGGTAGAAATCATACCATCGTTTAATAGAAAGTAGTATATTGAATATTCAAGATATGACTCGAATTGACCAAAATACGTTCCCATAGCAACGCTGGAAAGTAGCAACATTCATTGAAAAAGCCAAATTTTTGGCACTAATAATTCATTTACAGTTCAGTTCTAGGTCGAAAAATCTTATATATTAAAATGCTAGGATTTTTGTGTATGTGTGTTTGTCCGAATTGATTGAAGAATTGGAAAGTCGTAGAGATGTGAAAATTAGCATGTAGGTGTCAAATGATATGACTACGATTAAGTTCTAAGATCTAAGCGGAATTTTCACATCTCTGCAAAAAAAATGTAAAACAAATTTTCACGCCTTTTCTATACAAAATATATGATTGCACTATCGCAATGGAAATCATTGTACGGCACTACAATATATTGTCTTTGTTAATAATACTTCAAAGCCACAACTTAAGTTTGATATCTTAAATGTATCATAACGTATAGCAATAAAAAAGATCATGTGGATATTTTCACACCTTTATATATATATTTTCACAACTTTTGACGAATTTTGACATTTTTGCTAGAGACTAGCTTCCAACGGGTGACATGGGGTTTTCAGGGGTGTAGATTTCGAATATCATACTTTCAGATCTATACGATAAATTATTTGTTTACTTTTGTTTACAATAGGTACATAAATTAAACAAATCTCAAAATTATGTTAGAAACTTGCTTTCAACTGTTGACATGGGGTTTTCAGGGGTGTATATTTCGAACATGATATTTTCGAGTAAATATGATACACGTAGTTAATTTGTTTACTTTTGTTTACAATAGGTACATAAAGTAAACAAATCTCAAAATTATGTTAGAAATTTTTTTGGTTAAATTCCAGCACTAATTTGTTTGCAAAGTAGAGATTTTAAATATCAAATTTAGTATATCGTGAGATTTTTGTAGAACTTGCGAAATTGTGTCTCATAAAATACTCATGACGGAATTATGACATTATTTTACCTTTTTTAAGGTCAGAATATTCAGTTTTTCAAGTTTGAATTTATTTAAAGAATTTGAACTTTAAGTGCCTAATAACATAGCCCCAATGATGAGTCACCATCATATTATTACGTTATCGGAGTCCTAGGTGCCTAAAATGGGCTTCCGTAGACACCAAGTATCCGCTAGCCGCGCAGCGCAAGCATGCGAAGCGCGCTTGTATTATATTAAAAAACTCAGAAGTGTCCTTAAACCTGCTCTAAAAATGACAAAATTCATTACACATATAGCTTATTGCGCTTCCACATGATGACCAATTTAAAATTTTAGTAACGGATTCGGGTACTTTGATACCATATTTATACATGCTTGCAATACATTCTTAAGCTCTGGTTTATGATCTATTGAAGCTCATGTGTTAGCTCAACCATCTTCTACCGTATCCCTAGTCCAAAATCCACAAGTTACTGTTAGGGTTTTTATGTAGTAGTCTATGCTTATAGTCAAATATTTCTAAATCAATCATTAATTCCCAATGATTCAAATTGTCAATCACTGCCAACTTGTGCCACATATTATCTCACCATATACCACTATACATGATGGATGATTTACCCTTGTGCCACTGGTTGATAATTTAAGGTTGAGCAATTTTTAGAAATCTTCAACAATTACTAATTCGATTGTGTAAATTTCGATCTTAAATCATACTCTTAGTATCTCTTAGAGTTTGAATGCATCTTTTTTCATGAAAAGATCCTATTTAGTATTATTTGTATGAGAAATAGTGTAGTGTACAAGTTTTGTCCGAGTAGTTTATATACTGGTCACTTGACTGTATTTAAAAGGCAATGGAAATAGAATATATTCGATGAGTCTAGTATTATATTCTTAAGTGGAGAAATTGAATTATGTATACGATTGTTATAATAGGAAAATTAAGGAGATCCTATATTCGGCTTAAATATATCAGTTTGAAGTTTCCATTCTGAGCAAATTTTGATTAAAACAGATTTCTTCACTAAGAATAAATGTTTTCATATTCCAAAGAATATAGCTTTAGCACGGGGGATTAAATTGCTTTTGAGTAGTATACTGCCACTATCGTCCCAAATTTTAAGGTGAGAATATTTTGAAAAAATCTGTCACTGGCATAATATTTCTTTATAACAAGTTATACTACAGAACACGTTAATTTACCTTCATTTATAAACCTTTTAATTTTCTTACTCCCGGATTCTATAAATAAAGATCATCAAATTCAATTTCAAGCCATTTTCAATGTGGAGATTCCAATTTGTCTAAAACAACTTATACCCAGAGGCGACGAACATTTCGAAATCAAAAGACAATTTAGGGGTTTTAAAGGAGACGGGCTCAGCTTAAATTTTGTAGTGCATTCGTGGCCCATCCAGGGGGACTCGAGCCCATCAGCCTCCCTGCTTGGGTGCATGTGCTTATACCGATGTATATACATCGAATGTAGTAATCACAATAATTGTCCTATCAGTACAGCATACATTGTGCGAATCGAATGGTGATATTCTAAGGAATACGATGTTCAAATCCAGAATATAATACAATCAATGCAACTTAATGGGGACAACAGCTTAATTGGGACAAGTTTCCAGGAGCGGAATGGTTCCCTCATATAGAAGCTAATACGTATTTCATCGGTTAATTGGGAACTCCACTTAATCGGGCCAAAATATCTTGGAACAAAGTGTTTAATTAAATGAATTCAAATATCTTTTAAACAATTTGGTGCTATTATTCCATCTACAAACATGTGATACTCTTATGAATCCAAAGCATTATAAAAATATTCGACTTAACAAATAAACTTTTAAATTAATCCATTTTACCGCAGCACAACCTTAGCATCAGACATATATATATAAACATGATATTAAAATATCCAAATCCTTTGGTAAAAAAGTACTGATTGTAGCATCCCTTATTATAAGGTTATAGTTAGCTGTCAAATAGGATCAAATTGAGCTGCAATGATTTTGCAAGATATAGCCAATTAATGAAAATGTATACTTGAATTTCTCTTGTATGACCATGAGCTTTTAAGGCAATTTTAGCAACTCCAATGATCCTTGGTCACGGAACCAAGTTAGTAGATTAAGATTTTCTCATAATAAACCAATTTAAAATTTCTGGAATAAATAAATGTTCAATTGAAAATGTACAATTTTATCGAATAGTTAAGGCGATTTAGGAGCGATGTTTCTTCTTGCTCGATGGGCATGGCACAGAGATGGTGCTGACAGCCAGGAGCGTAGCTAGATATTTTAAATTATTAAGCACTCCTCGAAATTGGCGCCCCACTTCCACCTGAAAATAAAATTTTGATAGCTATTTTTTCTGAATGTACTAATCAATTGTTCAATTATAATTGATTAATCAAATGCGAGGAGAATGCGGCTATCACTCAGTGGATCAAAGTCGCGTAGAACACGCTCGATATCAACATCAACATTCCGGTGTAGATGCATCAGTGCTAATCCGGTCAAACGGCTTTGACACATTGTGTTCCGCAAACATGTTTTCAGCCTTTTCAGTGTGCTAAAAGACCGTTCTGCAGTTGCAGTGGATACAGGCATTGTTGCCAAAAATAGTAAGTGCACTGTAGATGTTTGGGAATGTGTCCTTAGACATACAAACTAGAGTTTCACAAGCAGTTTTTGGTTTATCTTTCTCTGAAATTGTGCACCACTTACTTCTCCACATTTTCAATTCCTTTTCATCATACTCACAATCTGATCTATAGGCATCGAATATATTTTTCTCTGCAATTTGAGATAGCTGCGACAAACGGCTTGGAATAAGGTACTGTGCAACAAGGCGTGGTCTCGAATGTATGAGTGGTTCATTCAGTTCTACAATCATATGATCTAGGAAAGGTAAAAAAGTTCCGAAAATAGTGTTGCTTGGCATCTAACGATTCAGCGTTCGCTCTATTTCTTTGTCTTTTGGTTAAGCGAGGGGTTTTCTCTTCTACATCGACATTTATTGCCAGTTCTTTTGCTTTATCAAAAAGTGAGCTGAAGTACTCTTCATTCCGAATATCCTCCAAGCACTGGATAATTACTTCTGCATCATCAACAGCCTTCACCAAGTCTACGTTGACTTTCTGAAGAGCTTTGTGCAAATTAACTGTATATCCGAGAACATCTTCAACAATAAACAGTGAGATAATGAAGTCAAATTGCAGTATAGAATTGAGTACACTTGTGGCTTTTGGGTCAAATTCAGAAATGTGTTCCAATGAAGAAACAACCACAACAAACTTCTTTTTCAGGCCCTTGAGACATCCAGAATGGCTAATCCAACGAGTATCACATGCCAATGGAATTTCTATAGTGTCATTACCATAATCATCAATGAAGTCATGGAGTTCCCTTAGTTCTTCTTTGTAAATGTTGTGTCGTTTAACAGACGATTTCGTCATTTTAATCGCCTCATTCGCCTTGGTCAAGAAGTTGGAAACACTGGTTATTCTACAAGAATGGACAATTGCGGTGTTCAACCCATGTGCTTGGCATGCACAATACACGGAATCTGGTAATTGCTTCTGAATCACTGCCTTAACTCCATTAAATTTCCCACTCATATTGGAACCCTTGTCATATGCCTGCGCCCTCATGTTTTCCTTCTCCAAATTCCAAGCCAATATTCTCTGAAGAAACAAATTAGCTAACGAGATCCCTCGTATGTCTTCAGTTTGAACAAATTCCAAAAACATTTCTCTCATCTCAGCATTGGCTGTGATATACCGAACAGAGAGTGATACTTGTTCTATATGGGAAACATCTGGAGTTTCATCTGCTATAAAACCAAACCATTTTGCCTCACGAACATCAACTAAAATACTTCGCTGAATCTGTTGTCCAATCAACCGGATTAATTCATTCTGAATTTGAGGACTGATGTATTGTGCATTCCGAGGTGACCTATTCAAAAAGTTGTTCAAAACGGGATCGCGTTTACGAAGAAGATTCAATATCGAGTGAAAGTTGCTTATCTCTGATATGTGACCACGTAATGCAATATTTTGTCTCCCACACAGGAGAATTACTTGAACAATTTCGCCAAGAACATGACGGTTTCTTCTAATTGTTTCTTGGTACGCATTTGTAACACTCTGGTACACAAAATGCTGCTTGCCGGATGCAATGTTAGTAAAGGACACACAACACTGAGAAGCATCAACATGATCCCTAGATTCTTGGTGCTTTCTCAACACCGCACCAATGTTAGACCAATCATTAAATGGAGAAGTCATCAAAACACCCTCTTCGTTGGCGGTGAATATGAAACAAAGAGCGCAAAACATCCATCAAGTATTTTTGAGTAACGTAACCACTTGTATGTAGACAGAAAATCTAGGCAGAGGAGAAGTATTGACACAGCTTGCAGTAGCAGTTTCAATACTCGGTAATTCACTCTCTATCCTCAGACAGCTTTGAGTAGTGTCTAATACAGCTGCAGATGGACAACGCCCTATCATTACAGAACATCTGTCAGGAAATTCTTGATCCCCTCCTGGTGATTCTGAGCCCATTCTAGCAAAACCTGCATCTTGTATTGTAGAAGGTTCTTTTCTAAATAAATATTTATAATAAAAAAGCCCCTCACAGAAGGTCCGGGAGTTTGAAAATTGAAACCTGAGGTGCAAATCTACACATATGTCGGCAGCTTCACAAAAAGATTCAGACGGATATCTTTTAAACTCAGGTCTGTATACCACTAACGGCCGGTCGGTCAACCGGCCGGCCGGACACTAGCACTCATTTGAGAACTTTGCTACTATATCATTATATTGGATCATAGATCCAATATAATATAGAAGCACACTGAAAACACAAAACGAATGAAATTGTTATTATACAAGTACTTACATAATAAATGATAGCATTCGCTGTGATAACTCTCTTTCTTCTTCTACACATCTGGCTTTGGACATCTTGTAATGGTAGCCAGACATCTTTCGCTTCTTTCCACTGTTTCTCGAGGCATCCATTTTATAATTATAGAAGCTAAATATCTAATTTACGAAACTGCTTATAAACTAGTGATCATTAATTACATTTGTCTGTCGAACTCTGATATAACAAGGAAAATGTATGTGGTTCATTAATTCTACTGAAAAAGACAGGTTCAAAAAATAGAGTTTTGTTGCCATGATTCATATTCTGCGCCCCTAGCTTCGTAATTTTAGTACGCACGTGCGTACTGTGCGTAATGCTAGCTACGCCACTGCTGACAGCAACTTCACAGCAACAGTTGCTGCACATAATAGCTGATGAGTGTACTATCCTTCCCTTCAGGACTAGTACTAATATATTATATTCGGATAGCTCAAATAACTCTAGAATTACGATAAAATCTTTAACATGATCTTATAATTGTATTCAGACTGTAAATTTAAAATTTCTTAGCTATTACCTCAGGATGCTCAGAAGAAGCTGTTATCATCCAAGGACGTTTTTTTATCTGGAGAGTAATGGGTTTTGGAACATCGGGTGATTGAAACAAGATTTGGTCGAATTGTTCCATAATTTGTAGATAGCCAATGCGCAATTTTCAATGATTCTTAATAATGTTATTGACAATTCTAGGAGTTAGGTCCTTAGATACAAGATAAAGTAAATGAAAGTCGCATCCAGAATATGAAATATCCCGTCTATCTGATTACATGAGTTCCTTCATGAGCACCATTTTGCATTCATATCCGTATCAATACCTTTGACTCAAATCCCGTTTTGATTCCTATGTCAATACCCTCTAGATAATCAGAAAGCACTATTCTCCGCACTATTCTTCTTCATATCATGGGCCTCATAATGATACACGTCACCATCTGTCACTTCAAGTGAACAAACATCCTTACATTTAATTTGTCACAGGTATTTAATTCTTCATTAAATCATTAAATCATAATCCACATCCAGTGATTACCAAGAGGTTTTAAATATGGAGGTTTATAGGAAATCTGATATGAGCCAAATTATTAATATGTTTTGGAAAATTAAATGGTATAGTACAACAAAAGAATAAGAGGGTACATGGGTGGTGCAGTGGTTAGGGCATTTGAACAACAGACCTAGGTCACAGGTTATAACTTCGCCCTAATCATTTGCATTTTACTCTCTCGGAGCCTTTGTTTAACTGATCCTCAGCATTTTTGAGCTTGATATCTATACTTATATCTATATCTATACTTCTACTACTACTACTACTACTACTACTACTACTACTACTACTACTACTACTACTACTACTACTACTACTACTCTACTAATATCTTCACTTGAAAAATACGCACGCGCCATTTAGTAACAACCAAACTACGTGTTTAGAATATCAGATTTAATAAATTTTATAAAATCTAAGGAAGATAAATTTTAAAGTCCGTTGCTTTAATTTGAAGGTGGGTCAAATACGTAGTTCTCAAATGAATTCCTAAATTATTTATCAAGATACTCGTATAAAATGGAATGAAACGGCGAATAGTCGAGGGACTATGCTACGAACTGTAATTTTTTCCTAAATAATTTTAATGAAAAGTAGAAACAACAAACGGAAAGGGCTAAATGTATTTAATACAAATATTAAAAAACCTAAGATATTAAAACATAAAAATAACTTACTGTATATCAGTTATAGAACTCTGCAATCTGAGTGCATGTAAACATCTGTCCCAAGCGACTAGCGCGGAATGTATGTAAAGACAACCAGAATCTCCACCCATCCACATTGTTGCTAATTTAGAATTAGGTTTTTCCAAATTAAGAGGGGAGGATGGACCTGAAAATCCAGGAACAAAAGTAATCGTTAACAAGGGACTAGCACAAACTGGGAATGTATCCAGTATTTCAGTTGAAGCAGAATCGACAACACTAACTTTAGTCAAATTCGGAACCCCCCAACAAACCCAAAACAAGGAGGCAGCAGTTGAAGAGTTATAGAGTGAGATGTTTCCCATTACCTCACAGACAGGAGCTGCACACCAGAGTTTAGCACCCTAGAAGAAGTGAAAATCACAATATCTGATAATAATTTGGGATAACAGATTAGTGAATACACAAAAATTTTGTATAATTAAACCATCAGTTCGGTAGTAATTTCCACCTTAAATTGAGATTTTAATAAACATTCAAACGTGCTCGAATTTTAAGCAGTGAGATCTTGTAAAAAACACTCAGACGGGACGAGAGTGTTCAAACTTGCGTGGATTCACAAGCAAAATGATCTGTTATTGAGCCAAGATGTCATCACTATGATGTTAGCAAAGAATCCTAAATATTAAAACTCGATTAATGTTTATTTGTGGTTCCACTAAGTTCTGAGCTCAGACGAAAATGTCGAATCATGATGGAATTATGACGTCATTGTCACCTTTCTATAATTAGAAATTTCAGTTTTTTTACTATAACTCAGTCATTTTAGGTGATAGAAGGCTGAAATTTTAATAGAATTTGTATATTAATACGTATATCTCACTTATTATACAACTAACATCCAAAAATGATGACTCATCACTCTGTTATGATGTCATTATTACGAATCAAACATTTAAAAACTGACAAATTTGGTGATTTCGACCAAAATAGATTATAACAGAAAGACAGAAGTATTTATAGATGTTATCTACCTTAATATTAATCATTCTGCTCAAAGGCGCCTCCGGCTGACACAAAATGTCCGCCAGCCGCCCAGCACAACCAAGGGAAGCGCCCTAGTTTAAATAATAATCCAGAGTGGGTTTATTCAAGAGGAATGATTTCAATCAAACATTTTTAACTCAATGAATACGCAAAACTATGTTCTGCTCAACTGTGGCAAAATTTCTATAGCCGAATTCATAATTCTGGAAATTAATATAGACCCATAAATATGAATTATACCTCTGTTTATTACTAAATTCGTCCTTTTATGAATATAATTTACTCATCGTTCTTTGTCCCCGGAACTATCACCATTTCCGATATCTACTGCGTCTTAATTCTATAATGTGATTTATATTTATGTGTTTAAATGCGGCTTTTTGTTTCTTGACTATAATTGTCGATGATACATGAGCTATGATGTTGTTTACATAGATCTTTCTGTTATCAGCTTTTCAGTCCATTCAACTGATTGGGTATTACAAGCTACCTTAATAAACATTTTCCCATCAATGACAGCCTTTTCTATAATGCTATTCTAGGTATACAAATTAGTAGTGGAAGTGTAATATCATAATTCAGTATGTATCAACTTGAAAGGTTTAAATATTTTGATATCATAAGATGCTGAATGAATGCTCTTAGCTTCAATAAGTTATCCTTTTGCAGAGCAAGATTCCGAAAAGACATCATCGTCCACTAGAGCACACAATATAATATTTCCAAGATGTGTGCGTATATGTGTATTGTGTTGCATAACTCCTTTGGTATTTTTAATTCGCTAACATTCTGATGATCACGCATTTGTTGGATAGAATAGATTAGATTACTCGATCCAAAATAGTATCTTGAAAAGGCTGTCAATGAAGGGAAACTTTTGATTCCAAAGATAGCTTATAATACAGAACCCAAACATAAAAAAGTATGCAAACAACATCATATGAAGAGCATAATTTCATGTATTATCAACTTTAGAATCAATAATTAAAACGATGCGAAAAAGAGAAACCACACTGTGGAATTAATATACTGTAGATATCGGACATAGCGATAGTGCTGGAGACAGGGAATTTTTGGTAAATTATCACTACACGAAAATCTCCATACAAATAGTGTTAAAGTGAATATATTCATAAAGGAATATGAACTCAAACTGTAAGAAATACTCTATTTTAGATTTCGAGTTCGTAATTTGCACATTCTAATTACTTGAGAGCCTCAACACAATTACTAACTCTCAAATTTGAAAATATCTCCCTTTGACACCTGATGCTTTGTGTCCACTGTACGGCCATCAAATATGATGGCGATTAGTGACACAAAGTGGCACAGGTTGACAATTTTCTACATGAGGAAAAGTATTTGTGTCGATAGTTCAATAAATGAGGAATTAGAATTCGTTGATAACGAATTTGAAATCTAAACTATAATTTCTTACAGTTGAGAACATTTTCCATTATGAATAGAACCACTATAATACTATTTGTATGGACGTTTTCGTGGTGGTCTAATACCTTTGTCCGGTAGTGTCTCTGTAACGAATTGATTAAAAAACTGCCATTCACAGAAAGCATATTTTTGGCATGTGTTACTCGTTTGGCTATGGCTCCAACGGGTTCTGACCTCAGACGAAAATTTCGACTCATCATGGAATTAAGACTCCATCGTCATCTTTTTTAAATTTAGAAATTTCAGTTTTTTTAATATAACTCAGCTATTTTAGGTGATAGGCTGAAATTATAATAGAAAGTGTATATTAATATTTCTCACTTATGATACAACTAACTTCCAAAAATGATGACTCATCACTGTTATGATGTCATTATTACGCATCAAACACTTAAAAATTGACAAATTTTGTGATTTTTCGACCGAAATCGATTATAACAGAAAGACAGAAGTATTTAGAGATGTTATCTACCATAATATTAATCATTGCGCTCAAAGGCGCCTCCGGCGGACACAAAATGTCCTCCAGCCATACAGCGCAACCAAGGGAAGCGCCCTAGTTTAAATAATAATCCAGAGTGGGTTTATTCAAACAGGTATGATTCCAATCAAACAGTTTTAACTCATTGAATACCCAAAAACTAAGTTCTGCTCAGCTGTGGCAAAATTTCTATAGACGAATTCATAATTCGGTAAATTAATAAATACCATAGCCTACTATAATAAGACCTCAGAGTAACTTGCGAATTTGGCACTAGGGATGCAGTAGAAGATGGTTGAAGAAATACATGAGCTGCCTTAAATCATTAACAAAGCACAATAGAGCTTAGGAATGTATTACCTACCAGCATATATAAATATGGTGTCAAAGCACCCATATCCGTTGTTAAAATTTAGATTAGTCATCAAATGATTGCTCAACAGGTTATATTTGGGTCAAATTTATTGATTTTCAGAGGTCGTTTAAGGGCACTTCTAAGTGTTTTTATTATAAAGTTTTTCGCATAGAACTGAGAAGTAAATGTGTTAATAATTTTTTCATGGAATGTTCTTACATTCCAGTGTTGCCATGGAAACGTGTTTTGGTCAGTTGGGGCTATATCTTGAAAACAGCGATAGCTAGACATTCAAATCCCATTTGATAGCAAATAGGCTACTTCCTATTAAGCTATAATACAATTTCTATGTTTTAATTCAATAATTTACGAGTTATTAGACAATTTATCATATTGGTCACATTTGGTAATTTGTCGAATATCTCGTAAACCATTGAATTTAGACACAGAAATTGTATTATAGCTAAATAGGAAGTAGCCTATTTGCTATCAAATGGGATGATATTTGAATGCCTAGCTATCGCTGTTTTCAAGATATAGCCACAACTGACCAAAATACGTATCCATAGCAACACTGGAATGTAAGAAAATTCCATGAAAAAATTCCAAATTTTTAGTATTAACACATTAACTTCTCAGTTCCATGCGAAAAACCTTATAATAAAAACACTTAGAAGTGCCCTTAAACGGCCTCTGAAAATCATTAAATTTGACCCAAATATAACCTGTTGCGGAATCATTTGATGACTAATCAAAATTTTAACAACGGATATGAGTACTTTGACACCATATTTATACATGCTGGTAATACATTCCTAAGCTCTATTGTGCTTTGTTAATGATTTAAGGCAGCTTATGTATTTCTTCATCCATCTTCTAACGCATCCCTGGTTAAGTTACTCTTAGGCCTTATATATAGTGGCTATGTATAGACCCATAAATATGAATTATACCACTGTTTATTACTAAATTCGTCCTTTTATGAATATTATTTAAAAATTTATCTAAAATAATGTACTAAAGCATACGAGTATTGCAACCATAAATACATGTGACATAGTACTTAGGAAGTCAGTATAATTCGATATTACACATAATCTGTCTATTTTAAAACAAAATTTACTAGGGAAATTCAAAACAGGTTCTTTGATAGTATTAAATTGAGGTATAATCCGTATTTTATCCTGTCCATTTCAATTCACTGAATTATGAACTTGTCCGGTTCATTCAAATCGATTATAGCAGGGTCAAACGTCAACATAATTTGCTCAAATTTGTAGGAATACATCTCAGACTAATTCAACTTCCAAAACTTTGAAGGGAGCTTTTTAGCTTGAAAAAGTGAAATTCACTCACCATAATAAAAAACATTGTTAAAGTACCAATGTATTTTCAACAGATAATACCACACTACCCGACAAAGTATATCTCAAAACAAATACTTCTAAATGATAAAGGATGCAACTAATTACGTTTAACATTCAAATACAATACGTAGAACTTGCATAATCTGACAATCGATTGGAAATAAAAAGTGTTGGATTTTCGGATTATGCAGTACAAATTGAGGATACGTAGCTCATTCGGATTTGAAACAGTGTCGAATAATAGAAGTATTCTAGATTATATGGGTGCCGGATTATCGAGGTACTAATCTCTAGACATTCGATTTACAGCAGCTCAAAAATTTGTGACAATTAATAGTAAATTAGATAAATTCATTCTGAAGGTAATATTCGGTCACACACATGTTAAATTTCATGCCAGTTAGGATTCCAATTTTGGTAGTAAATATGCTCGATTTTCGTTTTTAATATTTTCAGCTGTTTATTTAATTATACAGTAAGACGACATAATTATTTAGAATCAAAGAATTCTCAAGTATCCTTACTATTAAAACTCGATTAATGTGTATATATGTATATATATACGTATATATATATATATATATATATATATCTGTAGCGAATTGATTGAAGAAACTGTCAGGCCCAGAAAGCTGATTTTTGGCATGTAGGAGTTTTTTTGGCTATGGCTCCAGTAAGTTCTGAGTTCAGACGAAAATGTCAACGCATCATGGAATTATGACGTCATTGTCACATTTTTAAAAGTTAAAGCAATACAGTTATTCGAGCATAACTCAGCCATTAATAATAATAATAATAATATACATTTATATAGCGCAGATTCCATATTAATATGTTCAAGTGCGCTGTACAATTCAATAAAAGTAGGTGTGTGTTATGCATGTATGTATGTATGTGTATGTATGCGTATGTATGTGTATTTATGCTTGTAAGGTATGTATATGCATTGAAATTAATTTAATGAGTATTTATTTAAGTGGATGTGTCGTGCGCGATACGGAAAAGATGAGTTTTCAAGAGTTTTTTGAAGAGAAGAAGTGAGGGGGCATTCCGAATGCTCGGAGGCAGAAGATTCCACTCGACAGGCACAGCTAAAGTGAATGCACGATCACCCAGAGCTTTGGAAGATTTGATAGTAGGATGCTCAAGGAGGATGGCGTTGGATGATCGTAGAGTACGATTGGATGACTTAACCTGTATGACCTGGATGATATAGTCCGGAGCAAGAGAATGGATGGCTTTGTAAGTTATGAGGAGGATTTTGAAGAGGATACGATGTTTAATAGGCAGCCAGTGGAGGTTAATAAGAAGAGGAGATGACGAAAATGTACGAGAGACATTGTAGATAAGCCTGGTTGCACTGTTCTGGACTCCTGGAGTCGAACTAAGAGGGATGAGGGGCAACCATACAAGAGATTGTTACAATAATCAAGACGAGATGTGATAAGAGAATTAACAAGAGTTTCACAGACTTCCCTAGAGAGATACTTTCTAATACGCCGGATGTTATAGATGTAGTAGAAGCAGGAGAAGGCAACTTTGCTGACCTGAGTAGACATTGAGAGGGTATTGTCGAGCCAAGTTCCAAGATTCCGTACTTCTTTGGAAGAAGAGATTCTCGACTCACCAACAGAGATGCTATCAGTTTGAACCTTAGATAGTTGTTGACGAGTCCCTATTATAAGGAACTCAGTCTTGGTGTCATTGATAAGCAACTTGTTGGTGAGGAGCCAGGAACGGATCGCGGAGATGCAAGATTGGATGGCGGAGAAAGCAGATTCTTCAGAAAAGATGGAACCATCTGATAAATCAATTCGAACTGAACCATCTAGTCAGAGATCTGAAGAGATCTGAAAAAAACAAGGAACAGAGTGAATTACTCGGTTCCGTATTGAAATAGTGGAACTTGTTTGAAGAGGGGACAAAACATTAGTTTTTAGGACTTGTCAAGGAGAATTCTCAATTTATTTCGAGATGGACAATAATCTGTGATTTTGTAACAACATCGACGATTTGATAGGGGCTTTAGGAGTTCAACACATACAATGTGAATGGCGTCTTTTTACTAATTCTTCGAAGTCCATCATCAAGGCAGTGTTACTTCACAATGGCAATCTATTACCCTCTATACGAATTACATATTCAGAAAACTTGTGAGAGTCCCATGAAACAATAGTAATCCTATTAGAACATATCAAATACAATTCTTACAATTGGTGTATCTGTGGTGACCTCAAGATAGTCGGACTGCTTTTTGGGAAGCAAACCTGGTTATACAAAGTATTGTTGCTTCATATGTGAGTGTGATAGTCGCGAAGGCAGTCTCATTACATACAATAGGACTGGCCTCTTCGTGAACAATTAATTCCAGCTAAAAGAAATATTAATTACCTCCCTTTAGTAGATTCAAAGAAGATTCTTTTGCCTCCTTTGCGCATTTAAGCTGGGTCTTATCAAAAATTTTGTCAAAGCGATGGTAAAATTCAACAAAGAAGGCGAAGGATTCCAGTACATCAATCCAAATTCACAAAAATTAGTGATGCGAAGATAAAAGGAGTATTCATAGGACCTCAGAACAGAGAACCTCTTAAGGATCAGTTTTTTGAAGAAACATTAAATACTTTGGAGAAAGCTGCCTGGAATGCATTTAAATCGGTAACACAAAACATTCTGGGAAACTACAGATCACAGACTATGAACAAATAATTGAGACACTTCTTCATACATACAATGCTTTCGATGCAATATGTTAAGTTACACTTTCTCGATTCACACTTGTACTTCTTCCCTGAAAATCTAGGTGATGTGAGTGATGAGCACGGATAAAGATTTCATCAAGATATCGCAACTATGGAAAATAGATATAAAACATGATGGCAGACTACTGTTGGTCCCTTAAAAGAGATACATCCATCTCAAGTCATAAAAGAAAAGCAAACACAATGCACTTTTAGGAGTGATTTGCTCACTTGTGGCATGCACAAAAATACAACCAAATCTATTCATAATTATACAGTACACTTTGATTTAATGTAAATTTCTATAGATATTACACGAAATTAGCAAAAAATAATATAGCTGATTCTACAAAATTCTTGCGTGAAAGAGAAAAACTGATTATATATTCAGAATCAGCATAGTCGAAGACATATAATGTCCTACATGGCATTCAAGAACCAAAATATTTTTGAAATTTGTTGGACAGTGATATCTACGTTTAAAATAAAGAAATGCCGAAAATGTTACATACTCTCTTCATATGGATTCAACATAAAGAAAATGCGGGAAACATTCCCTTTTCCTCGGGAAAAGCTGTGTGATAACTGTTTTCGAAGGCGAGAAAATGATCACATGATCTAATAAAAATATCCCAATTTAGAAACTTTCAAATTTGGGTGTTTGCTTATACAATATTTGGGTATACAAAACAAAAGTTAAGTGTTATTTTAGACGTTTATGCAACTAATTAACTATGGTAATTAGTATATTAAGAATCAATGCTTCATTGCGTTAGATGTTTGTATATAAAATACTTCATAAAAACAAATAATAATTGGACCTCATGAATACTTCACAGTATCATTCTATTTTAATATTGATTAAATAATTAATAAGCTTCATTCACATACAAAAAATATTGATGATTTTGCGACAATTTAATTAATCTTAGATGATCAAATCATCAAATAGTAAATTGAATATAAAATTGAACATTTATAACTGCAGAATGGAAATCATAACAGAAATTTTGCATAAAATGTAACTAGATAATGTATAAACCTTAGGAATGAATTATTATGATTTAGTATCGAAATCTGCTCAAGTTAGACATGGGAAATGTATTATTTTAAAATACGAAGTCAAAATTTGGAGTCACTTGGTTAAGTTGCCATACCTCAACAGTGTGCGGAATATTTGACTTACTTAGAGGAGTCTATGCTAATACCCAATAGATAGGATAAACAACATCTTGTAGGAATATTTAAAGGTCATATGTTATTTTGATTTGAATAGTAAAAATAATGAAATGATTATTAATTTGATTTTGAAGCGTCATAACTACCTTAAAAGGCATTATTTGAAAATTCGAAACCATTGTAGGACGGGGCGTATCTAAGGGGATATGTTTTGATATAATGAATACCTTTTGACCCAATTTGACACCAAGGATTCGAGTTGCAAGAATTTTTTCATAAATATTAATTCAAATTATTGAGCTAAGTAGGCGTTTTAGTTAAAAAAAAGTCTCATAAAGGTTCTTAAGAATTTCGTATTCTATTAAAGTACAAATTTAAACCTCATTCTCGGCGAATGGAAATGTGCAGTGAGTTTTTTCTCCACAAAATGAAAAAAAAACATAAAATGCGCGCGTTCTTTAATTTACCATATTGAAGGCCTCGGAGGATGTGCAATTCTATTTATAGAACTGCACTTTTAGACAAAGATTCAAAGAAAAAACTTCTAAAATAAAATCATTGAAGTATTTAAGATAGGATGACCTATCATCCGAATCGTGCTATCGTGTGGGAAGCATTCAAAAATTGTAAGTTAATAAAATATAAACAAGAAATTAATAACAAACACAATTGTAATACTACCAGTATTATAAGGGCATCATAAATCTAACCTCTTCCTGAGGACTAACTGGGCGACAGCATGATAGGACTGCTAGGTTGTCAGGAATGGATTCATGAGAAGTAATTGATTGAATAGAATCTTCAAATCCTCTTCCTATATTGGAACGAGGAAGAGTCCAACCATAGGCATCAATTCTTCCTTCCTCTCCTTCTTGTGGAATCTTTCGAAGAAAAGGAACAAATGTTGCTCTTTGCGAGGAAATAGCACAATCATAAGGACTGGAATCAACTTCAAATAAATATCTAAAATAAATTTAAGAGAGAATAAAATGTCACTGTGTTGAACAGTTGAATATGAAGCATGCCAGTATTTCAGACACATTTATTGGAAACGTAATTATTACATAATAATTTTGAAATCGTATAAACCCGATAATAATATCCATTAATCGTAGTCTTACTGAATACCGAATACTGATAGTCGCTTGCTAAATCGAAAAAAAACCTATTAAATTAGTTGCACCATCAAATCAATTAGGAATCCTTACTATTAAAATTCGATTAATGTATACGTGTTTATATATATATATATCTGTGCAACGAATTGATTGAAGAAACTACTAGTCCCAGGAAGCTGATTTTTGGCATGTGGGAGTCTTTTGGCTATGGCTCCAGTAAGTTCTGAGCTCAGAGCAAAATGTCGACTCATCATGGAATTATGACGTCATTGTCACATTTTTAAAAGTTAAGCAAAACAGTTATTCGAGCATAACTCAGCCATTATAGGAGATAAAAGGCTGAAATTTTAATAGAATCTATATACTAACATACATCACATATTATGCAACTATCATCAAAAAATGATGACTCATCACCTTTTAATGATATAATCATTACTCATCAAAATTTTAAAAATTGATAAATTTTGTGCTTTTTCGTGCGATATAGATTATAACAGTTTGACAGACGTATTTAGAGATGTTATCTCCCTTATAAATAACCAATGTGATCCCAGGCGACCGAAGGGAGCCTCCGGCGGACACAAAGTGTCCGCCACTCGCGCAGCGCAAGCAAGCGAAGCGCGCTTGTACTGATAATATTGGGTTTCTTAACACAATACAAATGCTAAAAATAACCATTACCCAAAACCAAATGTTTCTCAAAATTTTTGCCAAATAATGTATATTGCTAAAGAAATGTAGAATCCCTTTTGCATTCAAAAATTTCTCATTATAAAAAGGTGACAATGACGTCATAATTCCATGATGAGTCGACATTTTGCTCTAAGCCCAGAACTTAGTGGAGCCATAGCCAAAAGACTCCCACATGCCAAAAATCAGCTTTCAGTGCTTGGCAGTTTCTTCAATCAATTCGTTACAGATATATACGTATATATATATATATACAGTCGACTCCGCTTAATAGGGCCACTGTTTAATCGGGTCAACCGCTTAATCTGGCCACTTTTGGCAGGACCGGAATAGCTATCACACATAGAAGCTAATACAAAATATTTTCGGGTAAAAGGGTTCTCCGCTTAATCGGATCAAAATGTCCTCTGAGCGATGTGACCCTATTAAGCGGAGTCGAGTCGACTGTATATCCTTACTACGTATTAAAACTCGATTAATGTTTGCTTGTGTGTGTGTGTACGTATATATATATTTATAGTATCTCTGTAACGAATTGATTGAAGAAACTGCCGGGAACAGAAAACTGATTTTTGGCATGTGGGAGTCTTTTGGATATGGCTCCACTAAGTTCTGAGCTCAGAGCAAAATGTCGACTCATTATGGAATTATGACGTCATTGTCACATTTTAAAAAGTTAAGCAATAGTTATTCGAGTATAACTCAGCCATTATAGGAGATAGAAGGCTGAAATTTTAATAGAAGGTGTATATCAGGGGTCGGCAAACTCCGGCCCGCGGGCCAGATGTGGCCCGCGAGGGGATTTTATCCGGCCCTCGACTCTTTCAGAAATTATTCTACTTTTCAGGCTTTTTCAAATATAATCCAAAATTGTTCCAGAAACACTTATAATGGCCTCTACGACAATTGTTTTGTAAACACTTATTATGGCATCTACGGCCATTTGGAGGCCATATTTGAAAGAATGAATGAATGGAAAGATAAATGAGTGTGTTAGTGATGCCACACAAATGTATTCTGACACTATTTGGGTTTGATCTCAGCATCCTTACTATTAAAACTCGATTAATATTTGTATATATATATATATATATATATCTTTTACGAATTGATTGAAGAAACTGCCAGGCGCAGAAAGCTGATTTTTGGCATGTAGGAGTCTTTTGGCTATGGTTCCAGTAAGTTCTGAGTTCAGAGCAAAATGTCGACTCATCATGGAATTATGACGTCATTGTAACATTTTTAAAAGTTAAGCAATACAGTTATTCGAGCATAACTCAGCCATTATAGGAGATAGAAGGCTGTAATTTTAATTGAATCTGTATACTAACATATCTCACATATGATACAACTCTCATCCGAATATGATGACTCATCACTCTGTTATGACGTCATCATTACACATCAAAAATTTTAAAATTGACAAATTTGGTGATTTTTCGTGCTATATAGATTATAACAGTAGGACAGATGTATTTAGAGATGCTATATCCCTTATAATCAACCAATGTGACCCCAGGCGACCGAAGGGAGCCTCTGGCGGACACAAAGTGTCCGCCAGTCGCGCAGCGCAAGCAAGCGAAGCGCGCTTGTAATATACTATACTAGTATGTGCATAAGTTTAGATAAATATATCAATAGAAGTTTCAATACTTAGATCAAATTTTCAAATTCATTGTGAATTAAATAATGGCATCAGCATCTAAAAAACGGAAGGTAGATCTTGAAAATCGCAAATTCAAGGAAAGTTGGACGGAGCAGTATTTTTTTATCATGCAGGGAAAATTGCCCACCTGCCTTTTATGTGCCGTATCTCTTGCAGTGATAAAAGAGTCCAATTTGAAGCGACAATACCAGACGAAGCATTCGGGAAATTTCGATTTTCTTCCTGGTGCCGCGCGAAGGAGTAAGATCGAATCTCTGCAAAGGTTTTTCACTGAGCAACAGAGTAAATTCTTACAGCATACTTCTGAGTTAAAGAATACTACACGTGCTAGTTTTGCTGTTAGCGAACTCATTGGGAATCGAATGAAACCTTTACTGATGGTGAATTTGTGAAGGAGTGTCTTCTAACTGTGGTTGATATTTTATGTCCAGATAAAAGAGATCTTTTTGGTAAGATTAGTCTGTCTGCAAGAACCGTTGCTCGAAGAATTGAAGATTTGTCTTCAGATATCAGGACAACATTACAAAAGCGTGCACAACAATTTGAATTCTATGCAATTGCACTTGATGAGAGCACTGATGCGACTGATATTGCTCAGGTTGCAATTTTTGTGAGAGGATTCAATGCAACGTTTGACATTACAGAAGAATTTGCAGGTTTGGCTTCAATAAAGGATACCACTACTGGTGAGAATATATTCCATGGAATCATGAGCGTCATGGGTAGCCTGGGCTTAAATCTAAGTAATATTTGTGGAGTAACGACATATGATGCTCCAGCTATGGTTGGAAAGGTAAAGGGAGTGGTTTCTTTGATAGAAAAAGAAATGAGAAATGCTGGCATTGAAAGAAAACTGGTAAGAACACATTGTATAATCCATCTCGAGGCCTTGTGCGCAAAATCTCTGAAGATGCAGGAAGTAATGCGGGTAGTCATAAAAATTGTGAATTTTTGCGTGCAAGAGGATTATATCATCGTCAATTTCAACATATGTTAGAAGAGATGGATAACCAATATGGCGATTTGTTATATTATTGCGAAGTGCGCTGGTTAAGTAGAGGTGCGAAGTTGCAAAGAGGTTACCAGTTGAGAGCTGAATTGATCATTTCTTTGAGGGAAAAAGGGATGGAAGTTCCAGAGCTCAGTGATGCGAAATGGATGATAGATTTTGCCTTTCTGGTGGACATCACTAATCATCTAAATATGCTAAATTCGGAAATGCAAGGAATGAATCAGTTCATCAATGTCCTCTATGAACACATTTACGCATTTGAAGTTAAGTTACAACTATGGGAGCTTCAATTGAAAGAGAGTAATTGTGTTCATTTCCCTATACTTCGCTCACACCAACCATGTGATGTTTCTTATTACGCCAAATTCATATCTGATCTGAAAGATCAATTTAACACTCGATTCGCAGATATGGATGAGCATCGTATTTTAGCTACTTCGCCGCTGTATTTGATGTTGAAATATGTGACTCCCCAGAAAATTTACAAATGGAACTGATTGAGCTCCAAAGTTCAAGTGAGCTCAAATCAAGATTTCGAGAGGTACCTTTACTCGAATTCTATCAACATTATTTAACTCCTCAAAGATTTCCTTCAATAGTGAAACATGCAAAGGAGGTTGCAGTTCTTTTTGGGAGTACAACGTTTGTGAACAACTCTTCTCAAAGATGAATTACGTAAAAAGCAAGTTGCGCACACGGTTAAGCGAAAATCACCTAGATAGTGTGCTACGATTGGCAACCTCTAACCTAAAACCAGACATAGAGGCATTATCCAAAGCAGGGCAGCAGCATCCATCTCATTAACATTAATATTTTTTGATTGTCTAATTTTACAATGCAAAATAGTTATCATATACAAATAAATATTCTAAAATCCAATTGCGTAATATAATAGTGGTATTTAATCAGTCAATAAATTACAAAAATCTAAACGAGTTTTCAATGGCATCCCATCTGGCCCGCAGTCTTATGGAATTTGTCTATTTTGGCCCGTTTGCTGGAAAGTTTGCCCACCCCTGGTGTATATTCATATATCTCACATATGATGCAACTATCATAAAAAAATGAAGACTCATTACTTTGCTATGACGTCATCATTACTCATCAAAATTAAAATAGACAAATTTTGTGATTTTTCATGCGATATCAATTATAACAGTAGGATAGACGTGTTTAGAGATGTTATTTCCCTTATAATTAATCAATGTGACCCCAGGCGCCCAAAGGGCGCCTCCGGCGGACACAAAGTGTTCGCCAGCCGCGCAGCGTAAGCAAGCGAAGCGCACTTGTATATATTTACAAATTAATCCAGTTTTAATAGTAATGAGCAATCGAGTTTTAATATTAATATTATTCAAAACTATCATATTACACATAATATTCGCTTATTTTGAGTCTCTCCTGCACTTTTTATTAATATTAGCTTCGTTCTCATTCTGACATGCCAAACTCATGTTTTGTCCCTGGAGGTAAGAGTAAATACATCGTTGGTGATCGGGTTCCAGTATTCAAGATGTCAGAAAGTGCACATGATATATTTATGCCTGGACACGTTTTCTTCATCTGTGGATATAGGTGACCTTAAGCTATTTATGTATGCATTAAGCATTTTCAGAATGAATACAATACTTCACTTTCAAAGTGCCAAAAGGAGATGGTTCTTTTAATGAAGCATCGCGGGTGAAGCCAATGCTAAAGGAACGTACTATTCCAAGTCTACTACTTGGCTTCCAATTTAGTACTCAACTAAAGAAGATTTGATGAACCAAACCCTGCAACTTATTTGTGATCCGAGAGTGAGGAGAAAATGAAGTTAATCATCAACTCCCCAAAAGACATGAAAGATAAGTTAACCATATTTCACCACCCAATAGTTGGTTTGTATGGTTTCGTGACGAGTGTTATCTTAGCAGCGGATCCGAAGTCCCACTTAATCGCTTGTAACTCGAAAAGTATTCGTCCTAGATCAAAAATAATTACAGGGTGGCTTGTAAGTTCTGTCCCAAGCTATATTAGGTATAAAATTTCTTAAACTCAAACAATCTTAGTTATTATGGTCTTTAGATATTGTAATTCGAATATTTTCAATGATTTTAAAAGATTTTTCGATTCTATGACTTAGAAATATGTTTTGTATGGTGAGTTTTGAGAAAGAAATGTGTCCTGGCACGCAGCGAAAATCGTGAATCAGGGTCCACTGATTTTCAAGTTATCTTCCCAGAGTCTTCAAATCCTAGGAAAAATTAGCTCACACATTTTCCTCGAACACTACATAAATTTGTAGAAATATAGAATGTTTAGATCAGTATATATTGAGAACCTTTTGGATCAGATTTTTTGGTGATGTGAAAAAAAGTGCCACTTTGGATGATTTTGCAAAATGTACCTAATTTGAAGTCGTGAAATAATAACTTTATCTCGTTTCTGATAATGAATGCAATGGATTTGTGAAATATTTCAATGGTGAATGAAAGGTATCTGGTGCTAAATCGTCATGGAACATCGATTTTAGAGACATTTTTTACAGAAGCAGTGGCCTGGATTCTCGATTTTCGCTGCGTGCCAAGACACATATTTTTAACTCACCATACAAAACACAGTTCGAGTTCTTAGACTCGAAAAATCTTATAAAATCATTGAGAATATTCGAATTACAATCTCTAAAGACCATAATAGATTGTTTGAGTTTAAGAAATTTTATACCTAATAAAGCTTGGGACAGAACTTACAAGCCACCCTGTATACCAGTGGAAGGTTTTGCATTATGCCATAGTGCAGGCGTTCTCAACCTTTTACGAACTGCGTAGCCCTGAGGCGAAAGGAAAAGTCCGGGTACCCTCGATTCAAATCTAGTATGGCATAATAATCGGTAAAAAAAGAGACCAGCATTGAGAGTGCTTGACTTGATGAAATTAACCATATTGATTACATCGTCAAGGGTTGCTATTAGCTCAGATGGTAGCGTCTTAGATGCCATAGCATATCTGTGTATTATGCAGTGGGTATGCTTAGTATCAGGATTGACTACTTTCACTCGTGCCAACAGTGTTGCACGCACTTACATTAGAATTTGCCATTTGGAATTTGCCTTTTGAGTAACGATTCAAATTTTAAATTGATCTGAAATTATGTGAAATAACAAATTATTTTTAGAATTTATACTTTGAAATTGAAACCCTAAAATGGCATAGTCAAATGAAGTCATAAATAGTATCCACCCAGCTTTTATTTGTCCATTCATAAATTCGTGCCAAAATATACACTGGTACGTAATTAGCAAACTGACATAATTAACCAAAGAATACGTACTGTCATAATTACGGTTTACTTTTGACTGGTCTCGAATCAGAAGTAATTACCAGACATAATTTCATAGAACTTCTATACATTTAAAGTTGGTTCAGCGTACTCCTCGAAAAACAACTGGCGTACCCCAGATTGAGAACCTTTGCCATAGTGGCAGGTAAAATTGGATGTGGGGAAACCTTCAGATATTCCACATATGAAATGTCAGAGCGTTCTAATTAGCATATTCATACTCGCTGAACCTAGCCGAGAAGAACAAGGGAGCACTCGATATGGATAATTAAAAATTTGAAGATCGGAATTTTTCAACATTCCGGACCGTTGCTAGGAACGGGCAACCAAAAAATTATCCAAATATGGTCAATATATATTTCAAATTGCTGGAAATTTAGTGCTGGAGACGAATTCAACAATCAAAATATGATCTGGTGTGATTAAAAAAAGATATTATTGATAGATTCAATCCCGTTGATATCACGATATTATAATTTAAAATTCAAATATTAATAATTCGTTCAAAAATTAATATTTTAATTTGAAATTTGAAACACAAAATAGACCAAGGCTGAAATAAACGTAGTTTAAAGAAAAAGTTTGCATCATGAATATTTCATGAGATATTAACCAAAAACTGAGACCTAAATTTGATGCGTCGTGTCACTGCTAACTCATTTTGTGAAAATTTAAAATTTAAAAATTTATTAGAGAATACATTTATCCCCAAGAATAGACGACGATACAATATTATAGCACAAATCATCCTTACTATTAAAACTCACCTCAGACGAAAATGTAGACTCAGAATTGAATTATGGCGTCATTTTCACCTTTTTTATAATTAGAAATTTCAGGTTTTGAACACAACTCTGCTATTTTAAGTGATATGGAAGGCTGAAATTTTAATAGAATGTGTATATTAATATATTTCACATATGATACAACTATTATCAAAAATGATGACTCATCACTCTGTTATGACGTCATCATTACGCATCAAAATTTAAAATTTGGGAAATTTGGTGATTCTTCGTGCGATATCAATTATAACAGTTGGATAGACTTATTTAGAGATGTTATTTCCTATGTAATTAATCATTGGTGACCCCAAGCGCCCAAAGGGCGCTTCTGGCGGACATAAAGTGTCTGCCAGCCGCGCACCGCAAGCAAGCGAAGCGTACTTGTGCCTATTAAGACGCATGTGATATCTCCTGCTTGTTATAAGTATTTTAGAGGTTAAACTGTATATCTCTTCCTCATGTTCATACATTAGAAAAATTGTATTCTTCTTTTGGTCTTGAAATGGATAGACAGTTAGGGTCGCTTATTGTGAACCACCTGGGGACTAAAAAATATGTTCATAATAGGGATACTTCATATTAAGCGAACTTGATTCGATACAAATCCTATCAAAAAATGAAATTGGGACCGGGAGGTTAGTTCATAATAAACGAATGTTCATATTAAGCGGGTTCATAATAAGCGACCCTGACTGTATGTGCATATCTTCGAAAGGCTACTTCTTGCTTTAGTCCAAGGGAAAGAAATTATATTGTTCAAATGGATGAAATTCATGTTAGATCTGATATTTCATATAAAGGGGGAAAAATATTTGATCCTAATTTAACTCGATGTTCTGGTGTCCAAGTTACACAAAAAATAGTCTTGCATCTCTCGCTTATTACCTTGTGCATATATCTCTGCTGAAACTATATTCCCAATCATAAAATCTTGCATAATCGATATCGAGCATTGCGATCTAAGGGTGCCAGTCATTTCAACTGATAATGATCCTTAATTATTTAAATGTGAATTTGTTTGAACTGTTTTCTTCGAATGAAAAGTTAGAGACTAATGTACTTCACACATTTGATAGCAGTAGAATTCTATCTCTAACATTTGACTTTGTTCAATTATTGAAAAGTATTCGTAATAACTGGTTAAACAAAAAGGATTATGATAAAACAGTCATTCTCCGAATCTGGTAAATTTTTTTAAAAAATTTGGCAGTGCATCCATTTAATTCTGAAAAAGCAAGTTTGGTCAAGTTAGCACCTCATTTGACTAGGAAAGCATGCTTTCCATCTAGCATAGAGCGTCAAAATGTAAAACTGGTGATGAAAGTCGTTAACGAATTAAGTCTTTCTGCACTAAACATCCAGAACGAATTGCGTACTTCATAATTTAGAAATAATACACCTGAGGTTATCGACATCTAGCCACGGATTCTGAGTTTAAACTTCTGTAGTTAACGCACCGTGGCAGACTAAAGTACCCATCTGAGCCTGTTTTAAAATCTTGTTTTATGGAAGAGATTTTATGCCATCGAGAATAATAAAGAGCTGTTGGAAAAACTAGTAGGTGGGCTCTAGAAAAATCTTAGTTGAACTCACATTGATGTACTTGGAAGATAGTGATAATCGTGATACGAATATTTGGAAGTATAATTGTGTTAACTGTGAAGTATTCAATTGGAGTATCTTACAGAAACTTGTTTTCCCAAAGCGAATTGCTTTCTCGCAAATAAAGTTAATAATTATAATTCTCTATAGTTCTTTCGAAAGTTGTAGAAAGACGTAAATTGAAAAATTTTTCTTATTTATTAATTTTCCTCTGTATTTCCACTATGTGTATTTATATTACTTTGTTAATTTTTATTTCTATCATGTAGTAGTTTCTATATACCGTTGATTTATCTTTATAAACACAATGTGTATTAGTAGTGCTAGGCTAGAGTACGAATGAGGAGATAGAGAATGAGAGAGTTATCATTTACGTAGGATGCGTTTAGTATCTCTACTAATTATTATAGAATGCACAGTTTGTATGTACTATTAATATAAAGTTATGATATCCAATCACCATTTTCACTATAAGTGATAATTTTAAACACAGGGTAAGAGGGCAGTAATGTTTAGGAATCCTAGAGATGCATAGTTAACTTAATAGGTCAATCCATTGGATTTTAGAAAATAAAATTTCCCATCTTGTTGTTCATCCATGGTACATTTACTGTCAGGCCGTATATTAAGAATGCAATGGTGGAGCCATAGCCAAAGGACTCCGACATGCCAATACATATATATATATAAGTTGACTAATTCATGAATTATCAATGAATTACTCAAAATTTGAAACTAAATAATGAAAAAATTATTTGATATTTCGCTTAGGGCCTGAGCAATGTTAGAGGTATGCTACATGAGCAACCTTTTTGTGCATAGAGTCTGCACTAATATTTGAGATTTTGAATAATTCATTAATTGAATAATTCATAATTCTTCATCATCTTTCAATGAATTAGCCAACTTAGATATACACTGCCTGAACAAAAGTATTCGTACACCCCATAATTCCTCATATAAATAGTTATAATACTGATTTATTTAGCGAGTCAAGGTATTTAATTGGTAAGAGATAGGCTTAATTTAACTTCAAATTCGAATTCTCTATATTCGAATTACTCACTTTTTAATCTTTCAACTTGTTTACACTCCCACAAGGTTAAAATCTTTCAAACTGCGCCACCTCATACCACCAATGCCATCATATATAATGGTGATCACTCGCGATATGTGGCATAGGAAAGCAAATGATGAAAATACTTAATCTTGAAGAAGAGTAACTAAGTTAAAAACTTATAAAGTAAGTAATTTGAATGTGGAGAATTCGAATTTGAAGTCAAATTAAGTGTATCGCTTACCAATTAAATACATTGACTCGCTAAATAAATCAGTATTATAACTATTTGTATGGGGAATTATGGGGTGTACGAATACTTTTGTTCGTAGTGTATATATATTTATACATCCTTACCAATAAAACACACAAATACAAGTATATAGATATATAGGTATATACAGATTCGAAACTTTGGCAAGGAATATACACTAGCCGGACAAAAGTATTCGACCACCACGAAAACCGCCAAACAAATAGTATTAAAGTGAGTTTATCGACATTGATATATGTACTCAAACTGTAAGAAATACTTTACTTTTGATCTGAAACTAATAATCTACACATTCTAATTACTCCTAATGAGAGCTTCAACCCAATTGATAACTACTAAGTTATAAAAAAAACTACCTCAGATACCTGATGCTACTTGTCCCTAGTCAGGACCTTTAAATATGATGGCGATTAGTGACACAAAGTGGCACACGTTGATAATTTCTACATTGGAACTAGATTTGTGTTGAAAGCTTCAAAAATGGGTAATTTGGATGTGTAGTTTACGAATTAGAAATTAAAAATATAATATTTCTTATAGTTTGAGTACATGTTCCATTATAAATAGACCCACTTTAATACTATTTGTATGGAGGTTTTCGTGGTGGTCGAATATTTTGTCCGGGTACAGTATAAAAAATTCTCCCACTTCCTGGAGTTGATTATCGGAACTAGGAAATAGTTTATAGAACTCAATATGAAATCTACTAGCTGGTTAATAAAATATCACTGATGTACACATTTTGGGTCAATGACAATTGATCCAAAAATGTGTATACCAATAAATCTTATTTCAATTAATATATTATATCGCTTTGTAAAATTATAAATACATACGCTTCGCTTGCATGAGCTGCGCGGCTGGAGGACACTTTGTGTCTCCCAAAGGCGCCATTCGGGCGCCTGGGGTCACATTGATTAATTATAAGGGAGATAACAGCTCTAAATAATGCTGTCCTACTGTTCTAATCGAAATCACACGAAAAATGATCAAATTTTAAAATTTTAAAATTTAGCATACCTGTCAGTATCTCGTGCAATTTCATCCAATTCTTCTTCAATGTTTTTATGAGAAATTTGCGGGAGTACAACGCTAACAGGTCGAATATCTTCTTCAGGCATTGTTTTTTTAAAAAGATTAACAAAAAATTTCCAGATTCTTGATTTTTGGTTTCGTTTTGCTTCTAAAGAACCATATTCTCGTTTCAAAGCCCAATATTTCTCCTTAAATTGGTCTCGTTCGCGCAGCACCTAAGAGTATAGGTTAAAATCAAGATTGCGAAATATAGTGGGTCTAAAGAAATATATCGAATATTGGATATTCATTCGAAATGAAACAAACGAGTATTCGTATAAGAGTTTACATAGTTTCAAATATCTTACTGATTAAATGTTACAAGCGGGGTTCGCTTGCTTGCACTGCGGGGCTGGCGGACACTTTGTGTCCGCCAGAGGCTCCCTTCGGTCTCCTGGGGTCACTTTGGTTAATTATAAGGGAGATGACATCTCTAAATATGTCTTAGTGTTAAAATCGATATCACTCGAAAAATCACCAAATTTGTCAATTTTAAAATTCTTTGATGCGTAATGATGACATCATAACATAGTGATGAGTCATCATTTTTGATGGTAGTTACATCATATGTGTGGTATATTAATATGCACATTCCTTTAAAATTTCAGCCTTCTATCACCTAAAATGGCCGAGTTATGGTCTAAAAACTGAAATTTCTAATTATAAGGTGACAATGACGTCATAATTCCATGATGAGTCGATATTTTGGTCTGAGCTCAGAACAAACTGGAGCCAAAGCTTAAAGACTCCTACATGCCAAAAATTAGCTTTCTGGGCTTGGTAGTTTCTTCAATCATTTCGTTATATATATACTATAAATATATATATAGTATATAAATAAATATTAATCGAGTTTTAATACATAGTAAGGATTGATTTTACAAATGGATCAGTATTATAACAATTTAAAAATCATTCACAGTTCATGTTTGCAACTAAATAATGCCAAATTTAATTGATGATCAACTTTCATAGATGTCCTAGATCAGGATTCGGTAAACTTTTGAGCATGCGGGCCCGATTGAGTCAATTAGCGCATTGCTTGGGCCAAGCTATCGATCATCCTCTGACTTTACTCGTATTTATCCATTATATAATTGTTAATTATGAATTACTATGTACAGGGTCCCTGGCTTGTAAGTTCTGTCCCAAGCTTTATTAGGTATAAAATTTCTAAACTAAAAAATCTTAGTTATTATGGTCTTTAGATATTGTAATTCGAATATTTTCAATGATTTTAAAAGATTTTTCGATTCTATGACTTAGAAATATGTTTTGTATGGTGAGTTTTGAGAAAAAAAATGTGTCCTGGCACGCAGCGAAAATCGTGAATCAGGGCCCACTGCTTTTCAAGTTATCTTCCCAGAGTCTTCAAATCCTAGGAAAAATTAGCTCACACATTTTCCTCGAACACTACATAAATTTGTAGAAATATAGAATGTTTAGATCAGTATATATTGAGAACCTTTTGGATCAGATTTTTTGGTGATGTGAAAAATGTACCTAATTTGAATTCGTGAAATAATAACTTTATCTCGTTTCTGATAATGAATGCAATGGATTTGTGAAATATTTCAATGGTGAATGAAAGGTATCTGGTGCTAAATCGTCATGGAACATCGATTTTAGAGACATTTTTTACAGAAGCAGTGGCCTGGATTCTCGATTTTCGCTGCGTGCCAAGACACATATTTTTAACTCACCATACAAAACACAGTTCGAGTTCTTAGACTCGAAAAATCTTATAAAATCATTGAGAATATTCGAATTACAATCTCTAAAGACCATAATAGATTGTTTGAGTTTAAGAAATTTTATACCTAATAAAGCTTGGGACAGAACTTACAAGTATTGTAAACTTGAAAGAATAAATATAGTTAAAGTTAACATGGTATCACTCAAAATGACATACAGTAGACTCTGCTTAATAGGATCACAACGATCTTTTTGGATTTTGGAACAATTAAGTCGAGAACTCTATTGCCAGGAAATTTTAATTGGCTTCAATGTGTGGGAAATATTCCTGTCATGCCAAACATTGTCCTATTAATTTGTTGGAGCGATCAAGCAGAGTCGAGGTCAATTTCAAATATCAAGAAAAGTCTAGTTTTGCGTGCAAAACTAATTAGAAATTGTCATTATTCACAAAAAGACGCTCCCAAAAGGTATTGTTTCGGCTCCAAAAATGGTCACACAGTCCAACTACTGGCAAGGATATTTTTTAAAACTCTAACTCCCATCTTTTGCAGCGGAATAGCACAGAACTGTCTCAGGTTTCGAATCAATGCATAAGAATCGTTTGGAGGTATTTTTGCGAGTTATGATCTTCTGAAATTGAAACAATTGAGAAATCTGCCAGACTATGGACTTAAAAACACATCATCCATATATCCATTTTCATTCAAGCCTGAGTCAAATTAGAGTCGATTGACCCCGGAAGCATCAAGACATCTTGAAAAGTAGCGAGATACATTGCTATCAAAGATTATCGTTTCTGAATACCACTCCGTTAGATACTCTTAATGTACAATATCGATTTTCAGTAATTTTATTGATATCATTTTGATACTTTTTTTCACCTCCGTCGATCATGTTTGAAGCTTCATTCAAAAAGTTTGTATCGTAATTAACTAGTGACACCTCTAGTTAATTACGATAGAAACTTTTTGAATGAAGTTTCAAACATGATCGACGGAGGTGAAAAAAAGTATCAAAATGATATCAATAAAATTACTGAAAATCGATATTGTACATTAAGAGTATCTAACGCAGTGGTATTCAAACTGAGGGTACGCTATGCTTCTCATTGAAGTACGTTGGATCTCATTGAGTACACAAAATATAAATGCTAGACTTCTCAGCTTCCAGTATCAAAGATTTTCATTCAACCATAGTTAGATTAAATACTTTCACATTAATGTACATTATCATATCTTTAATAAATACTGTAATTTTCAATAATTTTCCCATTAACAATAATTACCAATGTTGAGCCTCTTCTGTACTAACCGGAGTGGACTCCAATTCTATTTCTACTATTAATAATAGCATTAGTTAACTGTTGGGACAACATAGCATTTTCAAAAACAGTATTGGGCACGCTTGGAAAAAAAGGATGAAGACCACTGATCAGATGTACAAGTTCTTCACACATATGCAACTATAGCCTATTCACGGTATTTAACCATGGATTACTTCAAGTCTTATGTGCAAAATTCAAACTGTATGGCATATCTATATTTTGCAGAAATTTTATGAAGTGTAATGAATATCAATACAAGAGGTGGGGAATTGTGATAGCAGGGCTGGGGTTGGTTAACCGATATTAGGGGTCGGTTATTTTGGTTTCCTCCAAGGCGGTTTTAACCGGTTAACCGATGTCAATATTAATTAGTATAATTATGGATTTGTCGACTAATATTTAACCTGATATTGAAAAATTTACAATCTTCAGTGGTCTCGAAATATACTATTTGGCTAGAAATATTGTAATCATATTGTAATATCAAAATTTAAAGTAATATTCAAGAATCTTCATCGAAAAACAATGAAATTAGTCTAAATATTTAGAAAATAAAGCAGAACGGCTAACCGATCCAAAATTTTCTTAACTGTTAACCGTGATTGACGGCGGTTAGCCGGTTAGCCGGTTAACTGGTTAACCGAATCCAGCCTTGGTGATAGTTCTCTCTTTTACTACTAACATGTATACGAATAGTCCTTCATATGAATCATCACTCAATCTCCCGTGGCTATGTTGGATGTTTTCTTGCCTTAATCATAATTCTTCTTAGCGATTGGGTGCACTCCTGGTTTTATCGTGCAATTTCACTCAATTCTTGCCTTTTCGTTACCGCTGTTTCGAGATACTAACTGGATGACCCTGTAACTTTTGTTAGAGTATTACCACTGTTAATGAGCATATCGATTGGTGATCTCGGCTGACGGCCAAACGCCAACATGTGTAAAGATATTTTACTCGACGCGTTGTCCAGATTATCGTAGTAGAAAGTAATCTCTTGCAACAACGAGTCCAGGAACCCTCTTATAGGTTCGTGTTCGAGCATCAAGCAACGTATCACTTGTTTGAGGAAGCCGATATGCCTTTCGGTCATTCCATTGGACTCTGGGTGTTACGGTGTGGTGTGACGTTTAGTAATCCCTAAGTCATGGCACAGTTCGTGCACCGCTAACCCATCCACATTCTTCCCATGATCTGTGAGCATAAAATTTGGTACACTATCTCCACGATAGACCCATCCTTCCATGAATGCGAAAACGATGGACGTGGCGATCTGGTCTTTCTACGGGATTTCTTTGACCTAATGTGAAAAGAGATCAACTATGAGCAAGAAGTACCTGTAGCCGCCATTGCGCAGAGTCGTATTCAGCAGGTTAATAGTAAATGCACCTCCGTTATCTGTCTAGAAGATGTGAGGTGCTCCATGTTTACAGAATATAGAGATCATGTGTTTGTATACCTTCAGCTGACTTCGTTTTAAGCGCTCTCAACAGAATAAACTTGATAGAGCAGTCTTAGTCATCTTCAGTTCTAGGTCCATCTAACCCATCTTCTATAACCTCCTCCATATCACCAGTTTCATGCTCTCCCATAGCCTCGTCTTTCTCACCGACTTGTTCGGTTGCTTTTTCAGGATGTATGACAATTGGGAGTCCTAATTTACACTTAAATATGAAGGATAATTAAGAAGATTGATGGGCTTGGCACTTTCCGAAAACCTTGTTTTCTGGAAACATTCTTCGCTGTACCGTCACCCTGGGGAATATCGAAGTGAAGTAGTATATACTCGTCACAGAAATGTCTCGCACAGATGAAAACTCTCGGAGAAACCTTTGCCATCCATCTTGCATTTCTTTGGACCAGTGATTCAACATTTCAAACACTGGAACGTAATCAGTACCGTCGTAATTGGAACCGCAGTTGGCTACAATACATCTATATTAGGCATACAACTAAGAAAAATGTATGTGTGGATGAATAAATTGGGAATTAGGAAGAAAATGTAGATGTAATATTGTAGGTAATACTAGTATATAAACTAACAACGATACTTATCCTATATTATACACTGCATTTTATCGTGATCAAATTTATTTCAAACTTTATGGTTTGTTTACAAAATAGACTTGAATTGTATAATGATTATTTTCATTCATTCTACATCGATTTTCTTCAAAATGTTTGGAGGATCACACTGTATAGAATTTGTGTATTAAACTAATTTTAAACAATCATATCGCCACGCCACGGTGTACCTAAACCAAGTTTAGGTTGTAATGAATATGGGCCATTATTTCTTAGCATTTTTGACGTATTTAGGGATCCCTGAATCATTTTCAAAACAGATTTAAATAGGTTTACTGGAAATTTCATGATTTCAAAAATTTCATAATTATTAGACTGTTAGTATATATGTACTATGCAATTTAGGAATTTTATATTTTATAAAATACAGACAGTTAATATCATTAATAGTATCTGTTATTATTATCATTCCCTTTCAAAATATATCAGTATGCAGGTAATTCTAACTTCGTATATTAGTTTTATCAAATATTTATTAGTTATAAAATTTAAAGAATAATATCAAAATTCGACAGAATATGTATTAAATTCCAGAGAAAATAAACTGAATGTTATTTCCAATCACATTTTTAAGCATCAATAATAACTAGAATAGAGTTAGTTTGTATTTTTTGGAAATATATTCATTTACACACAAATGGAAATTGTAGTATTAATATTTCATTAAACACTCACCAACATCGAAATTATAAATTTTATCAAATAATACTTCAATTTAGTTATATTTTCAATATTGATGCATAGCTTACTGTATATACGGCCTCACAGTAACTTGACTAGGGATGTGTTAGAAGATGGTTAAACTAATACATGAGCTGCCTTAAATCATTAACAAAGAAAGCACAATATAGCTCAGGAATGTATTACTAGCATATGTAAATATGGAGTCAAAGTACTCATATCCGTTGTTAGAATTTAGAATAGTCATCATATGATTGCGCAATAGGGTATATTTGTGACAAATTTGGTGATTTTCAAAAGGTCGTTTAAGGGCATTTCTAAGTGTTTTTATCATAAAACTTTTGCATAGAACTGAGATGTGAATGGGTTAACACGAAAAATTTGGATTTTTCTCATGGAATGTTGCTACATTCCAGTGTTGCCATGGAAACGTAGTTTGGTCAGTTGGGATTATATCTTGAAAACCGCGATAGATAGACATTCAAATGTAATTCCATTTGATAGCCAATATACTATTTCTTATTAAGTGATGATATAATTTCGACGTCTAAATTCAATGATTTACGAGTTATTAGACAATTAATCATATTGACTACATTTGGTCATTTGTCGAATATCTCGTAAACCATTGAATTTAGACTTCAAAATTATATTATTACTTAATAAGAAATAGTCTATTGGCTATCAAATGGAATTACAATTGAATGTCTAGCTATCGCGGTTTACAAGATATAACCCCAACTGACCAAAACACGTTTCCATAGCAACACTGGAATGTAGCAACATTGCATGAGAAAAATTCAAATTTTCAGTATTAACCCATTCACATCTCCGTTCTATGCGAAAAGTTTTATGATAAAAACACTTAGAAGTGCCCTTAAATGACCTCTGAAAATCACCAAATTTGTCACAAATATACCCTATTGCGCAATTATATGATGACTAATCTAAATTATAAAAACGGATATGGGTACTTTGACACCATATTTATATATGCCGGTAATACATTCCTAAGCTCTAACGTGCTTTGTTAATGATTTAAGGCAGCTCATGTATTAGTTCAACCATCTTCTACCGAATCCCTAGTCCCAAATCCGCAAGTTACTCTGAGGACTTATATACAGTAGGTTATGATTGATGCTTAAAATAAATGAAAACGATAAATAGAGTAACAACCATATTTTGCGAAACTTAATTTAGTTCAGGGATACCGTGATTCCTTACTATTAAAACTCGATTAATATATATATATATATATATATATGCAACGAATTGATAAGAAACTGCCAGGCACAGAAGGCTGATTTTTGCCATGTGGTTGTCTTTTGGCTATGGCTCCACTAAGTTCCTACCTCAGACGAAAATGTGGACTCATCATGGTTCATGACGTCATTGTTACTTCTTTTATTATTAGAAATTTCAGTTTTTTGACTATAACTCAGCAATTTTAGGCGATAGAAGGCTGAAATTTATAGAATGTATAGCATCAAAAGATGATGACTCATCATTCTGTTATGACGTCATCAGTACTCATAAAAAATTTTTAAAATTGACAAATTCGGTGATTTTTCGTGCGATATCGATTATAATTGACACAGATAACTAAATCAATATTTGATTTAAAAAATACGACCATTGAGATTTTTCGATTTTCTTACTCAGAATTTTATGGCGAATCTGAATCTACATATACTAATACAAATATTTCTCACGTCAAAAATCTATATTTTATACTTGCATTTTCGATTTAACTTGTTTTTTGAATATTTTATCCGTTCAGCAATATTTGGTTAGTTTAAAAGCATGTTCGTCACACTTGATGAGATATTTAGACTAAACTATACTACACCAATATATTAAACTAAACCAATTCAGTAAGCATACTATATTTTGCCAAATCTACCTCTATTTTCTCTAATAAAAAGTAATGTTTATCTTGCTTAATGAAGTTTACAAAATTAACACCAGAAACCGCGTGTAAAAGTGACTCGGGGTATTTTTCACTGTACTCGTTACATAGTATATACTTAGTAGCACTTCTCCCAAACATTTTTAAATCTGGAATGGGCCATTTCTGTTGCTTGCTCTGAAACTGCTCCTAATCCCATTCCCTTTGCAGGATAATCCTTAATAAAAGGCACCAGATACCGACAGAGTACGTGAACTTTTAGAGAGCATGGGAGTCTAGTTTGTATGAATGTTTCTTCAAACTGGTAAACTATCTTATCCAAATCTCCAAAAGTATTTTTGCCGAAACAAGAATTTACGACATCTCCAAATCTCTTGAGTGCTATATAATAATAGTTCTTCAATGGGAATCCAGAGGTCAGTCACGTTTCTTATGATCTTTCGAATGCAATTTCCTTCAAATGCTCCCCCATGGTACAGTCTGTTTCATAATTATTGAGAATATTCGCAAAATTAGTATCAGGTAATCACTACAGTTTTGATATATTGAATCTGAAAAGGGATTACATTTCTTATCGATTTTATCAAATTCAATTCTAAACTTGGAAAAATTCATATATTTCATTTAGAAAATGGGAATTACATACTTTCGTATATGTATTTTATTTGAAATTCTAGAGCCTATATCTTGATATATTTTTCACCTTATTTTGTTAAAACATTGGTCAATTCATTCCGAACATCCTCAATGAGCCAAGAAGAGACTAGACAACGGACTAAAATATTGTTTGATGCTGGTATGCATAGTGCTGCAGAATTATTCGAGTAACCAAACCCTCCCCAGAGTACTGTTTATCGAATTTTGAAAAGAATCAAGGGCAACAAACCCATGCAAAATAAGAAAGGTGCTGGACATCCTGTTAAAACTACCTATAGACAGAAGCAGGACATTATAACGACTCTAATTTGAATATATATATATATATATATATATTAAATATATATATTTTAGAATTAGAAATTTCAGTTTTTTTACTATAACTCAGCCGTTTTAGGTAATAGAAGGCTGAAATTTTAATAGAATGTGTATATTAATATATCCCAATTATGATACAACTAACATCCAAAAATGATGACTCATTACTCTGTTATGACGTCATCATTACGCTTGAAAAATTTTAAAAATTGTTGAATTTTCGAGTGATATCGATTTTAACAGTAAGACAGACGTATTTAGAGATGTTATCCTCCTTTTGATTAATCAATGTGACCCCAGGCGCCCAAAGGACACAATGTGTCCACCAGCCTCGCAGCGTAAGCAAGCGAAGCGCGCTTATATATATATATATGCAATGAATTTATTAAAGAAACTGCCAGGCGAATTCTACTATTCGATTGGTGGTGATAATATTATCGAAATTTAATGAAGCTATCATATTCTGAGCAATTCACTCGGGAATGTCAATTTATGCTTAGGGCCGCCCGGCCCATGGCGGGTGGCCGGGAGGGTCCGACGCCTATGTCTGTAACGAAGCTATTGAAAAATAATTAAAAATTTCAGTTTTTCAGCTATAACTCAGCCATTTAGGTAATAAACACTCCTCATAAGCATCCATTTTTATTACTCTCCGGAATGGCATTGTCTTGTGTTGTCCCAGGCTGCAAGTCCAGCTATAAAAGTGAAGCAGAATATCTTCTGCTTTACATTTCGCATAGAATTTGAAACTGAAGAATTGTTTAGGGTAATTCCACACTCACGGAAACACTATAATGCAATCACACAAATGAGAACAAGTTTCTACAATGTATATGTTTCATTAACTAATTGTCATATTTACACTTCTACTCACCTCAAAATGTCGACTCATTATGGAATTATAACGTCATCGTCACCTTTTAAAATTAGAAATTTCAGTTTTTCGACCACAACACATTTTAAGTGATAGAAGGCTGAAATTTTAATAGAATGTTTGTATTAAATTATTAATATATCTCACATATGATACAACTATAATCAAAAAATGATGACTCATCACTGTTATGACGTCCTTATTAACATCAAAAATAAAAAAATTGACAGATTTTTCGAGTGATATCAATTGTGAAGGTAAGACAGACGTATTTAGTAATATTATCTACCTGTATAATTAATCATTGCGAGCCCAGGTGCCCAAAGGGCGCCTCGACACAAAGTGCCTGCCAGCCGTACAGCGCAAGTAAGCGAAGCGCGCTTGTGAATATAAACGCTTATTAATTAAATCCTTAACCTTTTGAAGTCAAAGATATTAATTTTATAAGTGTAGTGTCAAATTGACAATCACAGGAAAATTAACTTAGCTTTTCTAACAAACTCATGGTCCAGAAATCATAGTTAGCGCCATTGCCTTAGGTTATTAGATTGCTATGGTTGTTACCTCATGTCAAAAACACTCAAGATCCACCAGGGCGAGGTTTACTCAATATCGAAGATTTTAAATGTTTTTTAAAAGTTTTTCAAATTCCTCCAATCATAAATGTGAAGGCAAACCATTGACTGAGGCCTCAGTTAGATATAAAACGTATATTTGTCAGTTTTTTTAAAGAAAAATTTGTATAGAGACTAGATTTCAACAGTTGAGATAGGGTTTTTGGGGTACTGAGTTCGAATATCATATTTTCGGGTCTACACTGCTCGGAAAAAGAGTATTTGTGCACTTCATTATTTCATGTGCAATTAATACTAAATGGAAATTTGAGCATTCCAATTACACTGCAGTATCGATTTTACGAACACCAATTTTACGAATTATTCCCAAGTATTTATCGATTTTACGAATTTCCCTCTCCAAATTCATTTTATTAATACTTATAATATTTGTATCCTGTAAACAATTTTGGTTGTCTTTTATATCAATATTGCATACAAGTGTATACAAATTACGTAGTATTTTACGAACTCAAACTATCGATTTTACAAACTCAAATTATCGATTTTACGAACTGAATTTGTGAAAATAATGTGTTCGGATAATTGAAATAATGTGTTCGGATAACTGAAATAAAGTGTTCGGATAACTGAAATAATGTTTAATAAATCAATTCCTTAAAAATGTATATTCCAAAATTGTGCGTAGCATTGTCAATTTGTTTGGCTATACATACGTGTAAGTAGTAGTATTCAAATCATAATACGTTCTTTAATAACATCTAAGTTGGTACATGTGCATTTAAGAGCGTAAATACGTATTTCGCTTATCCGAACGATTTCACTTATCCGAACACCAATCTTTGAGCTAACAAACGGAGGTGTTCGGATAACCGAGGGTGTACTGTATTGATTTTACTAATTCATATCAATAGATACATGATTCTAATGAAGTCATGGTTGGCTTAGAAGTTTAAGTTTGAATTATACAATGCATTGCATAATCTGAAACTTGAAGCTTATAGTTCCAAACAAGCCTAATTAGAAATATGAAATGGTCGACAACTTTTCTAGGACTAGTTCAGCATCCAGTTTATTGAGCAAATAATGTTTTTTTAATGAATAATACTACTCGTATATGTATAACTCTATACAGGGCAACTCCGCTTAATCGGGACACCGCTTAATCGGGACAACCGCTAAATGGGGAAAGTCTCCAGGAATGAAATGGTTCTTAGACAGAGAAGCTAATACTAAATTTCATAGGATAACCCTCGCCTGGCCAGGTCTCAAAAGTATAAATAGAGAAAACCCCACTTTCATTTTCACTTTCAATGTACTTTCATTTTCACTTTCAACATTCCTAGCCAACCGCGGGTTAATTGGGAACTCCGCTTAATCAGGACAAAATATCCGGGAGCAAAGTGTCCAGATTAAGCGGAGTCACCTGTATTATATTTCGGATCAGAGAATTGGACGGTGTTATAAAATAAAAAAATAGTTGTTTGTATTTATTTCCAACCACAAGTCTTGAACAAAAAATTAAATTAAGTTATAAAGGATGATCGATTTTACGAATTATTCGATTTTACGAAGTTTGGGTTCCAAATAGTTCGTAAAATCGATACTGCAGTGTAGTAATTGTAGAATACATCTAATCAATTCCCAACTATTAATATTTTCAAATTATCAATCACTGCCACCTTATGTCACATATGTTTCTGTTTATCACTATACATGATGGTAATGAAATACTTTTTGCGCCATAGGTTGCTAATTTGTGAATTGGGTAAGTAATTTATTAAAAATCTTCAACTATTAATAATTCATATGTGTAAAGTTCGAATCTTAAACCAACCGTTTAGTAACTCTTAGAGTTTGAATACATCTCCCTTAATGAAAATATTCAATTTAGTACTATTTGTATGAGAAATAATGTAGTGTACAAATACTTTTGTCTGGTTAGTGTATATAATAAATTCAGATCAATATGATATATTTTTGTTTACCTTTGTGTGCAATAGATAAATAAAGTAAAAATCTCAAAGGTATGCTACAAGTTGAACTAGCTTAGAACGGTTGACATGGTATTTTAAGGATGCAGATTTATAAGATAACATTTCCAATCTATATGATAAATTATGTATTCACATAAAGTTAAAAATTTCTAAAAAGGAGTTAGAGAATAGCTTTGTTGATCTGAGGTTTTTAGGGGCGTAGATTCCAAATGTCGTATTTTCGATCTCATAGCATAGGTATTTTATGTTCACAATGCATTCATAAAGTAAACATATTTGACATGGATTGCGAAAGTATCAATATTTATCACCAGTATTATAGGTACTTCTGAATTCATTTATATTTCCAAGCACCCGTATTTCCAAGCACCCCACAGGGCGACTCACGAAGTGTTCACTAGCCGCGCTACGGATGTGCGCGATACGTGCTTGTTTATAATATAGTACAGGCAGCCCTCGCCGTTCGCGAGTTTGCCTTTCGCGGTTTCGACTATTCGTGGAAATCTTTTTGAGTCTTGTTTTGCTATTCGCGGAAATCTTTTTGAGTCTTGTTTTGCAATTCACGACTCGTTCCCTCGACTATTCTCGGTTCTCGTTACTCTCTTCAGTAGTTTCATGGGCTACCATAAGTCCATAAACTTATACATAGTATCTCCATATTATCCTGGCAATATCTTTTACTGTTTATATTGTTCTATTCTAATATTAGACTCTATTGTTTCTACGTATACTTATAATTTTCTAACTAATAATTACATCATGCCTAAGAGAAGTTAGTTGGTGATTGTAACTTTACTATTTAGGTATGGTACTTAGGTTTGCTACTATCTTACATTTATCACTTCATTTATTATGACCATTTTTATTATGACACTTGTGCCAGTGTTTGTATCAGTATTACAGCTCAACTATTGAATCAATAACGTATTTAGCAAACTGTATCTAGCGTCGTTTTTATAATCTAGGAACGTAACCCCACTATTCTCATTAAAATTACGTCTTGCCGTTCGCGATTTTGCCAATCGCGACAATTCTCAGGAACGTAACCCCCGAGAACGGCGAGGGATACCTGTATACGAGAATTATAGAGTGACATAATTGGGAATACATTTCTGAATTATTAATTTGGCTTTAAAGAAAATCAATCAAAAACAGAGTGCAATTTCTCATCGAGAAAGACTTGAGTCATTTTAACAAGAAAATATAGAATATATTAGCAAACCTTCTAAAGGTTAAGGGTTAGTTTCTTTGGATTTTGCGGCCTCTTGCGGGGTTAAAGTATTTATGCGGTTTTTTTTCGGCCAGAATAACTTGGTTGCGGGCAGTGGAATAGGCTGCGGAGCCAAAGAATAATTAAGTATATAAACAAACAAAATATCAACTAAAGAAAGATACTTGTAGTAAAATATAAAATATAAAATTTCAAGGTTCAAATTGATCAATTATTCTCATTATATTTTGAGATAAATTGGGGTCCTAGAAGCAAACTAGTGGTGTTAGTAGAAAAGCGAGATTAGAGATTAAAACATACCTGGGCCATTTCTGTTCTAGTAAAGCCGAAAAAGATCTCGGGTTCAATTTTAGGTTCTTGCTTTTCATCTGCTAATAAGTTTTTTAGTCTCTTTATATCGGATTCTAAAGCAATATTGCGTTCAGCATGCTCACGTTCTTGCTCTTTTAGTGAATCAACGCACTGTTGAAGTACATTTCGGTCAGCATCCAGTGTATTTAGTTGTGATTCAATAGTATTTTTTTCCGCCAAAATTTTATTTTTCTCTGTTTGGAGTTTCTTAGTTTCCAGTAGTAGGCTATCACATTCTGCTGGATTTGAAAATAATTCTGAATCAGATAAATCGCTACCTATAAATAGCAAACAAACAATCAAACAAATCAAAACCATATTTCCATTTTTAACGGGGGAAAAAATCAGGATTAAACTTCAACCTAATTTATAGTGAAACTTTAAAAACCGGTTGTTCCTTTCTATGATGGATAATGATGTAACATAACGACGAATCAACTTTTTGCAAATTAAAACACATGTATTGAAAGTTACCTTACTACTAATTTAAATATAACTTTTCATCACAACCGATAATGATAGAAACAACTGAAAATTCGAACTATATGAGTTAAATGTAGAAAAAGGTTGTACAAGAACTTGTATAATTTCAGGATACAGTCGGATTTGGAAAACTTGGTAGAATCACTTAGAAAATTTCCGTTTTTATTTTTTTTCAACCAATTCTCTACATCTGAATATACAGCAGAACATGCCTAATTTGTGAGCTCGGGCTTCCAGAATTTGGATAGCGATTCTCATTTTACATTTCTGGAAAATGAAATTGTATCGTATTTCATTTTCCAAAAAAATATGACCAAACTTCTTTTAGCTCAATTCGTGACTCACCCAAGGTATTCTCTAAGAGTATCAGATGCCTAATTTGGCACATGATTTTAAAAGTAGTTAATAGTGTGTCAAAAATTAAAAAGTTTGAATCTTTAAATGATTACCCTTCAAATAGTTTACTTTGATCACCAAATGTTAACCATAAAAGATTCAAGCAATTTGGAGATGATTTAGTGGTCGCGAAGGTAGACTTCTCCAAGTACAGTTTTATAATGGGATTTTTCCGGTTTAATAATTACAAGTACGAATGCGGGTCCCAACTGGTTTCACCAATATCTCTGAACCGTTAGATTTTAGCACATCAAAATATATTATTGGCTGATATAAAACCATACCCAAATATCTCTATACAAGGTTGTTAGATCGATTGCTTATATCAGAAGTACTCTTTTTGCAATTTTATCCATAAACCGGTAAATCCCATTATAAGTCTGTACTTGGAGAAGTCTACCTTCGCGACCACTAAATCATCTCCAAATTGCTTGAATCTTTTATGGTTAACATTTGCATAGGCGCCCAACTAGCTGTTTCGGGATGGGGGGCCCCATCCCGATATTTTTTTCGGGATGGGGGCGTATGTTTTCCCATCCCGAATTTTAGAGAATGTATGACATCTTAACTTGCACAATTACACATTATTGGAGAGAAAAATGTATGGAATCAATATACGTATAGTTTAAAAAATAAATAACATGTTTTTTGAAAAATTTTAAATAGATGTAAAGACTGTTCTCATCAATTGCGGCCATAGGCGTCGTAACCCACCCGGTTACCCGGCAATGTCCGGGCGGCCCAGAGTGAATGCCGGGTGCTACACGGTCTAATGCCGGATGCTACCCGGTAAAAAGACCGGGTACTACCCGGTAAAAAGCTTGGTGCTATTATGTACTGGTAATTGACTGTTACTAATTCCTCATGTAGATCAAGGGTTCACGGCCCATTTGACTGACGGTAACGCTGGATCAGCTGAAGATACGGCCCGATTAACTGACTGAACGGTCCTGGATTATTGTGGCCGGGCAGTCCAGGGGTAGGAAATAAAGTTTACGACGCCTATGATTGCGGCCCAGGATTAACTTGTTTGTTTGGGAGGCCCGAAGAGATTGAGCCTGGCCGTTGATCGGGTGATGAAGGTGTCCACTGTCTTTTGTATATTGATGGTCTTGCTCATTGACTTGTGTATTTGCAAAGTCGCACAGTAGTTCAGTCTCGCCTCAGTCATGGTAGTACGAATATACGTCTTAATCCGCTTGAGAGCGGAAAATGAACGTTCTGGACTACAAGTAGTCGCCGGAGACACGAAATAGATGCGAAGCATTGTGTGAGCATCCTTCGTAATGACAGCTAGCGCATCATTGGAGTCATAGACAACAGCGAGACTTTCGACTGACAGCTTGGCCATGTCCATCCCGGCAATCGCCGCCATGTTGTGCAAACTCGAGATATGGTAACTAAATATGTCTTTGGTGAGACCATCTGAGAGGTCTGCCTTGTAACGCTCAAAAATGTTACTCACAGAAGCAGTTGCCCCAGGAGTACACAACGCCTCAACAAATCTCTTGCAAAGAAGCCATCGAAAATCATCATTTACGGGACGATGCTCTATCCAAGGACGAGTAAAAGCCCATGCACTGTGGTTAGTGGCGGCGCGTTTTGAAGAATCCACACGCTCGACAGAGGTTGCAACGGTTCCTTGAGATGAGGAAGGTGTGCACGGATCAGGGTCCGTGGACTGATCAAAACTTTCAATCGCCGGTTTACTGGCCCAAAGTGTAGCACTTGAGGGAGTCACACCGGAGAGCTTGTTCTTTTTTGAATGAGGCGCGCAAGCCATCGTAGAATACTTAGATACTAAATTTTCAATTTATACAAAATCTGATAATTGATATATCATACACAAAAATCCTAGGGAAACACATAAATAAACAGGTTCATGAGAACCTCCCATCTAAAATTGGTATGTACCATACGTTCGATTAATAATCCAAATCATTTGAATCCCCATCCCGACAATTTGGAAAGTTGGGCGCCTATGATTTGGTGATCAAAGTAAACTATTTGAGGGTAATCATCTAAAGATTCAAACTTTTCAATTTTTTGACACACTCTAGTAGTTAAGAATGTGAAATTTAATATGATCTTATGGTACCATTATGTTATACTATACAGATTAAGGTATTATGAAAATAAATGGGTTTGAAATCCAGGGCAAATCTATGTTGGATTATATAATATAAGAATCCCTAGCATATATACTTATTTAGGAGACATCTACACAAAGTAAATGTAAAATAGAAATTATAAAATGTTTGGATAATGAAATGACTGAGCTCAAGCCTGTGTAAATCAAAATTCTTTAATGACATTACATAATCACAGACTAAAATCGGTATATATCATGAAAATCCCTAAGGAAAAAAACAGGATTCACATTGGTTTATAAGATCATAATTTTCTACAAAATATTCAAGATCTCCATTTAGAAAGGCTTTCTTTAATAAATTTGACACTTTTTTCTCGTTTCCAGAAATATGCAATTCCACCTTTTCAAATTTTATTTTTAGTATAATCAAACAGTTTCACCTTATTACCTCGAATTAGAATAAGTCCCCATAGAGAGTACAGGGTGTTCAGAAATTATTGGCACCTTACTTAATGTACAAAAATTCAAATCATGATAAACTATCGCATAAATCATTTGCGAATATATCACTAGTTAGTTCTATGTATTTATTAATCCTATCAGGCATCCCTGCGACTAATCTATCCAGACATGATGGCTCAATGCTAGACCAAGCAAATTTCAATGAAGATTTAGCTCTTCCAGGTTCTTTGATTGAGGTAACTCATCAAGCTTCTGTTAGAGAATTGCCTACAGATTCTCGATTGAGTTCAAGTTTGGAGAATAACATGGTCATTCTTCTTTTAGCCAGAAATTTTATGTGTCCAACAACATTCCTGAGTAATTTTGGCCCAGTGAGATGGAGCAGGTTTGTACTCATTCTCCGTTGATGAATTGAACCTGTTTTCCGTTTTCTTTTCATTGCATCTTCACAGGTTTCAGCCAATATATCAGACACATAATAGGAAGCAATCACAGTTTGTTTGGGTGGATTAATATGTAATTCTGAGAGTGGCTAGTGACTCATCATGCCCTACTCCATGATTTTGGGGAGAAATTTCACCTTTTCCTGTGGTGTGACCTCCAAGAATTATGACATCAAATTCGATACAGAAAATGTTAATAATGAAGTTATTTTAACAGATTTTTAATCCAAATATTGCAGTGCATAAATAAATTTTAATATGCAGGGTGTTAAGAAATTGATGTACCATTTTGTACCATACATATTACAATAATGCAAACTAGAAAGGTGTACTATTAACTTTCCTATGTAATCTCCATTTAATTTTAAACATTTTTTAATGCGAGAAGGCTGCTATGAGTTTTTCTAGGGTCACTGGTGAGAATTCCTTCCAGGTTTCAATTAGTTGATTTTCTAACATTTTTAGGTTTGTTGCGCGCTCAATTGAATCCAGCTTGGTTTGCAAAATTGCCCAGACGTTTTCAATAGGATTTAAGTCTAGCGAGTTCGCAGGCCATATATCCTTAGTCCAAAATCCCGGCATATTGTTTTTTAGCCATTCCTGGCTTTTCTTAGAGGTATGTGCTGGGGCCCCATCTTGTTGAAATATCGCTTTGGACCTTTCTGGCAATAATTATTTCTCCAGAATAGTCCCTGAATCTCTCGTTCGAAGCATAGTGGATGTTAGAGATTGTTTCTACATAGCATTCTGATGTCACAATTTGCCCTTTGGGGATTATGTGGTGGTGTGAGAGTGCTTGATATGACATCACACCCCCACACCATGACCTTTCCAAAAAAATTGACCTTTTCAGTCGGGAGTCATTGACACTAGATTTTGACCAAACTCGGTCGTTTTGCTTATTTGGAGTGTGAAATAACTCGAAGGAGGACTCATCCGAGAATAAAACTCTCTGCCAGTTTTCAATTGTCCAATTCTTTCACTCATTACAGAATTTTAGGCGAGCTGCCCTCTGTTTTTCCGTCAATTTGGGTTGAACCTGAGGTTTGTATGGTCGAACTTTCTAATTTTTGCGTAAATACGTGTGCACCGTCACGTGGGAGATAGAAACCCCTTTAGATTAAGATTCCTGGAGATAAGTCTTGTGGATTTCATTTTTTTACCGATTGTCTTGGCAATGACCACTTTGGGCACCATAGTGACGGACGTTTTTCTTCCACGGCCCCCACTGTTCTGTAGACACTCACCAGCTTTGGACCTCAGCAACCAACGCCGAATGGTACGGACAGACACCCCAATATCTTTGGAAACTTTTTTAATAAAAATTCCAGCTTGTATCATGCAAACTGCACATGTACGGGCGGCTAGAGTTACTTCTTTGACCATGATTATTTCTAGTCTATGAGAATCTAGTCAATGAGAATTTTTTTTGTATCAACACTTTTTAGAATGAATATAAATTCTATTACTCACAGTATGTAGAAAGAGAATTTGAAGTTAAAACACGATTAATTTGGTTAATTAATAATCTTATTTGATTGCAAAAAGGGACATCAATTTCTTAACACCCTGTACACACTCTATTAAGTTTCAGGATTATATAACCTGATATGGAGTTATTGTCGAAAAACAGAACATATCATTCTACTAAGGCAATCGCATAACCATTATTTTTTGGCTAAGGATGAAATAATAGATTAATGCGATTTCACAATATTAAGAACAAGCGCGCTTCGCGCTTGCTTGCGCTGTGCGGCTGACGGACACTTTGTGTCCGCCGGAGGCTCCCTTCGGACGCCTGGAGTCACATTGGTTAATTATAAGGGAGATAACATCTCTAAATATGTCTGTTCTACTGTGCTAATCGATATCACTCGAAAAATCACCAAATTTGTCAATTTTAAAATTTTTGATGCGTAATGATGACGTCATAACAAAGTGATGAGTCATCATTTTTTGATGAAAGTCGCATCATATGTGAGGTATGTTAGTATACAGATTCTATTAAAATTTCAGCTTTCTATCTCCTATAATGGCTGAGTTATGCCCGAATAACTGTGTTGCTTAACTTTTAAAAATGTGACAATGACGTCATAATTCCATGATGAGTCGACATTTTGCTCTGAACTCAGAACTTACTGGAGCCATAGCCAAAAGACTCCCACATGCCAAAAATCAGCCTTCTGCGCCTGGCAGTTTCTTCAAACAATTCGTTACAGATATATATATATATATATATATATATATATATATATATACAATCATCGAGTTTTAATAGTAAGGATAAATGTATTATATGTGCACAAAATACCACAGGAAAGTACTACTAATATGTATAAACATAGCCTACTGTATATAAGGCCTCAAAGTAATTTGTGGATTTGGGACTAGGGATGCAGAGGAAGACCGTTGAGCTAATACATGAGCTGCCTTAAATCATTTACAAAGCACAATAGAGTTTAGGAATGTACTATGTACTAGCATATATAAATATGGTTGTCAAAGTATCCATATCCGTTGTCAAATTTTGATTAGTCACCATATGGTTGCGCAATAGATTATATTTGTTACAAATTTGGTGATTTTTAGAGGCCGTTTAGGGGCACTTCAAAGCGTTTTTATTACAAATTTTTCGCATAGAACTGAGATGTGAATGATTTAATATGGAATTTTTTCTTGGAATGTTGGTACATTACAGTGTTGCTATGGAAACGTGTTTTGGTCAGTTGGGATTGTATCTTGAAAACTGCAATGGCTACATATTCAAATGTAATTCGACAATGTACCATATTGATCACATTTGATAATTTGTCGAATATCTCATAAAGGATTGAATTTAGAGGTCGAAATTATATTATCACCTAATAGGAAGTAGTATAATCGCTATCAAATGGAATTACATTCGAATGTGTAGCCATCGCAGTTTTCAAGATACAACCCCAACTGACCAAACACGTTTCCATAGGAATGTACCAACAATCCAAGAAAAAATTCAAAATTTTTGTATTAACTCATTCACATCTCAGTTCTATACGAAAAATTTGTAATAAAAACGCTTTGAAGTGCCACTAAACGGCCTCTAAAATCACCAAATTTGTCACAAATATAACCTATTGCGCAACCATATGGTGACTAATCAAAATTTTGACAACGGATATGGATACTTTGACACTATATTTATATATGCTGGTAACACATTCCTAAACTCTATTGTGCTTTGTAAATGATTTAAGGGAGCTCATGTATTAGCTCAACGGTCTTCCTCCGCATCCCTAGTCCCAAATCCATAAGTTACTGTGAGGTCTTATATACAGTAGGCTATGGTATAAGCTAGTGGTCTTCAAACTGGGGTACGCGTACCCCTGGGAAGACGCGAGTCTTCTCATGGGGGTACGCGAGCTCTCTTTGAGACGAGTCTGTTAAGTATGTTATATCTCATTCAACCATAATTTCTCCTTACTTGGGGGTACGCGTAAAGTTCAAAAAATAGCCAGGGGGTACGCAGGGAAAAAAGTTTGAAGACCACTGGTATAAGCAATATATCATGCATCCGTATTCGTGTATAAAAAGATGTTATTTTGGGCTTACCAAATAAATTGCTCAATAAATTTAAGACAATAACATTTAGGAAATCGGATATAAGCTATGAGAGGCATAGACGCCAAGTTTTGGAAAATAGAATAAAACCTGGGGGCTTAAGAGCGAGCGACGGTCAGGGGGGCTTGCCCCACAAAAAATTTTTTAAGCTCTGATGCTGAATTAACAATATATAGATATTGTTATTACCTAGGGAAAATAAAATCTCGGACTATAGTGGAAGAAAAATGTAATTGCGATATATATTTGACAAAATTAACATAATTTTGGGGTTTAGTTGTAACCTATAAGTTTGTGTGGAGTATTGCCATACCACAGCTTCCTCCATTGCTCCATTGCCCAGCATAGCGGCCCTCCAGGTACCCACACTTGGCGCCTATGATTAGAGGTGAATAGGAAATTATCTATTCTATATCAAATGGTACCATATATTAGTGTCCGCTATTTGCTGTCTTGGAAAAATATGCCTAATCATTCAAATTAGATTTCTGCAACAACGCAGGAATGTGTCAATATTCCATTGAAAAGGTGCGTGGCGTAGGTGTTGCCAGATGCGATTATGGGATCTTGGCTGTCTTGCTGATTATGGGATCTTGGCTGTCGGACGACATGAGGTGTGGCGCCTGTTTGCCCCACATAGACTACTTTGGGAACATATGGGTGGTGTAGAACGTAAACGCAAAGTAGATGTGGACAGGGTTCGAAAGGGAATACTATGGGGGTCCCGAAGCGTTGTTTGTAGGCTGCACAGACGCGACAGCGCTGCCTACAAATTGTGATGCGGTGTTCGAGGTTGCGCTGCAAGTACGAGTACTGCAATATGGATATAAGTGGGGGGGCGGAATCGTGGGCACAAGATGGAAGTCTTGCTTAGCTAGGGGTGCTAGTTGTCGTTTCGTTGGGCAGGTTTGGGAATATCGGTAAGTGATCCTAGTCGTCTCGAGGTGCGGGCGTTTTGGCGTATTCCTGGGATAATACATGAGGTATGCGATAGCCTATGTAAGTTCCGAAAGGGAGTGTCCGACTCGCATGTAATGAGGCATGTAGCGTCTGAGGTGGTTATCCAATGCGAAGTGGGGTTGGGTGGCGATCATAGCAGACCTTAGAGTGGCTGCCTTCCATGTGGAAGTTAGCATATTGCGTGAAGGATGATTTGAGGGTACATGCAGAGGGGTTGGTTGACGGTGGTTTTGAGTCACCTGGAAGAAATAGTGAGCGTTGGGTTCAAATTGGGTGTCCTGCGTAACATTGGTTGGACCTTGTTCGATTTCGTAAGGTGTTAGCAGGTCAGATGGAATTAGATATGAAGATGCTACGTCATCAAAGTAGATCGTTAGCGCTTATTGTGGGGGTGGTGAGTGGTTGAGGAGAAGGTAGGCCGCCCACATTCTGGCTAATTCTGGTGCCAAAGGGAGACCCATGGGTATGCCGGTTTGTCCTAAGGTGTAATATTTGAAGCCGTCCGTAATAAAGTTTAGCGGTAGCAATGCAGTTAAAATGGGGGTATAGGGATTGTCTGGGTTGACAATGACTAACCCATGACCTTTGTCTACCTGAAAAATATAAAGATCCTCTTTGTTCAATTGAGTGCGAACTGATTTGAGAGGAAATTAAATTCCCTTTGCAGATCTCGTTTCAAGCGTGGTAACTGAAAAATGTGAGTGGCGGTGCATTGTGGTCTAAATTGAGTGCGAAATTGAATGGAGAGTTAAACGGTTCTTCCGGTTGTGTGGTTGCGACCTGAAATTCTGGACCAAAGCCCAGGAGTCTCTGAACTTTGTGTGCGAGGTACGGAGAAATAGTATCCATAAAGAATACAGGCGGAGGAGAGTGATTCTTGTGAGAATGGGAGCGGTGGTCATATTATTTTGGCAGGAGTGCCTGGGGCCATAGTGAAATGATGATATAGAGAACGCATATGTTGAGTGGGAGAGAGAACATCAAAAATAACTTTCAAGGTACTGTGTAAGTTTGCCGGGAAAGTTTTGAGGTATTCCTCGAGAGTGAGGCCTCGCGTTTTGACTGTGAGTTGGTTGGTATACTTTTTTTCAGTAGTAGTGAGTATGTTTGCTAATGCAAGGCATCTAGCGCATGGGAGGGGCGTGAATGACTTGAACTTTAGCTCTCTCTATATATATACGTACAAGCGCGCTTCGCTTGCTTGCGCTGCGCGGCTGGCGGTCACTTTGTGTCCGCCGGAGGCTCCCTTCGGTCGCCTGGAGGTGACATTGGTTACTTATAAGGGAGATATCATCTCTAAATATGTCCATCTTAGTTTTAAAATCGATATCACTCGAAAAATCACCAAATTTGTCAATTTAAACGTCATAACAAAGTGATGAGTCATCATTTTTTGATGATAGTTGCATCATATGTGAGGTATGTTAGTATACAGATTCTATTAAAATTTCAGCCTTCTATCTCCTATATTGGCTGAGTTATGCTGGAATAAGTGCATTGCTTAACTTTTAAAAATGTGACAATGACGTCATAATTCCATGATGAGTCGACATTTTGCTCTGAGGTCAGAACTTACTGGAGCCATAGTCAAAAGACTCCCACATGCCAAAAATCTGCTTTCTGTGACGGGCAGTTTCTTCAATCAATTCGTAACAGAGATATATATATATATAAATATTAATCGAGTTTTAATAGTAAGGATATAACCACATTAATCGAGTTTTAATAGTAAGGATATAGGCCTGTGGGTAAAAAGTGTACTCCAGACAGTAACATTTCGAACCCACTCAATTTGAGAGTCCTTTGTATTGTTTCTATTGAGAATTTTATAGATATAGGTATTTCCTTCGGAATGTCAGACATGTCTAGGAGGGCTCGGGATAGATTTATTCGCTACCTCCTCAGCTGCTCACTTTTCTAGAAATACACAAAGAAAACGCTCAAAAGGCGGTCCTCGTGACATGCATGTATAAAGAAAATACCCCTCCCTCGCAATTCCCTCAGGAATTTGGTATCAGCTGTTTGCATTCTTTAAAGGTACCATTTTCCCAAACTGGTGCATAAGGTTCAAAGACTTCAAGGACTCTTCTGGAGTTCCAATTCGCAACAACCCAACTTAACGAAAAAATCACTTCACATTTTCAACTCGAGCTAAATCTAGCGAAACACTTGACTCACTCCACGCAATTCCTACTACCAAGAGGAAGAGTGATCTCCAAAGAGAATAAGTTCCAAAGGTAGTAAACACCAACTCTCTAAAGGAGCACTCGTCATCATACAAGCGAGTAAGGGTAGGAAACCTATCTGTTATCCACGAATCGGAACTTAGACAAATTTATAAAGTATTCCTAGCAGATAACCCAAGCAAGTTCACGTCGTATAAGTACCTTGGTGAAGTTTAAACACTTAGAAACCTCTTTAAGTGACGAAAACCCACTGCTGAAGATCTTCAAACTACGTTTATTTTAAATTGAAGAACCATAATCAACTGTTCCATTATGAAGTCATGAAGCTTGAAGCTTTAGGAATCGAAATTTTTTTAAATCATTGAAAATATTCGAATTACAATCTCTAAGGATCATAATAACTAAGATCGTTTGAGTAAAAGAAATTTTATACCTAACGAAGCTTGTAACAGAACTTAATAGTCACCCTGTATACGCATGGGTGCGCATTCCTATAAGGGCTTTTGTCCTTAGAGGTTTAAATAATGATTGGACAGAGGATAGTTGTGCTATTAGATATTTAACCTTTATGTTTAGGAATGTTATGTGATACCGTAAACTGGGGGCGACTTTGGCCCTAAGAGGTGACTTTGCACCACAATAGCAATTTTAATAAAATACACTCCAACTTAGAAATACTGCAGTTCAAATACCTTTAGACATATTGAGAGTTTCATTCAACATATTAGCAATGCGATTACATTGGTTCATAAGTTTGAGTATATTTTATTAAAATTGCTCTTGTGAGACAAAGTCACCTCTTAGGGCTAAAGTCGCCCCAGTTTACGGTAATCATTTTGATTTCGAGTAACGATGTATTCCTATTAGAAAACGAAGAAAACACCCTATATTCAAAAAAAATGCAGGTTCTAATCTTAAAATTAATAAACATCAATAATAAAACGAACAGTGCATTTTCGAAGTATAAGCGGAATTCTGCTCTTTGCATGGGTGATCCGTTATAGCTCAAGATAGAATTATCAATATTTAGGAAACTGTTGTTTCTACAGTTTTAAATCGCTAAAGCTAACCTTTTTATGTGCTCAATTACCACTTCTATACCATATTTTTATCTTTTTTTCAGTCCCTCTATGCTTAAATCAGTCATTAAGTTGAAATATATTACAGAGAAGTACATTTTTAAACGATGTCAACAATATTAAATATTAATGATAGGTCATCATTAAATTATCACTCATCAATAATCAATTTAAAGTAATTGATTAATAAGTTTAAACCCGAGTTGTGTCAATACGCAACTGATAAATGGATACACAAATACAGAAGACAATATCTACATTATCAATTTATTATGTTTGAAAATTTCCTGTTCATCATAAATGATGAGGTCCATAAGCATTTTTCTAGTTTTTAAAATAGAAGCGGATAATAGTGAGCTGAGCGAGCAAAGGTAAAAGTGGGTTTAGAGGGGCTTGGTCCCTAGAAAGTTTGTATGAATCATTGATGGTCAAATATCGATCTTGGCTATTTATTATGCATGGAGAAATCAAAATTTAATTATCTTACTTTAAATCTTCTAAAAGATATGAAGCATGTTTTACTGGCAGTAAGAGCTTCGTACTCTCATCAAACTGTGAACTGGTTTTAACCTATAGTTCATATACGTAAATAAAAGAAGGTTCAAAAGTATTATACATGTTTCAAAGCAACAAATTAATTGTTGATCTAAGTATATTTTAATAAGCCATTCGTTACCTTACTCCGTCCTCCCTCCTGGAACATAGCTTACTAAAAAATTCGTGGAAAAGTGCCCACAAGGGATTAATTTTGACACAATCTGTTCTAAGCCACGATACGCAAATCCACAATCCGTGTTCACGTATAGAATAATAACGGTTGAAGAAGTCAATTTCCTTCCTCACCTTTCTTGCATTTAATTTATGCATCCACATTTTTAAAATCCTCAATAATATACATACATAAGGCACAAATAAATAACCAAGGTTGAAACTGATTGAACCAAATATCAGTATTCATGAATAGTTCCTGAACCGAACACGAATACTGATAATATTCGGTACTCTACCGATTACGAATAGTGATAATATTCAGCTACTCTAACCGAATACGAATAGTGATAATATTCAACTACTCTAACCGAATACAAATACTGATATTATTCGGGTACTTCATAAATTATAATACTGCGGAACTGAAATAAATAATCTTTAATAGAGGACTGTGAATTGTTATAGTACTGATATGTTGACCTATTTTACAGATAGTGACTGGATATGATAGGTAAATTAGTTAGAAAATATATTATAACCAAGGTTGAAACCGATATAAATATTCATGATGTTCCCTAACCGAATACGAATACTAATAAAATTCGGTTAGTTCAACTGAATACGAATACTGATATTCGGTCACTCTAACCGAATGCTAATACTGATATTCGGTTCCCAACCGAATATCAACTATTTGCCAAATAGTATTTGGTCTAACCGAATATTGAATTATTCGGTTGCAACCTTGTAAATAACCAATTCTTCTTAATTAATAATTCCATTAAGACAACTCATACGCATACGGAGTGTATCTCCGCGCAGCGTAAGTGCCTGAAGCCCATTTGATAACTATTAAGTCTATACTGTGCCGACATTTCGTGATTACAAGATCTATAAGCACACTTCATACAATATATGAAAATTACACGATTTTGGTGCCTTAATAACTACAACAATAAATATGATTCTATGATTCTAAAGATTCATAAGCATCAATTTAATTTAGAGAAAAAATTATCAAATAGACAAAATATAAATACCTGCATAATTATCTGCAAAGGATACATCTGTATTTGAAGAACTAATGTTTTGATCATTAGAAGAAAGTTGTAAATTAAAATTTTGTCTATTTTGAGTTTCGAATTTATGAGAATCATCAAGTAATGGATTTAACATTGAATAATTTGAGATGTTATCATCAACTGAATGTATTCTCCGTTTTTTTCCAGGAATAGAAATGCACTCATTGGAAACATCGTGCTTTCCCATTCCAAAAATAAAAATCTTTGCTGGATCTGAAGGTTTTTCTGTAGAGTCAATTTCACTAAAAAAATTCTTAGTATTCTGATTGAAAGAGGATTGCATATCTTTTCTGTTCAATTGAGATGATTCAAAAGAAGCACTTAACTCTTGATCAAATTTAGTCTGAATTTCATTCGAGTGTTGTTTGTTATGTGCATTTCGGTGTAATGATTTTCTATAAATCATAATGAAAGAAATTATTATTATTAGATAAATAGTATATCACAAAATGCATAATATCTATTTTACCGTTATGATTGAAATGCTCCTTGCAAAACTAGTTTATAAATTTAGTTATACACATTTAGTTATACAACGTAGTAAGTACATAGAGAATAGACAGTGCAATGGCAAATAAGATTAAATGCTAACATTGGTCAGGGGGGTGGTGACGGTATGACTGATCATCAGCAAACAGTTTAATGGTGCAATCCAATATCATTATTATATTTACAATATTGATAGAAAAAACAGACACATATATCCTCCTCACAGAATGAATGGGATGTGCTTCCATTTTCTAAGATGGGACACAATAATATTGCATCAATATATTGCATTATTATTAAAGAAATGAAAAAACAATATTTCATTATTATTATTAAACAAACTTGGAAGCTACTCCAATACTGTTCGTGAAGGTTTTATAAAGTCGAAACACCTCCTATCGAGATTTCAAGTTAGGAATGAAAACAAACGAATTTATTAATTTAAGTTCGTCATTATGAAGTAGGCATAATAATGTGAGTATAAAATTAGAAAACACTAATAATGAATATATGATAAATTAAAATTTAATATATCTATCTCATTAATTAAATTAATATTCAAGTATGTAACAGGTTATGATGATGCAATTAAGGGAGGGCCGAGTTAATTTTAGGGGGTCCACTTGGCTAAAGAAAAATTAATTCGACTGAACAGCACTATAGTGACGATTGGCTTAAATATCTTATCGAGAGAATGATTCAAGCTTAGAAGCAATTGATCCAGTATGAAGCATTTTTGATAATTCGTCCAGTTCAGAGTGGAATCGAGATGTCCAACCGAGGTTTCACGTATTTTAGACCCTTTTTATCAACCATGGCGTTTTTTTCAGTTCGTAAATCCTACTTTTGTCCACGTATCTTTAGAATTGGAACTCAGGAATGCACGGCAGCTGTAGCAAAAGCATGCATCAGCTCATTGAGAATACTCAAGCCATGGACGACTTTGATACCACTCTTTTTGAAAAGTGCCAGTCTTTCTTCAAATTTAGGCTTTGGATATTTTTTTAAAATGGGGTAATATAAATCACCAGTTAAGTTCGCTGCAATGCCATCGCCTCCATCCACCCTCATTTCTATCAATGGTCGCTTAGTAGGAGGTTATGAACATATTTCTGTATCTTCATTATCAATTTCCACAGGTCAAAATTTTATATATAATAAGGTATTAAAACTGACATCGTTAATAATGGCAAACATTTTTCAGCCATTCTTAATTCATATGGTTGTTGCGGCTATACAAAAGAAGCATACTCACTCACATTTGGGCCGAACCAGGGGGCTAGAGAACTCAGCCACCCGTGGATTCGAAGATGACCCATAGAAGCAATATAAAATTTATGCATGTACGTATGTATGTTTAAGTACATATAACCATGTATGCTTCAAAGGTATGTACACCAACCGGACAAAAGTATTTCAACACTTGATTCTTTCCCATATAAATAATACTAAAATGGGTATATTCATGAAGAGGGTTACTTCTAAACGGTATGCGATACAGCTAATCGGATTCCAGATTCGAATAATACGCATTCAAATTAGTCACAGGTTAATTTTTCTAATTAATCATTAATTCCAAACTTTTTGTAATTATCAATCAGTGTTACCTTGTTCCACATACACCCATTTTGACCACTATACATGATGGGAATGAATTACCTATGGTGGCTCAGGCTGATAAGATTGTTCATTGAGTAGAGTAATGTATTAGTTATGTTCAACTATGGCTAATACGAATGTGTAGATTTCGAATCTGAAATCAGATTTTAGTATCTCTTTGAATTTGATCGTATTGCTCTTCATGAAAAAATCTGATTTAGTACTATTTGTATGGGAAAGAATCAAGTGTTCAAATACTTTTGTCCGGTTGGTGTATATGCGCTGAAATTAATTTAATGAGGATTTAATTAAGTGGCTGTGTCGTGTGCGAAACGGAAAGATGATTATATAGTCCGGAGCAAGATAATGGATGGCTTTGTAAGTTATAAGGAGAATTTTGAAGAGGATATGATGTTTAACAGGCAGCCTGTGGAGGTTGATAGGAAGATGAGATGACGAGAAGGTAAGGGAGACATTGCAGATAAGTCTGGCTGCACTGTTCTGGACTCGCTGGAGTCGAGCTAAGACGGGTGAGGGGCAACCATACAAGATGCTGTTACTGTAATCAAGACGAGATGTGATAAGAGCATTAACGAGAGTTTTACAGACTTCCCTAGAGAGATACTTTCTAATACGCCGGATGTTATAGATGTAGTAGAGAAGCAGGAGGAGGCAACTTGGCTGACATGAGTAGACATTGAAAGGGTGTTGTCGAGCAAAGTTCTAAGATTCCGTACTACTTTGGAAGATAAGCAACTTGTTGGTGAGGAGCCAGGAACGGATCGCAGAGATGCAACATGATATTTTCAATTACCGTATTATTTTGAATAGTAGCCCACCTCCTTTTAGTAAAAAAGACAAGTGTCTATTCTAATTATTATAGCATTAATATATTTCGTAAGTATTTAGTTACTATGCCTATTGATGACTGCAAACTTTCATGGTGACTCATCATTACGGCAATATTTTGCTACCATAACGTGTAGATGTGATGCATATGATACTGTGATTCAAATTCCATTATTATTGGATCAATTATGAAAGAGCAAAATATTGTTCTGACTAAAACGTAGTTTTTTTGCGATTGTCCAAATTGATCGAAGAATTGGAAAGTCGAAGAGATATGAAAAATTGGTATATAGGTGTCAAATGATGCGTTTACAATTACGCTCGAAGATCAAAGCGAAATATAGAAAAAAATTGAAATAATTTCTCACACTACTTCGAAATAATATATATAACTTAACTTTCACAATAGATCATTGTATGACATTAAGATAGAGTGTCAATATTATTAACACATCAAAGCAATAACCTATATAGATATCTTACGAAGGGAGTGCCAATGACTTAATTTTTGAGTATTTAAAGGTGATTATATTATTTGCTGATATGACAGGTTTAAGTCAATTGTTTGAATGCTTTTATTTTTAGCTATTAGATTAAGTTAGTAGGTCTCAGTGTTTTTAAAAATGGATAGATTTGGGAATCGTATAGTGATCTGCTATTTGTATTTGAAGAGTTTGTCGCCTAAGGTAATCCACGAAGATATGGTAACCACACTTGGAGGCGATGCTCCATCCTATAGCACTGTCAGAAGGTGGACAGCAGAGTTCAAGCATGGAAGAGAGAGTCTGGAAGACGACTCCCGTTCAGGATGACCATCTACAGTGACAACTCGAGAGATGGTCAACAAAATCCATGGTTTCAACTTGGTAGACTGATGGATTATAGTAACATGCACAAAATTGCCAATGAAATGGGGATCTCGAGCAGGAATGCGTCCATGCTATCATCACAAAGGAATTGGTTATGACCAAAATGTCAGCTCGCTGGGTGCCTAGATTGCTTACTCCTGATCCTAAAAAGGACACGAAACAAAATGTAATAGGAGAGCTTGATCCGTTTTGAAGCAGATCCGGACGATTTCTTCGATGATTTGTGACAATAGATGAAACTTGGGTTCACCACTTTCAGTATGAGTTAAAGGAACCATCAAAACAGTTTGCGCAATATAGACCACTAAATCCCAAGAAGGCCAGGGTGATCGCCTGTTTTTCTGAGATCCAGAGGAAGTGACAATGGTTAACTAATTATCTAAAGGTCACACCATAATAGGGATATACTACGCTAACATCCTAATGCAATTGCGGAGATAAAGATAAAAGAGAAACTGACTAGAGGAGTATTGTTACAACAGGATAATACACCAGCTCACAAGTCTTTGGTCGCAATGGCTACAATATGTAATTGTGGTTTTGAACTGTTATCGCGACCGCCCTATTCACCTGACTTCGCTCCATCAGACTTCCACTTGTTTCCAAAATCAGATGATGATGTCATCGACGCTGTTGAGATGTCTTTAGGGACCCAATTGACCTCTATAATGAAGGCTGGAAAAAGTATATTGATCACAAAAGGGACTAATTTGAAAAATAATATTAAAATAGTATAAACAACAACATCTGTTTACGTCAGGCTGAAAGTTTTTCAAACGCCCCTCGCAAGATAACTGAGACCTGGATGATGAACGCCCATATATTCAGCAGCTTCCATGTGTGAAAAGATCATTCAACCTTTTCCTGACCAACAAAAGTGAAGATACTCAAAATAGAAGAGGCATGTTTAATCATAAGTTAATCGGTGAAGCAGGTTTATACTTGAGGAGCATTATTGAGAATGTTGTAAAAAAAATGAGGATTCGCTAAAGAATTAAACCAGATTTGTTATGAACTGCCAAAGGGATCCGGCATAAGAGTTTCTCAAATTCAGTCAAGGTAATTTGATCACAAAATCTGCAGCTAATGACAAAATTAGCCTGACTGATCGAAAAAGTGCGCTGATGTGATCTCTGCTACAAGTCGGGAGAGATCCAAACTTGGAAAACAAATTGAACTTGTGCCTAGGATTAACTAGCATGACAGGATCACGAAAATTCCTCACATTCCCAATCGTATGGGACATTCTAATAGTTAAGAAATTAACCATTCAATCAGCAAAGGATGACTTTCTTTTTGAAAAATTCAGCTCATATGTTGATCATCCTTACTTTGAAATTTGAATTAATGTTTATTTGTGAATATACGAGTAAAAACATACACACACGAGATGGGAGTGTTCTTCTAACATGTGAAATGAATGTTCCGAATTTGAAGATCGGGTAGGCCTTGATCGGGCAATTTCCCATTGCCTCGAATACATACCTAAAGATGTGTTCAGGAAGACATTTGAAAATTGGATTAAAAGACTAAATTCAGTTGTAGAATGTAAAGAATACTACTTTGAGCATTCCTGGCAAAATGATCAACTTTGTACAAATATTCGTAGTTCTATTGGAGTATAATTAGTATTTAATGAATGCCCCTGTAACCACCGTTTCTCAAAACTTTTTGGGTGTTTTAGAGTAATTATATACATTCATTCCCTCGCATTGGCTTTGAGAGTTCGTTTATACTTTTGAAAATAAAGGAGAGAATAGAAAAACAAGAAAAAGTAAGTTATTACCTGTTATTCGATCGTAGGTTTTGAGGAGAAAAGTCTTTGAAGGTAGGGGGCGCTCCATGCCCATTAGAATTTTGAATTTCAAAACTATCATTTAATTCATGAATAGGATATTTAGGATTTTTTCTCCCGTTTCTTTCATGATGTAATTGCTGACGAACTCCGATTAGTACCCTCTCAAAATTACTTTTCTCAGAATTTAAAACATCGTATCTAAAAGAGATTGATTAATTAACAACTTAAATTAAATTCAAAGACGATGACACTAACACTTCTATGCAGACAGTATAGAAAGGCTATTTAAACATTAAGTCACAATTAAAAGATTTATAAACAATACATTGATAAATATAAAAGGCTACAATGACATTATAAATAAAACCAAGGAAACAAAAGTATAAGAGGACTTCATGAAGAAGATTGCTTCTAAACGGTATATATTACTTTTGGTTAGGCAGTGTAGGCAGCGTGATAGATCATTACTTATGTATTCTTATTACGTATGCACAAGTAATATACAGGGAGTTCAGAAATTATTGGGATTGGATTTGTCCAATGATCCCGCAAGATATAGGCTCTGAAAGTCAGAACTAGCGGTGTGATTAAAGCTCGCAGATATTTCTATAACTAAATTAAGCGTTATAGAAGAAAAAATTGCTATACTGTAGCAAATAGTGGTTGGGATCTTGACAAAACAGGGACAAAGAATGAGTTTGCATTCCAGAAAAGAGATTAATTACATGGTGTGATAGTGTGACTCAAAATAATACGAGAAAATACATAAATTAAGTTAGCCTGAAATTATAATACTCTTTCGAAGTACAAAATTCAAAGTTAAAGTTTAGTCCCGATAATTCCGAATACACTGTATGTATGTATATCCATCCCCGCGGTAATTCCTGAGAAATTTAACAGTCCAAAATTTAGCACGTAGGATCTCTTTCTGTTGTAGATATGCACGTCAATGTTTTTAGCGAAATCTCACCGCCTCCGATTTTTATAAACGCATGTTCATATTTGAATACATCCATTGCAAAGCTTTGTTTTGGGATATACTTAAAATCGCAATGACTAATGTAGGGTATTTCACTATGTAGAATGCTATTTTTCGGACTTTGAAAGCAATACGGTAAATTTTTCTTGAGTAAATATATACTGGGTTAAAATGTAATATGAGCTCAACATCTAAAAATTCAAATAGTTGTCAAAATTAATTATTTACTGAAGTAAAAAGCATTTAAATTCTAAGAGATAGGATTAATGAAGCTTCATATTCGAATTAGTTACTATACAGGCTGGATCATAAGTTCTGTTACAAGCTTCCTCAGGTACAAAATTTCTGATATTCAAACAATCTTCGACACTATGGTCGATAGAGTTTGTAATTCGAAAATTTCAATGATTTTATTAATTAAAGTATTTTCGAGTTTAAGACCTGGAACTGGGTTTTGTATGGCGAGTTTAGTGAATAAAAAATGTGTACTGGGACGCAACAAATATCGTGAATCTGGACCGCTGCTTTCCAAATTATCTTTTCAGAGTCTTCAAATTCAAGTAAAAATGAGCTGACAATTTTTGCCCGAAAATTCTAAATTTGCAAATTATTGGAAGTCAAGATCAGTGCATTTTGAGAACCATTTGAATCAGATCTTTTCATTATGTGTGAAATGAATGCGAGGATGCATACACGCCTGTAGATTCACATTGTTTTATACATACATACTCAACAAACATCTAAGATGATCAGCGTCATTCACTTCTGTCAAGTTACTTCTATCTCTAAAGGTGGCGATAAACATCAGGCTGAAAATAACACAAGATGGAACAATACGAATAAGATGCTCAAATCACTTTTAGAAGCAGATCCAACCATAATTGAGCATCTTGATTATTCAGCTTGCAAGTTGTAAAAAATTATGAAATGTAAGTAATTTATAACAACGGTGCTCACGCCATTTGAGCTAGCTACTATGCATGTCAAGCTCAGAAGTTCGTAACATCCAGTTTGGTGATTCCTTGTATCTGTGAACCCATAGCTGAGCATAAAGAATTGTCCAAAACCTATAATTATAAGATGGTTGCTACATTAATATCATCTATCGAGAGGCAATTGGTTAAATATGAAGAATAATTTTTTCAACTTGCTTGTAATGTAGCAAGGAACAAAAACAAGTTTTTACTTGAGTACAAGTAGCTAATACGAAGTTTTCAAAAATGATGATTATCCTCACTTAAGAGATATATGAATCTCTGCACAAATTACCTTCTGTTATTTTTCTCATATCTACTATACTAAACTACGATACTTTATACCAGTGGTTCCCAGACTGGGGGCACTGAATAAGTTTGAGGGGGTCGCGGGACACTACATCACCTCAAATTCTAAAGTAGTCGATAAATCGAATTTAGCAAGTTGTCATTTTCTTAATTCAATTTTAGGCCTGTTTTCGATTGATCGAATCTGTTTATGGCTGCTTTATTATATAGCATTATTGTGCTAGTGTAAAACTTACTTTGAATGGTGCTAAGAACAAATCATCTTACTTGGGATATTAATAATACAACTCTATTTTCTGAACAATATAGGTGAATCGTACACTGCATAATAGCACGCTAATTGTGTACTATACTCACAAATATAGTATTTTAAATATTTAAATCATACAAATAAAAAATAGATTAAAAGTGGAAGATAGTCTACGCTGTGCAATGACTACAATAGAACCTGAAACACAAGACCTAGCCAACAAGCAGACCTCACAGTAATCCATTTGAGTGTTAAATTAATAAATAACAATTATATTCATTTTCAATAACAGGATCGCGAGGTTTTTGGGGAACAAAAAATGGGTCGCTAAGTATCTAACTCTGGGAACCACTGCTCTATTTTATTGCAATAACTCTAATATTACATTAATACATCATCCTCCCCTTACGAAGACCCTTTTCATAGTCTCTTGGTGTTGCGTGCGAGTCAAAGAACTCTACTCTTTTCTCAATTTTCTAAATTTTATTTATCCGCCATCTCTCAGGATGTCCCATGGGTTTGCTTCTATTCAAGTGTACATTAACTCCCCACCTTTCCACTATTACCTATGGGCCCTCAAATAAAGGATAAGCATATTACTCCCTTCTCTCCCTCAATCATAGTACTATCTCTTCATGTTTGCTTGTGCTTCATGATTGATTGTGTATCAATCTAACTTCACTTTTTGGCACACCATTTCAACGCAATCAGCAACATCTGCATACACTGCATGTTCTCACTCCGGGAAAGCAGAATCAATTTTAGTTCTTAGACGCTCCCCATATAATACTTCTTGAGGTAAATCCTGTAGTCTGACTCGTTGCAAGTGAAGACTACCACTTGGATCAATTCAGGTTAGTTCGGTCGAGACGTTTACCTATCTGAGAAAAGGAATCTAAATGTTATTTTGAAAATCTGCAATATTCTTCCTACCCTCCTATCGCCCGAAGGGTGATAAGGGATGAAACTTTGTAATATCCCACATATCAGAGTTTTTAACAGCATTCCCATCAATGGTGAGTTTCTAGATCAGAGAACAGAGATAATGGGGGTCTGTGACGATAACACCACGCTTGTTCGAATACTTTCACTACTGTTTGAAATTGAGCTTCCTTATCCTTCATAGCTACTTATTCGATATATTTTGCAAATGGATCAATCATAATAATTGCATATCTGTACTCCTCAATATACCATGGGAAATCCATTGCATCTGTAGCTCTGGGAACTCTTAATATAATCAAACGACTTCAGTGGTGGTTAAATTAATAAGATATTTTGTTATTTATACATATCATACAGTGATTCACAAATTCAAGCACTTCTCCAAACATGCCTTTCTAGAAGAATCTTTCCTTGAGATCTTCATGTTTCTATTATCCATGAATGAGTAGTCCGATGTATATGGGCCAAAACATATTCACAACAAACTTTAGGATCTATCAACCCTAAGTCCTACGTTGAGCAATTCTTCCACTAAATGCCCGATATCTGTTTCAATTGACTCGCCTTTAAGGTCCCCTCTTTTTGATACTTCCATTATTGCTCTCAATATACAGGGTGGGTAATAAATTTTGTCCCATTTGAAATTATAAAGTTTGTTTCTGCAATATATGTGATTCCTAGTATTTTATATTATTTACTTATAATTAAAAATCTTGTAAGACTATATAATAATTGAAAGGGCATCTGATTTGGAATTTGTCATCATTCTAGTAATGGAGAAGGAGCAAACCTCAATACTAGAATTCTTTCTACGGGAAAAGAGTCCAGAATCACTCAGGAGTGACTTCTTTCTAGTGGGCTTTAGTCTAAGGAAGAATGCTCCCCCTCCAGTCCAGAACTGAACCCAGTCGACATTTTCATCAGGTCAATTTCGGAGGAAAAGGCTTGTTCTAAGTCACATCGAAATTTGGAGTCTTTGTGGAAGTCTTTAGTCAAGGAATGGGCCAATAGTCTTCAAGAAACGTTGCGTATTTCAGTAGATGCCGTTCCCAGACGCCTCAAGGCTGTAACAAAAAAGAAGGGATTGAAAGTTAAGTGCATTTGTTAAAACCAATAATACGTAGTTACTTCCTATAAAATACAATCTAAGCACTAATAATTGAATTACGGTACTTTAACAATGGGACAGAACTTATCACCCACTCTACCCTGTAAACGTATAAAATTTCTGCTCTCAACACACCTGGTTAAGCAGCTCAGAACCAGAGTGCTAGATCTGGCTCACTTGTGTCCTGTAAACTTCTGTTTGATGAATAATTGCTCGTCCTTCTCTATTACAGGATCAATTTCAGTTGCGGTATGGCTAAACCTCGCCTATATAATATGTAATAGTGAATTCCATTTGACCAAAGAAAACATCGCGAAAATTCCCTCTTTCTGCTATCTCATATATACTAGAAATGGCTATAATATAGGGTTCAGCAAACTTCTATTCATATCAGGCCGTATTGTTAGCAAAAAAAGCAGATTGGGCCGCAACCCAGGTTAAGTAACATATAAATTATTATTAATAGCAAAATATGTACGTGTAAATGAACACATTTAATTAAATAAGTTCTAGATTTGATCTAGAGGAGATAAAATAGGTCGCAAAACGAGTATCAGGCCAGAGATAATTCAAATATAACATCGGGGACCCAGGGAACATGCGGCCAAAAAAACAGAGTTTGTGAAAATCGGATATATTATGTTATCCTTACTATTAAAACTCGATTAATATATACAGTCGACTCCGCTTAATAGGGCCACATCGGTCAGAGGACATTTTGCCCCGATTAAGCGGAGGACCATATTAAGTGAGTGAGTCGGGGGGGCGGGCCGGGGGCCGGGGTTGGAAAAAATCAAAAATCATGATTTATTTGATTTAAATCAGATTTATTTGATATAAATTAGATTTTTATATATTTTTATCTATAATCATTTAGTCTTTTGTTTATTTTTATCTACTCATAATCAAATAGAATTCTAGAATAAATTTAACATTATCTACGTATAATAGAATGTTTTAGTGAAAGAAAACGAAAAATTAGAATAAATGTTAATGAAGAAAGCGAAAAATTAGAGTATGTATTAATGTACGTAGAACTAGAAGAAATTATTTATGAGTATTCAGCAGCTTGTATATAAATACTAATTTTCTTGCTTTAGCTATACCTAATCTATTCCTAACTTTTGAATGTACAAAGCCATCACACTTTTATCAAATAAGAAACATTGAAGAAATTTCTAAAAGGAAATAGATTCCAAAAAAATCAAATAACAGGATTTTGATTTCTTTAAGTGATTTAAATCATGATTTAAATTAATGATTTAAATCAAATGATTTAAATCAAAACAACCCTGATATTAACCGAAAATATTTTGTATTAGCTTCTATGTGTGAGAGCTATTTCGGTCCTGCCAAAAGTGGCCCGATTAAGCGGCTGACCCGATTAAACAGTGGCCCTATTAAGCGGAGTCGACTGTATATAAATATATACAGGGTGTCTCTCAAAAGTTCTGCAACAAAATTTGCTAATGTATTATACATAGATAAATAGATCGAACATCCGATACCTCATTTTAATCAAAAATAGTGAGGATTATCTTAATTATTTGGCATTCTAATAGCTTGTATTTCTCAATTTATTTGCAATGATGGATCATATATTTCATTCTCTTAAAGAATATTTTTTAACACAATAAAAAATCTCACATCCCAGCTACATTTTATGGCTACACTTTAAAAAGACTCGTTCTTATCCAAGATTACTGCTACATAAATCAAAAGTAATAATATTATTTTAGTATTATGAATCAATTACAGAATATAGAAGTGATTGATGTAATATTTCATTAGAAAAATAGTGATCTTCAAACTTAGCACTTTTGAGCTCCAAATTTTTGAGTAATTAGTATGTAATTATATAAAATTTTATAAGAATCTTTTTTGCGTAATGAGTTGGGCTCATTTCTATGCTAGAAGGGTGCTAGATTTCATTTATGGGGGCTAATTTGGAATACAATCAAGTGATCTTAGTCAAATTAATAAAGTAAATTGGTTGTTGCAGAACTTTTGAAACAAACCTGTATATATATACAAGTATATATGTAACGAATTGATTGAAGAAACTGTTAGGCCCAGAAAGCTGATTTTTGGCATGCGAGAGTCTTTTGGCTATGGCTCCAGTAAGTTCTGAGCTCAGACGAAAATGTCGACTCATCATGGAATTATGACGTCATTGTCACATTTTTAAAAGTTAAGCAATACAGGGTGGGAAACAAGTTCTGCCACAAGCTTCATTAGGTATAAAATTTCTTATACTCAAACGATCTTAGTTATTATGGTCCTCAGATATTGTAATTCGAATATCCTCAATGATTTTAAATGATTTTTCGATTCTATGACTTAGAAATGTGTTTTATATGGAGAGTTTTGAGAAAAAAAAAGTGTCCTGTTCCGCAGCGAAAATCGTGAATCAGGGCCCAATGCTTTTCAGGTTATCTTCCAAGAGTCTTCAAATTCTAGGAAAATTAGCTCACACATTTTCCTCGCACACTCTAAATTTGTAGAGATATAAGATGTGTGATCAGTGGATTTTGAAGACCAATTGGATCATATTTCTTTGTGATGTGAAAAAAAGTGCCATTTTGGGGAATTTTGCAAAATGTACCTAATTTGAAGTGCGACTGAATAACTTTTCCTCGTTTCTGATAACGAATTCAGTGGATTTATGAAATATTTCTATGACGAATGAAAGCTACCAGGTGCTAAATCGTCATGGGACATCGATTATGAAGACATTTTTACAGAAGCAGTGGGCCCTGATTCACGATTTTCGCTGCGGACCAGGAAACTTTTTTTTTCTCAAAACTCACCATACAAAACATATTTCTAAGTTATAGAATCGAAAAATCTTTTAAAATCATTGAAAATATTCGAATTACAATCTCTAAGGACCATAATAACTAAGATTGTTTGAGTAGAAGAAATTTTATACCTAATGAAGCTTGTGGCAGAACTTATTCCCGACCCTGTACAATTATTCGAGCATAACTCAGCCATTATAGAAGATAGAAGGCTGAAATTTTAATAGAATCTGTATACTAACATACCTCACATATGATGCAACTATCATCAAAAAAAGATGACTCATCACTTTGTTATGACGTCATCATTACTCATCAAAATTTTAAAAATTGATAAATTTGGTGATTTTTCGAGAGATATCGATTATCACAGTAGGATAGACGTATTTAGAGATGTTATCCCCTTATAATTAATCAACTTGACCCCAGGCGCCCACAGGGCGCCTGTGGTGGACACGAAGTGTCCGCCAGCCGCGTAGCGGAAGCAAGCGAAGCGCTCTTGTATGTAATAATAGGAAAACAATAATGAAATATCGCCCGCCCACAGCCCCATTAATTGTCCAATTGGAACTGAAAAAGGTTTTAAAGTTAGAAATATTAGCATCATATCATGCTTGCACGCGCATATCCAGATTTTAGCAATCTATGCTCTCAGATTTTGCACGCACAAATAGACCCAAGTTGAGCCTATAAGTGCAATTGTAGTTGAAAATATATTATTGAACCAAACACTGCTACCTATGATTTCATATAAAATGATTATAACTTGTGACATATGGCATAGGATAGAAAATGCAGAAATGCTCTTAAAATAGAGTAATTAAGTTGAACTCTTATAAAGTAAGCAATTTCAAAACTGAAGAATGGGAATTTGAAGCCAAATTTAGTGGGTTTGTCCACGAGCTTCATGAATACACGGAAGGGAAACTCGCAAAGTGTTGGAAAAAAAACTGAAGGCTGATTTCAAAATTTTATTAATTCATTTACTTTAACCTTTTTTTATTGTTTGGAATAAATAAAGAAACCGACGCTTGATCTATTTTACTTGTTAGCCCGTTAGAGTTCAATTAGGCCTTAGGATGGGGGTGGAAATGTTGTACTTTTTATAATAGAAAAAGCAACAAGTCTGGTTACGATACCAATCCAGAAAAGGTAAATATTCAAGTTCCCGAAAGATCTCGTTGAGCGCAAGCGATGGGTAAACAGCCTTCCGAATAAGCTAAATATCCGAAATCACCCCGAATATTGGTATATGTATAAAACATTGGCCTACTGGGTAACGGACAGTAAAAGTACAGGGTTCGAATTGCAAGCCCGCTGACCCACCATCCATATTTGGTCTACCGAATTCCTTCACACCGCAAAGCTCTATAACTATTTACGGGATATTGACAAACGTGGAGTATCGTCTGAAACACTTCAAAAACATAAGAACGACTAAATCTGAAGAAAGATACTATCTCTTACTGGAATGATCTCGTGAAAACTGTCGATCTCTAACCGTAGCCTTTCAAGATTTGAAGGATTCCAAAGGTTGGTAAAACTGGATGACTCACTCGTTATTTCTAATGATCTTCAAGTTAGTGCTAATAAAAGGTCCAAAAAATTCCTGTTCGCCATCTCCTTAACTCACTATCACACAACTTGACACACTATGCACAACTCTATAATATCCTGGACTATATTGATAAAACTCTATTTAATTTAGCTTCAGAATTGGAATCTAGTGGAAACAGAATTTTGGAGTTATACAACTTTGGGGATAATCCAGACGTTGATCAAGTCAAAGAAAAGGAAATTAAATTCATTTGCAACCAGTTGATTTTATTGCATGCTAAAGGTCCAAATGGTTACCGATACGTCGTGAATGTGTTCTTGAAGCGATCAATTTATTCTTACGGAGTCGATGTGCATACAAATATCTTCAAGATATTCTCACTCTTCCTTCACAAAAGTATTTACGGTCATATTTTGGAAAGCAGGGTTCTTCCTGGAAGTTTTAACGAATGCAAAGAAGTTATTAATAGAATCTTTCTTAAATTGGATGATAATCAAAAAATCTGTTTCATATTGGCAGATGAAATTTACGTGAAACCAGCAATTAGATTCAGAGGAAATCATATCGTTGGTATGGCAGTTAATCAAGATCAACCCTGCCCTGCTAAAACTATTTTAACACTAATGGTTAACCTTATTTTTGGTGCTCCTGCATTTGTAGCTCGATTACTTCCAGTAATGAATTTAACAGCAAATTTCTGTTTGAACAATTGCAGATTCTTATTAATATCATCCATGAATCTGGTGGTGTAATGTTCTCCGTAATGACTGATAATTTAAGTGTCATTCAAAAAACATTCAGATTGTATCACGATCGGTACGTTAGTTCAGATATTACTTCCATATATCACCCAAATCCAAACTCTTCCTTTCTTTCCATATTTTTTACTCTACGACCCTATCCATTTGATGAAAAATATTAAGAATAATCTGTTAACGGAGAAAACGCAAAAGTTAGAATTCAAAGATCCAAGTTCAGATGCTGTAGGTTCAAGCTAAATGGAAAGATATGGGTTGGCCCGAAAGTCCGCGGACTTGCAACTTTTAAAAGGAAACAATAAGAATAAAGCTAATTAATCTTTGACAATCTTTTAATCCAACAATTTCTCATTTTTCCTACTGTATAATCTGGTTCAGAGATATTAACTGAGATGTCAGAAGTGTATGGAGATGAATGTTCAAAAAAGACGATGATCTACAAGTGGGTTGAGCGATTTTCTGATGGGTGGAAGAGTGTTGAGGATGCACCACGTAGTGGCCGCCCAAGTTCCACTATTTTTCATGGCAACATCGAGTATGTGAAGAAGGTAATATATGAGGATCGTCGTACCACTCAGAGAACTGGTCAGAGAACTAGAAGAGAAGTTGGGAATCGCTAAAACATCTATTCACCTTATACTTACTGAGCATCTTGGAATGACACGAGTTGTCGCTAGATGGATCCCAAACTTTCAACTGAACAACAGAAACTTTTTGTCGCACTCTTAACAAGCTTGGCAGCACGAGAAGGATTATCTCAAGCGCATTGTGACTGGAGATGAATCATGGTTCCATTTTTATGAACCTGAGTCCAAATTCAGACTAGCCAATGGAAAAGAAAAGATGAAGCCATGAAAGCGTTTTTCTAATTTTGATGAAACTCCAAACTGCCATATATACATGGGTAAAAGGTACCCCAAATAATTTTTTTCCAAGGAATTGAAAAGCTGCCAGAACGATGGCATAAATGTATTCTCCTAAATGGTGAATATGTAGAAAAATGTAGTATTGAACTCGACTCATAAAATATATTTTGTACATATTACATAGGGCATTCTAAAAGTTCTCGTCCCAAAACTGTATCCCAAATGAGAGTGAAAATAGCATATTTTCGATTTGTCCATTGTATTCCTTAAGGGATCAGCTTCCAATTTGTATATTTGTTTATTTTAAGAGGACAATTATTGTGGTTCCTATATTAGATTTTTGTGCATCGGTTTAGGGCATTGCCTTTGAACGTGATTTTTGGGGTTCCCTTTGATATATTTCAGTTCTGAGCAGATTTAGATTAAAACTGATCCCGCCATCCAATTCTACGCATCAACTAACATATATATTGAATTCTCTGAAGTATTATAGTTTGAGGCTGAGGGAATAATTATGTTTTGAAGTGGTTTAATACCATTTTTGTCCCACTTTTTGAGTGGCGAAAATTGACAAAAAATCCACTAAAAGTGGCATGATATTTTTTCAACACGGGCAATACTATTGAACACCTCCCGATTACTTTTTCACATTGGTTCTTAATTATTTCACCTTTTAATGACCTTATTCTACGATTTTCACAACTTTTATTCTCCAAATTCCAACTTTTCGACACTCCCTAAACCGATGCATAAAAATCTAATATAGGAACCACAATAATTGTCCTTTTAAAATAAACCAATATATAAATTGGAAGCTGATCCCCTAAGGAATACAATGGACAAATTGAAAATATCCTATTTTCACTCTCATTTGAAATACAGATTTGGGACGAGAACTTTTGGAATGCCCAATGTATTATAATGTTTCCGCGGACTTTGGGACAACCCTCGTAATATCTATAAACTAAGCTGAACAAGCAAATATCATAAAAACAACTCAATTAAATGACACAGTTTTCATTATCTTTAAGATGGTGACAACTATAGAGCAGCAAGTGGTTTCAAAAATATTATGCAAACGTGAAAAATCGTACGTTTTGCAAGATATAATATCAAATAAAGCTGTATACGATATTAAAAGTAATGCATAAATAAAACCTCGTGTTTCGTAAAATTAAATACGTATATTGCACAAATAAAGATGTACAATAATGATCAGTAAAATTGCTTTTCTTTTCATAGGGACAATTTAATAAGAATCTTAGACATTAAAATGCAATGTTTTTTTTTTTGTGAAATTTGGCACACAGGTAAATAATAATGAGTCTACGATAAAGTTCGAAGATCTAAGCGAAATCTTCACACCGCGCCGAGATAGGTAAAATTGTGATGACCAATGAAATTTGTTGCTTTTATAATACAAATACATTAGGATCAAGCAGTAGTGAGTCAAGCATACAATCAATTATCAGAATTTTATAATGCGAATCATACGATTCTGTTTCGTATAAACAAGCGGGCTTCGCTTGCTTGCGCTGCGCGGCTAGCAGACACTTTGTGTCCTCCAGAAGCGCACTGCGGGGACCTGAGGTCGCATTGATTAATTATAAGGGAGATAACATCTCTAAATACGTCTGTCCTACTGTTATAATCGATATCGCACCAAAAATCACAAAATTTGTCAATTTTTAAAATTTTGATGCGGAATGATGACTAAGTATTCACCATAAAATTTTCATGCAATTTGGAGATGGTTTAGTGGTCGCACAAGGTAGACTCTCCCTCGTACTAATTTATAATGAGACATGTCCAGGTTGAGGCCAGGAGTTGTAAAAAGCGTACTTCTGACATCTAAATATACTAGTAGCTTGATTTTTGTGATATTTGAGGGTGGTTCTACCACCCTCAAATATCACAAAATGCATGAAAATTTTATGGTGAATACTTGGTAATGAAGGAAAACTATTTGAAGAGTGTGAATCATAAGATTCAAACTTTGGAATTTCTTGGAGCACCCTAATATATATATATATATACACTAACTGGACAAAAGTATTTGTACACTATTTTCTTCATACAAATAGTACTAAATTTTCTTTTCATGAAGGGAAAAGTATTTAAACTCTAAGAGCTATTAAGAGTCTGATTTAAGATTCGAAATCTTCACATTCGAATTAGTAAGATTTCTAACAAATTGCTCAACTCAATGAGTAAAATTATCAACGTGTGGCACAAGGGGTAGTACATCACCATCATGTATAGTGATAAAAAGGGACATATGTAGCACAAGGTGGCAGTGATTGATAATTTGAAATAATTGGGAATTAGTAATTGATTAGAAATATCCTACAATAACTAATTCGAATGCGAAGATTTCGAATTTGAAACCTGATTAGTTGTATCACTTACCGTTTCGGAGTTTTAATCTTCATGAATAGACCCATTTAGTATTAAATGCACTTAAGATAATGAAGTGTGCAAATACTTTTGTCAGGGTAGTGTATATATATACACTCGAACCTCTCTTATCCGGGCAGTGCCGGACCGGAAGGTGCCCGGATAACAGAATTTGCCCGGATATCGAAGGTCTGGATAAGAGAGGAGCCCGTAACTCAGAAATCAACTTGAATAGCAGTTTATAGTGTTAAAACTGTCAATTTGTATAACGGGTGAGTTTAAACAATATCTAGATCCCGGAACTTAGAGGTTATCAAAATTTGAGCTCCGGATAAGAGAGGTGATTGTAAAATATATATTTTATAAAGGAAAAGAAACTATTCCATTGCGATTGATTAATACATTTTAAGCAGTATTTATCCCTGAATATATTAGATGTCGCAATTATCTTCCAAATTAATTATCAAAGTTCATTAAATAATATTACATGATAATGATTGCTGGAATTGAGGTTAATAATTGACTTGAAAATAGAGCAATGCATATTGACTAAATGTCGAAAGGGCTGCCCGGTTGAGAGAGGTGCCCGGATATCGGAGGTCCGGATAAGAGCGATTCGAGTGTATATAAATAAATATTAATCGAGTTTTAATAGTGAGGATGGATGTTACTTTAGCAGCGGATTCAGCAGCGGATTCGCCGTGTCGCACTTAAATGTTAATAACTTTATGAATTTGGGTCCGAATTGAAATCTAATCATACCAACGTGTAAAGGAGGTCTGGACGTTTGTGTTGTTAAAATTTGTAGCTATTAAGTAAAAATTTGGTGAATTTGTGGTCGGTTCAATTTTTCACCAGTTTGGCTCGAACACGAGTGTTTGTTATCTTCGCGGCGGATTCGAAGTCAAACTTAATCGCTTATGACTCGAAAAGTATTCGTCCTAGATCAAAAATAATTATTCCAGTTGAAAGAAGAGAGTTGGTGTATTTCATTTTTAAGTTTAACTTTCTAAATTTTCACAAAATGAGTTAGCAGTGACACATCAAATTTAGGTCTCAGTTTTTTGTTAATATCTCATGAAATATTTATGATGCAAACCTTTCCTTTAAACTACGTTTATTTCAGCCTTGGTGTATTTTGTGTTTCAAATTTTAATATTAATTTTTAAACGAATTATTAATATTTGAATTTTACATTATAATAATGTGATATCACCGGAGTTGTATCTATCAGTAATATCTACTTTTAATTACACCAGATCATATTTTGATTGTTTAATTCGGGTCCACAAATAAATTTCGAGCCATTTGATATATACAAGCGCGCTTCGCTTGCTTGCGCTGCGCGGCTGGCGGACACTCTGTGTCCGCCAGAGGCTCCCTTCGGTCGCCTGGGGTCATATTGGTTAATTATAAAGGAAATAACATCTCTAAATACGTCTGTCTTACTGTTATAATCTATATCGCACGAAAAATCACCAAATGTATCAATTTTTAAAATTTTGATGAGTAATGATGACGTCATAGCAAAGTGATGAGTCATCATTTTTTGATGATAGTATGTGAGACGTGTTAGTATACAGATTCTATCAAAATTTCAGCCTTCTATCTCCTATAATAGCTGAGTTATGCTCGAATAACTGTGTTGCTTAACTTTTTAAAATGTGACAATGACGTCATAATTCCATGATGAGTCGACATTTTGGTCTGAGTTCAGAACTTACTGGAGCCATAGGCAAAAGACCCCCACATGCCAAAAATTAGCTTTCTGTGCCCGCCAGTTTCTTCAATCAATTCGTTACAGATATATATATATATATATATATGTTAGAACAAATTTGCGAAATCAACAATTATGCATAATTGTTCATTTTACGACAATTATGCATAATTGTTCATCTAATGTAACAATTACCATAATTGTTGTGAAATGAACATTTTTACATAATTGTTTTAAATGTAAGCAACAATTATGCATAATTGTCATCCTGACTCGCGCATTCTGCCTGTCAGCTATCTGTAGCTACCTTAATGTTAGTAAAGACCTACAGCGTAGCTCCAAGTGTCATAATAAGTTTGACTGACCGTCGGACGAGAAATTTTGGAATTTCGTGTGTTAGACTGAGCCTTACTTGGCTCCATACGGTTATGCTTGTTGTGTTATAGTGAAATTATAGTTATCTATGTGACAGACTGACTGTGTAGTGTGTAGTGTGTACATATACGTATATACTATACAATGGCTGAAGGCTGAGCTCTGGTCCCGAGGTGCCCCGGTTTTCGGGGAGTGGACTGTACTACCAATTATTTTTTTGTTAAAAAATTGGATTTTCTTTGGAACTCAGTAGCACCATTAATAATTATGCATAATTGTTGCTTCCATTTTTAACAATTATGTAAAACTGTTCATTTCACAACAATTATGCATAATTGCTACATTAGATGAACAATTATGCATAATTGTTGATTTCGCAAATTTGTTCTAACAGATATATATATATCCTTACTATTAAAACTCGATTAATGTATATTTATATATATACAAGCGGGCTTCGCTTGCTTGCGCTGCGCGGCTGGCGGACACTTTGTGTCCGCCGGAGGCGCCCTTTGGGCGCCTGAGGTCTCATTAGTTAATTATTTGGGAGATTCGCTTTTTTGCGCTCCGCGCGCGGCGAACACTTCGTGTCCGCATGAGGCGTCCTTTGGGCGCCTGTGGTCACCATTGATTAATCATAAGGGAGATAACATCTCTAAATACGTCTGTCCTACTATTACTAGTATAATCGATATCGCACGAAAAATCACCAAATTTGTCAATTTTTATAATTTTGACGCGTAATGATGACGTCATAACAAAGCGATGAGTCATCATTTTTTGATGAAAGTATCATATGTGAAGTATGTTAGTATACATATTCTATTAAAATTTCAGCCTTCTATCTCCTATAATGGCTGAGTTATGCCCGAATAACTGTGTTGCTTAACTTTTAAAAATGTGACAATGACGCCATACTTCCATGATGAGTAGACATTTTGCTGTGAGCTCGGAACTTACTGGAGCCATAGCCAAAAGATTCCTACATGCCAAAAATCAGCTTTCTGCGCCTGGCAGTTTCTTCAATCAATTCGTAACAGATATATATATATATATATATATATATATATAAATATTAATCGAGTTTTAATAGTAAGGATATACACAAACAAACAATAATCGAGTTTTAATAGTAAGGATATTGACCATATTTGGAGAATGTTTAGGTTGGTCGTTCCTAGCAACGGCCAGGAATGTTGAAAAATTCCGATCTCCAAATTTTAGAGTAACCATATCGAGTGACCCCTTGTTCTTCTCGGCTAGGTTCAGCGAGTACGAATATGCTAACGCTCTAATATATCATATGTTGAATATATGAAGTTTACCACATTCAACTATACCTGCCACTATGGCATATCCACAAAAACTATATATTCCACAAATGATATATTAGAGCGTTCTAATTAGCATACTCGTACTCGCTGAACCTAGCCGAGAAGAACAAGGGGTAACTCGATATGGTTACTCCAAAATTTGGAGATCAGAATTTTTCAACATTCCTGGTCATTGCTAGGAACGGCCAACTTAAACATTCTCCAAATATGGTCAATATATATACGTATATCACATATGGCTGGAAATTTATTTGTGGACCCGAATTAAACAATCAAAATATGATCTGGTGTGATTAAAATTAGATATTACTGATAGATACAACTCCAGTGATACCACATTATTATAATGTAAATTCAAATATTAATAATTCTTTAAAAATTTATATTTTAATTTGAAATTTGAAACACAAAATACACCAAGGCTGAAATAAACGTTGTTCAAAGGAAATGTTTGTATCATAAATATTTCATGAGATATTAACCAAAAACTGAGACCTAAATTAATGCGTCGTGTCACTGCTAACTCATTTTGTGAAAATTTATAAAATTAAACTTAAGAATGAAATACACCAACTCTTTTCTTTTACTGGTATAATTATTTTTGATCTAGGACGAATACATTTCGAGTTATAAGCGATTAAGTGTGACTTCGAATCCGCCGCGAAGATAACAAACACTCGTGTTCGAGCCAAAATAGTGAAAAATTGAACCGACCACAAATTCACCAAATTTTTTCTTATTAGTTACAAAATTTAACAACACAAACGTCCAGACCTCCTCTACACGTTGGTATGATTAGATTTCAAATCGGATCCAAATTCATCAAGTTATTAGCATTTAAGTCTGACACGGCGAATCCGCTGCTAAAGTAACACTCATGAACTATGAAAAATTGAATCGACCTTAGATTCGCTAAATCTTAGCTTATCGACTTCAAATTTTAACCACATAAACGTCCAGACTTGTAGCACATATGTGTCTAAGATAGATTCGATAGCTCGTATAACTTTTGAGATATTCAAGAAAAACCGTGACAAAAATTAAAAGGTAAATTGCTAAGTCATCACTGGATATTTCGGGATTTGAATTGAGATTATGAAACGTGCAGACCTCTTCTACAAGTTGATATAATCAGATTTCAATTCGGACCTAAATTCATAAAGTTATTAACATTTAAGTGCGACACGGCGAATCCGCAGCTAAAGTAACACTCATTAATAGTCAGGATACATAGTATATATATATAATATACATACGTATACAGTTATGAACATTAATCGAGTTTTAATAGTAAGGATGATTGAAAAAAAGTTTATATAAAAAAGTTATTTTATGATCAAAATGATTGATCATACATATAACACACTTTAATGATTGTCAACGACGTGGACTGAAATTGGTTGAATATTCAAGTATAATAATCTTTAGTAATGTGAAATTTGTGGATTCAAATTGACCCTACCTACATTCAGGATGATTTGACTTAATACAAAGTAAATTCTATTTATCACGAACCTAAATTTTCTGCTACAGTTCTGATTTCAATAAAGTAACTGCAGACAAATGGCAAATCAGGATACTTAGGAGAGAACAAGAAAGCGACGTATTGTTTCTCTAATATTCTCAAGGGGCCACTGGGTAACTCTGCGGACACGCAGTGTCGGCAAGCCGCGAAGCGCAAGCTAGCGAAGCGAGCTTGTTATATATTATAATGTGAAACATCTAAGATTTCAAAAATAATTTCTAATGATAGGTTATATGTCTATGTATATTGTGGTTGAATAAAATTGGGTAAATGATCGCAAGGTAGATGATTAAGGAGAATTTTAACTGCATCTTTTTTCTAGGGAGGGAAGCACCCTCCCTAGAAAAAAGGTGAGGGGCTGCACCCCCCGACTCCAAAATACAAAAATAAAAATTTTTAATGAAATGTTGTTAGATTTATGCGTTGCTTAGTTAAATGATTTTGGTCAGTATGGGCAATATCCTGCATGTTATTTGTAATATCTACCTCTTCAAAATTGATTATATCATAGCCTACTGTATATAAGGCCGTACAGTAACTTGTGGATTTGGGACTAGGGATGCGGAGGAAGACCGTTGAACTAATACATGAGCTGCCTTAAATCATCTCATAAAGGATTGAATTTTGAGGTCGAAATTATATGATCACTTAATAGGAAGTAGTATATTCGCTATCAAATGGAATTACATTCGAATGTGTAGCCATTACAGTTTTCAAGATATAACGCCAACTGTGCCAACATTCCATGAAAAAATTCCAAATTTTTCATATTAACCCATTCACATCTCAGTTCTATGCGAAAAAATTTTCAATAAAACACTTAGAAGTGCCCCTAAACGGCCTCTGAAAATCACCAAATTTTTCACAAATATAACCTATTGCGCAACCATATGGTGACTAATCAAAGTTTTAACAATGTATATGGGTACTTTGACACCATATTTATATATGCTGATAATACATTCCTAAGCTCTATTGTGCTTTGTAAATGATTTAAGGCAGCTCATGTATTAGTTCACCGGTCTTCCTCCGCATCCCTGGTCCCAAATCCGCAAGTTACTCTGAGCATAGGCGTCGTAACCCATCCGGTTACCCGGCAAAGGCCGGGCGGCCCAGAGTGAATGCCGGGTACTACCAGGTCTAATGCCGGATGCTACCCGGTAAAAAGACCGGGTACTACCCGGTAAAAAGCTTGGTGCTATTATGTACTGGTAATTGACTGTTACTAATTCCTCATGTAGATCAAGGGTTCACGGCCCATTTGGCTGACGGTGACGCTGGATCAGCTGAAGATACGGCCCGATTAACTGACTGAACGGCCCTGGATTATTGTGGCCGGGCAGTCCAAGGGTAGGAAATAAAGTTTACGACGCCTATGACTGTGAGGCCTTATATACAGTAGGCTATGATTATATTTAATAAGCAATAGGCTACTTCCTATTCGGTGATAATAATTTTAAAATTCTGATTTCAACGAATTTTGAGTTATGGGTCGATTTTAAGAATGTGACTCAAATGCAAAATTGCCGACTAACTCTATATCTGTGAATTTAGAAGTTCAAATTGTACTATAACCTACTATGAAGTACTCTCTCGATTATCAAAACTTAAAAGCCTAGTTATTACAGTTTGTAGGATATGGTTTAAACTTTAAACCTACCAAAATGCAGTAGTATAGCAATGCAGGAATGTAACAACGTTCCATTGAAAAATTCTGTATTTTCAAATCAACCAGCACTAATCTTTGTTCTCTTCAAAAATCATACACTAATAACATTTACATTCGCAGAAAATGTTTAAGACCACTCGCTGAAATTTAGATTTTTTCGACTTTTTGAGACTGCAGTCATTTGGTAAATACTAAATTTCGTTTTACTCAAGCCATAACATGTAATCACGCTCAAATTGTTCCTCTAGAATACATATAGAATAATTAAGTATAACTAACTAAAGGAATTTTGATGGTCAAAATTCGAATCTTATTCCTATATTGAAGGCATAAATTGTTACATTTTTCAGTGTTCCTAAACATTTCCCCGCGGCTATAGAAATATGATTAAAAAAGCACAGAACCATACTTAAACCTTAATTAGTACTAATCTCACACACAAATACTGAGCATTCTAAGCACAAAATAAGCAAATATAATGTATTAGTAATTGAGTTAGCGAGCGAATTAGTCTCTAATTTGCTAGAGAAAAGAACTAACGAATCCCAGTTCGCATCCATCTTTCTCATGATCTCATATAGTCCAGACATCCTGCAATTGTGCCGCTGTGCCAAGTAGTTTAGAACAGAAGGACTTATTTATTCAATAATTGAGCAAGACTATAGTCACTTGGTATCGCAGAATAGAGCTTCGAAATGTATTCTAGCATATATAAATATGGTGTCAAAGTATATCCCATATCAGTAGTTAAAATTTGATTAGTCATCATATGATCTCGAGACAAATTTAGTGATCTTCAGAGACAGTTTAAGGGTACTTCCAAGCGTTTTCATTATGAAATTTTTCGCTTAGAAATAAGCTGTGAATGGGTTGATGCGAAAAATCTGATTTTTTTCGCATCAACCTATTCACAGCGTAGTTCTATGCAAAAATTTGAATAGGAAAAGAACACATTCCTCACATAAAAACTAGAATGCTTCAAATAAATCAATCTAAATGGCATTTCGTATGAAGAATACGATGGAGGGATTCATAAAAACTAAGTATAATACTTAATTTTTCACAAATAAGTATCATAAAGTAGCTTTATTTAAGTATAATTACTTATACTTATACTTAACCTTTCGCTTTGTTTTCAACAAAAACTAAGCAGTAATAAATATTTTTAGGCAAAACTATTTAATAATCCTTAGTTTTAGTTTAGATTCATGATGAACTAAGTATGGCGTATTTCTCAATCATGCTTTAAATAATTTCGTTTATGCATTGGATCAAGGTCGATCTTTCAATATTTGGTGTACAGGGTGGCTCATAAGTTCTGATACAAGCTTCGTTAAGTATAAAATGTCTTATACTCAAATAATCTTAGTTATTATGGTATTTAGAGATTGTAACTCGAATATTTTCAATGATTTTGAAAGATTTTTCGAGTCTATGACCGAGAACTGTGCTTTGGATGAGGAATAATGTGTCCTGGTACGCAGCGAAAATCGAGAATCAAGGTCACAGCGTAAAATTGTCTTCATGATCGATGTTCGATGACGATTTAAGACTAGATACCTTTCATTCACCGTGGACATTTTTCATAATGTCATTGAATTCATCATCAGAAACGAGAGAAGTTAAGGTTTCACGAGATCAGATTAGGTACATTTTTTCACATCAAAATCTGATCCAAATGTTTCTCAATATGTATTGATATAAACATCATATATTTCTACAAATTTTGAGTGTTCGAGGAAAATGTGAGAGCCAATTTTCCTCGAATTTGAAGACTCTAGATAGATCATTAGAAAAGCAGTGGGATTCTCGATTTTCGCCACGTGCAAGGACACATTTTTCCTCATTAAAATCACCATACAAAACACAGTTCCAGGTCTTAGAATAGAAAAATCTTTTAAAATCAATGAAAATATTCGAATTACAATCTCTAAAGACCATAATAACTAAGAAAGTTAGAGATAAGAAAATTTATACCAAATGAAGCTTGTTATAGGATCTATTAGCCACCCTGTATAGAAATCGAAGAGGATATTGAAATTGAATCCCATGATTTTACGACAAATGGTCAAGAAAATCCCCAATCAGTAATATATTATTATTTTATTCAGTGTAACACAAATAAACATTTAGTCAGGTAAAATAGGAAGCAAATAGTCCCAACCCCAAAAAAATTGTAAGAAATTGTTTTATTGCATTTTTCCGTAGTATCATTTCTTAGGAGTAACATACTAAAAGTTCACCGAAATCGGAATATCGGAAAGTGATTTGCCACGACCCCGTCGTTGACCCCGGGCTATAAAAATCGCCGGTTTTGAAAACAGAGTTTAACCTTTTAAATGATTGCAAATCAGTTTTTTATTGTCATATTCGTGCCCAGCATCAAATTTCCGGCAATTTGATATATATATTGACTATATTTTGAGCAGAAAAATTTGGACCCTCCCTAGCAACAGCCTGGGTGGAGAATTCCGACCTCCAAATTTGGTGTAAACCATATCGAGTGATCCCTTGTTTTTCTCGGTAATGCTTGCTGAGTACGAATTTCTTAATATAAATAGTTTAAACGTTAGTTTTTAAATATTATGGTTTGCGACTGGTGGTATTCATATATTTTAAAGGTAAACATACTCATAATTTTTTGTTTTGTCCCTTTAATTCCTATGAAATAAAGAATGGAAAATTTAGGTGGCATAGATGAATAAATAGATGGATTGATATGTTCACATTTCAATTTCTTCTTCGGTTTCATCATCCGATGCAATTCCTTCTTTCATATTTCCACTCTTGTCATCTTGGCATCGTCCGCATGCTAGGGAACAGTTGAGTCCTTTTTTTCTGCAGCTACATCTGAGACTACTATAGCCTGTGGAACAGTTCCAGTGGATCATTTTCAGGAGTGCTTCGGGTGCAGAGTTACTATCCAACATGCTGGGATTAGGCTGTTATCTTGGCAGTTCCATCCCCATTCGGTGACCTCCATACCATCAGCCGTCCCCATCCACATCATGTTTGTTGGCTTGATTAGAAAGAGAATCCTCCTTATTACTACAGTCTCTGGCACGAAATTTCACTTTCTGAGGTGCTATTTCCAGATGATGATGTGGATGGACATGGCTGATAGTATGGAGGTCACCCTGCACCAGGAACTCCTGAAAATGATCCACTGGAACTGTTCCACAGGCTCTAGTAGTCTCAGATGTAGCTGCAGAAAACAAGGACTCAACTGTTCTCAAGCATGCGGACGATGCCAATATAACAACATTGGCTACAGTGGCAGCGCCAGGGGGGGCTAGGGGGGGAACGTGCCCCCCCTAAAGGGGGGGGTGCCAATTTTCGACAGGAATACATGCGTCATTCATTTGTCCATGCCTTCGCACTATTTTACTAGGCTTATATTATATCGATAATCAGGTTTCTCTAATTCAATAGTGTACACCAATATTTAAGTGTAATTTCATACAAATATAAATAAATCAATTGTTGCTACAAATGTCTTTAATGATTAGTTCCCATTGGCGGATAATCTGTAACAAAAAAATGTTGGTGCCCCACTGGAAATGATTTGTGCCACCAAGGTGCCCCCCCAGTGGCTGAAACCGAAGATGGTATTGAAATGTTAACATATCAATCCATTTATGCTAAAAATATATGAATACCACCAGTCGCAAACCATTATATTTAAAAACTACGTTTAGACTATTTATATTAAGAAATTCGTACTCAGTAAGCATAGCCGAGAAAAACAAGGGGTCACTCGATATGGTTTACACCAGATTTGGAGATCGGAATTTTTACATTTCAGGTTGTTGCTTGGGAGGGCCCAAAATTTTTTGCTCAAAATACAGTCAAAATATATACCAAATTGCCGGAAATTTGATGCTGAGCACGAATATGACAATAAAAAACTGATTTGCAATCATTTGAAGGTTAAACTCTGTTTTCAAAACCGGCGATTTTTATAGTTCGGGGTCAACGACGGGGTCGTGGCAAATCACTTTCTGATATTCCGATTTCGGTAAATTTTTAGTATGTTACTCCTAAGAAATGATACCACGGAAAAATGCATTAAAACAATTTCTTGCAATTTTTTTGGGGTCATGCGTCATATTGACCTGACTAATATATTTTGTTTAGTCGTTATCCTGCTGGTCAAATATTGGTAATGATGGGGAATATTGGCGTGTTTCCTATATTCGCAATTCAGATTGGAGATTAATGTATCCAAATTATCTGCAATACGATCCATTTTACGAAAAGTGCTCTCGGTAAATGTATCCATTCTATACTCGATTGCTTTGAGAATCTCAACCTTCCTCATTTCATTCTCCAAAATGTTTTTCTGGACACTATCGGTCCCAGGATCGCTTTGCTATCACTTCCTTGGAGGGTGAATGTCAAGTTCCACCAAGCAGTTTGTGAACAATAAGGTAGAAACGGAACTGCAAATAGACTGGAAAGCATCTCAATATCACCACTACGAGGGATTATTAGATGGCATCATGGAAATGTCTAGACCGCCAGTAATCCCTTTAAAAGATTATTTTCCCTTGATCGACTTTATTTTCAGTTCAATCCTTGTTCCTAATGGTTCCATGATCTCGTGAAATAGTACGAGCAATATCCTCCTAGAGTGCTTCTTTGTCACTCGAGGTTAGATTCGAACTGAATACGCCAAAGAGTGTAGACTTGTTTTCCAATACTAAATCAACTAAGGTAGTGCGAAAATCAATCTAAAAAATGTTTATTTGACGTTTATTCGTATTTTAGATTTGGTATTTCTGCTTGAATGGAATACTCATGATTATTACTACGTATTAAAACATCTGGTTTCACTTTCAAATGATTCCGAACACTTACTCTAATTATTGATTAAGTACAGTAACATGTCATACAGATAGGTTTACGTAAATTGAAAGATGATTTGATTTAATAACTACAATTACTTAATATATGAACAGAAATAGTATAAATTCTTGACACCATAACCTCATCCTTACTATTAAAACTCGATTATTGTTTGTTTGTGTATGTGTGGATATATATATATATAGTATATATCTGTAACGAAATGATTGAAGAAACTGCCAGGCACAGAAAGCTAATTTTTGGCATGTGGGAGTCTTTTGGCTATGGCTCCAGTAAGTTCTGAGCTCAGAGCAAAATGTCGACTCATCATGGAATTATGACGTCATTGTCACATTTTTAAAAGTTAAGCAACAGAGTTATTCGAGCATAACTCTGCCATTATAGGAGATAGAAGGCTGAAAGTTTTATAGAATCTGTATACTAACATACCTCACATATGATGCAACTATAATCAAAAAATGATGACCCATCATTTTGTTATGACGTTATCATTACACATCAAAAATTTTAAAATTGACAAATTTTGTGATTTTTCGAGTGATATCGATTATAACAGTAGGACAGACATATTTAGGGATGCTATCTCCCTTATAATTAACCAATGTGACCCCAGGCGACCGAAGGGATCCTCCGGCGGACACAAAGTGTCCGCCAGCCGCGCAGCGCAAGCAAGCGAAGCGCGCTTGTGTAATATAAGTTGAAAATAATATCAAAAGGATATCACGAAACCACAAGTATGTCTACAATTAAAACTCGAGCCAAATACTTTTCGAACGAGAAATTAGTTAAGTCTCATTAGACAAAGAATTAAATTTGCATAAAAAAACTAAGGAAATACAAAGTATACTTATATTTGTACTAAATTTTATTTCGTGAATACCAACTTTGATTTTGAAAACTAACTAATGGAAATACATAGTTTAAGAAGTTTAGTGAATAAGGCCCCAGAAACTCAGAATTGATAAGTCTGATTTTTGTAATGTAATCTTAAAGACCCCGACGTCACAATGACGTCATAATTCCATGATGAGTCGACATTTTCGTCTGAGGTCAGAACTTGCTAGAGCCATAGCCAAAAGACTCCCACATGTCAAAAGCTTTCTGTGGCTGGTGGTTTCTTCTATCAATTCGTTACACATACTAGTATATATTTATACATATACGTATATGTGTGCAACGAATTGATAGAAAAAACCCAGCAATTTTAGGTAATAGAAGGCTGAAAATCTAAAAAAATGTGTAGCGAAGCAAGCTTGTTTAAACAAAAATAAGAAACAATTATTAATAGCAGTATATATCCTTACATAGCCTACTTCAATAAGGCCTTTTCACTGAACAATTTTCCATGGTACTAGGGATAAGATAAAGTGGATTTTCTTACGCACCCATATATGAATAAATAATTTTTGTTCCAAATCTAATTCACCATTTGTTGATGCATAACTATATGAAACTAGCCTACGTTCCAATAAATATACAGTGGAATTTGGTTATTAGCAACTCCCTTATTAGCAATATTGCTCTACGTATTAGCAACCAATCTTCAGGTCCCAGGTGAAGATTTCGTGTTAATTATGTTACCTTATTAGCAACTTCGCGCATTAGCAACCATTTTATGAGCAAAACTCGAGTTGCTAATAAGCGAATTCCACTGTATATCAATGTTATGGCTATTTTCTTTCTCTGCTATATGGTTCCTTTTTACTTTTACGTTGTATTTGTTCTTGAATGTTAGCTCTCAAACGTTTCTATACATATAAGGATGCGCCAAGCAGCAAAGGGGCAATGGGGAGGCGGGATGGACCTACAAGGAAGTATCCGGCAAGCCAATTCCCTAAGAAGGGTTGGTGCTTTATTTGCGACTCGGACAGGCACTTTATGGCCCAATGCCCGGAACAGTACTGTGCGAAATGTGGCGAAAGAGGACACGAGGTCCGCTATTGCCCACATACACGAAGTCGAAGAGGGGTATTTCAGGCCACGACGCAGCATAGTGTTGTACATGAGACGGCGGTTGTGGTACCAGTTAAATGGAACGGCAAACCCATCAATGTAATGATGGACACGTGGGCGGATCCTTCGGTGGTGGACAGAAGCACCGTACAAAAGATGAATATCCCTTACAGCACAAAGTACAGTCAAGTGTATGGGCTAGGGCGGACAGCGCTTGCGGTCTGTGGTACGGCCTGCGTGGCGATAGATGTGGGGGATGGTCGACCACTAGAACACGAAATCGAAGTACTCGATACTAACAATAGGGTGGTTATATTGGGGCGAAGGTTCCTCGCGCGCTTCAAGAATACTACTTTCGATTGGGAAACATGAGAGTTAGGCTAGGTGGTTGTTGGAAAACCTCTTTAGCTGCGGCACGCGGGGGATACGCGGAGACTAGAGCAGAAATTATGCAGACTGAGATGGGAAAGGAGGGAGATAACTTGGAGGCCAGGTTCGATATAAACCCGAAACTATCTCCGCGAGAGAGAGCCATACGCAATGTACTGTCGAGATGGAAAGACGTTTTCGCGGAGAACCCGAAGAGCCCGCGCGAAATTGGAACCGCGGAACACGTTAACACTCTTCTGGATGAGCGGCCGATCAGAAGCCGGCCGTTGCGTGTTTCTCCGGAAATTGAGGCGGGGGTATCCAAGCAGATAGATGAAATGCTCGAGAATGGGATCATACGTCCCTCTTCTTCCTCTTGGGCGAGTCGAGTGATCTTAGTGAAGAAAAAGGACGGGACCCATCGATTTGCCATATATTACCAGGATCTCAACGATGTGACGAAGCGAGATGCCTATCCGATGCGGGATCCCCGAGATGTTTTCGATCGTATGGGAGGGACAACTGTATTCTCTACACTGGATGGGGCATCTGCATACTGGAGTGTGCCTGTGAAGGAAAAGCATAGGGAGTCACTGCGTTTGTTTCAACGCGCAGCCAGTTTGAATTCAACCGCATGCCTTTTGGATTGTCAAACTCACAGGCTACCTATCAGCGAGCGGTAGACCAGGCTCTACGAGGGTGTCCGAATGTACAGGCATTTGTTGATGACACATGTGTCCACTCGCCCAGTTTCGATACGCACCTGGAGCATTTGGATGAGGCTCAGTTGGCTATTCTAAAAATTGAGGATGAAGAATGTGAGGATTGGACTTTTGAGTGTACTGATTGCTGTATTGACGGAAAAAGATATGCTACGTTGTATTTTAATGACTTCAAGTAACTGTTTACTCAACAACAAGGCCAATAATATTACTTCTACCACCTCTTGTCCCAAAGATACTCGAAGGAAGATATTTAAACTTACCTCTATTAATATATGTATATATATATACCTATATATTTATGTTATTCCTTGTCCGTCAACTAAATTATGCCTGCAGTCAGTAATATCATTATTGTGGGGTAGAGGATGTATAATTACACGATATTAAATATATCAAAATGATATTGTGTTAAATTTCATTGTATTAAAAACTCGACTTTATCTTATCCCTGGTCTAAAGTAGTGAAATGGCCTGTATGTAGTAGGCTATGATCCTTACTATTAAAACTCGATTAATCTATATGTATACAGTACCCGGACAAAAGTATTCAACCACCACAGAAACATCCATACAAATAATATTAAAGTGGGTATATTCATTAAGGAATATGTACTCAAATCGTGAGGAATACTCCATTTTTTATTTCAAATTCGTAAACTACACTTTCTAATTACTCATAATTAATAGCCTTAACTCAATTACTAACTCCCAAGTTATAAATATCAATATTTGATACTTGATACTACTTGTCCCAAGTCACACCCATTATATATGATGGCGATTAGTGAGTGACACAAAGTGGCAAAGGTTGATCATTTTCTAGATAAGAATAAGTATTTGAGTTGAGACTCTGAATTACGAATAATTAGAATGTGTAGCTTACGAATTTGAAATAAAAATAGAGTATTTTCTACTGTTTGAGGACATGTTCCTTTTTGAATAGTTCCAATTTAATACTATTGTCGGAATCAACTTAAGCTAAGGACAGCTAACTTTAATAAGATAAGAAATACAATTTGAGAAGAACAACAATACAATCTCACTGAGAGGTTAGTAACTAATGTCTAACTACAGCTAGGTCCTAGTGCTATGGTTGAATAATAACTATGACATCTACGACATAACCTTCCCCCACAAAGGGGTCATGAAGTTATCGGATCGCCGAAATAATCTGGTCTCTTCCGAATTCGGGTCGATCTCCTAAGATTTGGGGCAGCTCCACGGGCCTCTCCAGTACCATCATCCGAGGACTGGTATCCTGTCCTGGTATTGGCTGGGGTAGGAGCGACAGCCTCTTCAGGGTCATCAGGGGGGTCCATGTGGGCGAATTTTCGTGCTGTAGGGTTATTCCTCCTGGTACAGGTGGTAGTACCTTGCAATTGTTCAAGTGGACCCACACAAGTTTTTCTTTCTCCTTGGCTACTTTAACATTAGGGTGCTTGATTTCTACGACTTCATAAGGGCCATCGTACAAATTGTCGAGGCAGTCTTCCCTAATGAACTGTTTCAACATGACTCTCTGTCCGGGGATGACACAAGTGGGAATCGTGGCGGTGGTGGTCTCGTAATGTTACTTAGCTCGTCCCTGGGCTTCGATTATGTTCCTGTCAGCGTCCTCACACATAATACCCTTCTGGTAGGGAGTAGTCCTTGCCCTAGGTCCTTTCTCCTCAGCCGCTTGATCCAAGGGTGATCTGAGCCTGAGGCCGTACATAAGTTCATTCGGGCTAAACCGTGTGCTTTTATTCATGAGTGAATTATGTGAGAAAGCTACTTCCTGCAGAATGGTCGGCCAGTGAGATCTCTCGGTACTGAGTTCTGCTAAGAAGCAGCGTAACGACTGTTTTATGCTTTCGATCGTTCGCTCGGCCTGCCCGTCGCCCTGAGGGTGATAAGCCGAGGTGTGCCTCTTTTCGATTCCTAATCGTTCGCATAGATCGTGTACTAATCTTCCATCGACGTTCCTCCTTTGGTCCGTCAGGAGGACATTCGGGATATCATGTCGGTACAACCACCCCCTCTGCAGGGCCTCGCATATTGACACTGCTGATTGATCACGCATCGCTACCAATTCTGAATATTTGGAGAACAGATCTACCATCACTAGGGTGTATCTATACCCATCCTCGAACCAGGGGAGGGTTGCTACGTCAGCAGCTATAACTCTTCTTGGTTCGGGAACGTCAAGTCGTACCGGGTGGAGGGGTTCTCGTTTCTTGACGGTTCTCTTATTCTCCAAACAGATCGCGCACGATTTGCAGCACTGCTCAACCGCTTTCTTCATCCCAATCCAGAAGAAACGGCCCTTCATGTCCTCGTAAGTCCTCTCGATTCGTGCGTGGGAAAGTTTATGAACCAACTGGGTCACCCTAGTTTGTAGAACCCTAGGTACGATGATGGCTTTCTTCCTGTACAAGAATCCGTCATGGCTCAAACGCATGCCTTCTTGGAGTCTAAATGGGCCGGTTTTTACTTGTCCATTTCTCCCTAACTGTTCAATTGCACCCATAATGGCTGCGTCTCCGGGTTGTCCTTCTCGAATATCACCGCCTAGTCGCGAGGTATCTAATGTGTAAACATGCCGTTCCAGGTTTTCCCACTCATCGTTTATGAGGCCGTCTGGCTCACATGGCGTCCGGCTTAGACAATCAGCCGCGCAGTTTTCAACACCTCTCCTGTATGTGATTTCATAGTTGTAGTTTTCCAATTCCAGGATCCATCTGGCATACTTATTTCTCGGATCCCTTTGTCGTCGCATCCAGGTGAGAGGGTTGTGATCTGTGATTATTTGCACCTTATTGGCGGCCATTAAGTACACACGCCATTTTCTGAGGGTGGCTACGATGGCCCAAGCCTCCAGTTCACCGGCAGAGTAATTCTTTTGCGCATGATTCAAACCTGATGAGTAGAATTCAATCGGACGCCGCCTTTCCTGCTCATCCATCTGGGAGAGCACGGCGCCAACGGCCTGGTTCGATGCATCGGTCTCGACAATGAAGGGGGCACCCCAGTTGGGAAATGCTAGCGTCCTGATTGTGGATGTTAACCGCTCCTTCAAACCTTGGTAGCTTAATTCGCACTCTGTCGACCAGCTCCACGCAGTGTTCTTCCTAGTGAGCCGGTGGAGGGGTTCGACGAGACATGCGACACCTGGAACGTATTCTCTATACCAATTGACCAAACCCATGAACTAAGGACCTCTCTTGTGCAAGTCGGCCTAGGAAAAGCTGCTATCCTCTCCAACGTGTCCGGTAGCGGCTTCCGGCCCTGGGGTGACACTAAATGTCCGAGGAACTCTACCTCGTCATAGCCGAACCGGCATTTGGATGTGCGGAGCTGGATTCCCGCCTGGTCGAAACGACTGAGAGTACCCTCCAGGTGTCGAAGGTGTGATTCGAAATCTGGCGAATGGACACATGTGTCGTCGACGAATGCTTGTACGCCTGGTAGCCCAGTTAAAGCTTGATCAATGGCCCTCTGATAAGTCGCCTGTGCGTTACACAGCCCGAATGGCATCCTATTGAACTCGAATTGCCCTCTGGTCGAGACGAATGCTGTGAGCTCTCTGTCGGTGTCCTTCATAGGGACGCTCCAGTAGGCAGAAGCTCCGTCTAGGGAGGAATAAATGGTACTCCCATTCATTCGATCAAATATGTCGCGCATATCGGGCATCGGGTAGGCGTCCTTTTTTGAGGCTTCGTTAAGATCCCTATAGTCGACCGCGAATCTGTGGGATCCGTCCTTCTTCTTGACCAGGATCACTCGGCTCGACCATGGTGAAATCGAGGGTCGAATTATTCCATTGGCTAGCATTTCATCTTTTGCTGGTTAACTTCTAGCTCAATCATTGGAGAGACGCGAAGTGGACTTGTCGTATTGGTCTCGGGTCTAATAACGTGATTGCATGCTCTGTTGTATTTATGACCCGAGATTTTCTAGAATTTATGGCGAAAACCCCCTTATACTTCTCTAACAGTTGTAAAATCGCGCAACGTTCTTTGGTGGAGAGGCTTGGGTTAATGTGGAATTCATTGGGTTGGGAATCTTCCCTGTCCGGACCGAGCTGTAGCGCAGCTGACCTGCCCAGTGCCTCCTCCCCCTTAGCTCCCGCTATGGATTCCTTCCAAACGTTCCCTAACCTTAAGCGTAAGTGGTCCCAATCGAAGGAAGTTTCGCCAAATATCCCCAGGAACCTTCGCCCGAGTATAACGGTCTTTACTTCAGTATCCAAGACATCCACTTCGTGGTCTGCTATCTGACTATCGCCTGTGTCGATAGAGAGGAGGGCTTTCCCACATACCCTGATGGGGGTGTGACCGAGGCCGAACACTCTGGAGCTCACTTACTGGTAATTGATACCTAGTCCTCGCAGCTTAACCCGATCCACTACGGAAGGGTCCGCGCCGGTGCCGAGCATCGCGTCGGTCTGCTTCCCATTAAGAGACACTGTTATAACGACCGAAGTCTCTCGAGTGGTACGGACTGGCGCGGAAGTTGTGAAGATTTTACGTGAACCGGAGTCTGGGCAAGCCCTAAGCTCATGACCCTTCTTGCCACACTTGGGACAATGCTTCTCTGGACAGTGGACCATGAAATGACGCGAGGAGCCACAAACAAAACAGCCCACCCTCGAACTTGGACCCCTGGTGATGGTCCCGTATCCTTTGGTATTGTCTGCGTAATAGGCACTTCTCTTTTTGTTGGAAGGCCCGCGTCGATCGCGATAGGCCGCGTTGATTGTTCGTGTTTCGTCACTCGAGTTGGAGGCGGCTATTTCCGTTCTGGCATTGCATTCTAGATCTGGAAGCTCACGGGGAACTGGTTGCTCATCCAAGGTCATATATGCTATACGGGTCATGTCCTTATAGCCGTGGTCTAGAGGGATTCGTTTTTCCATCAGTGCAGTCTTGACCTTTACGAGGAATGCGGGCGCATCTTTGGCTTCGATGGCCTCCCTTTCATCAACCCAGGTGTGCAATGTCCCCTGAATACTTTCGGGTAATTGGGACACCAGGATGCTGCACACCATTTTAAGTGGTGCAGCGGCAGCGGTTGCAGAATTCTTGAGACGATTAAAAAAATCGTCGATAGTCTCTCCCATCTGCCAGTCTGATCTGCATAGGTCCTTGAGTGCACGGTGCGCGTCCTTTGGTGAGAGGAGATTAACTATAAGTGCTTCGAATGCCTGATCGAGATTCACCGCGGCCTGATTCTCTGCTACGATCTCGCCGACAAGTTCCCTTTCTGCCAGTGTACGACATACTTAAGCAGGCAGCAATTGTAGGGCTCTTTGTACTCCACCTTCAGCACTTCTGAGACCCGCCGTGGCCGCGACGAACAAGGGTTTCCACTTCTCTAGACGTTCGTTATTCTTTAGTTCTGGTATGACTAGTCTTTCCGCCATCAGTGACTCAAATTGTATTTATGTCGAAATCAACTCAAGCTAAGGACAGCTAACTTTAATAAGGTAAGAAATACAATTTTAGAAGAACAACAATACAATCTCACTGAGAGGTTAGTAACTAATGTCTAACTACAGCTAGGTCCAAGTGCTATGGTTGAATAATAACTATGACATCTACGACACTATTTGTATGGAAGTTTTCGTGGTGGTTGAATACTTTTGTCCGGGTAGTATATATATATATATATATACAGTAGGACGTCAGTTATCCGAACGGGTTGGGACCGAGGGGGTTCGGATAACTGAAATGTTCGGATAACTGAAGTTGTTATGTGATTCTATAGAAAAGTTGGTGAGTAGTACTAAGTAGTCATAATGATGAATATGGATAAAATACTTATTAGCTTATGTAGGTATCATCAATAGTATATAAAATGATGGCAGTGTAATAATTTCAATTATCAACTCAGGATGCATCATTTATACATTTATTATATTTGAGTTTAGTCAACCAAGGGGTTCGGATAACTGAAATGTTCGGATAACTGAAGTTCGGATAACTGACGTTCTACTGTATATATATATATATCTGTAACGAATTGATTGAAGAAACTGCCTGGCACAGAAAGCTGATTTTTGGCATGTGGGAGTCTTTTGGCTATGGCTCCAGTAAGTTCTGAGCTCAGAGCAAAATGTCGACTCATCATGGAATTATGACGTCATTGTCACAATTTCAAAAGTTTAGCAACACAGTTATTCGGGCATAACTCAACCATTATAGGAGATAGAAGGCTGAAATTTTAATAGAATCTGTATACTAACATGCCTCACATATGATATCATCAAAAAATGATGACTCATCACTCTGTAAAGACGTCATCATTACTCATCAAAAATTTTAAAATTGACAAATTTTGTATTTTTTCGAGTGAAATCGATTTTAAAAGTAAGATGGACATATTTAGAGATGATATCTCCCTTATAATTAAACAATGTCACCCCCAGGCGACCGAAGGGAGCCTCCGGCGGACACAAAGTGTCCGCCAGCCTCGCAGCGCAAGCAAGCGAAGCGAACTTGTTGCTTTAATTCTATAATATCGATTACCTATCTTCTGCTCTCTTCAGATTCTCACTCAAGGATTGTATTTTTGCTTCGTACTGGCGCCTATCTTGCATGATGCTTTCCATTTCCTGTCTTAAATTTCTTTTTCCAAGATCATTAGCTTCTTCAATTTGGATTAAATCCTCGTCTCTCCGCTGTCTACGCAATCGTTCTTCGTCATATTGAATATTCAATTGTTCATTATCGGTGCTAATTGCGTGTATTGTATCTAAATATTTTCGATTATCCCGTTGAGTAGAATCAAGATTCTCAAAAACCTAAGAGAAAAACTATGACAAAAAATGAAAATCAAAAAGTCAAACTCGAAATCACAACAAAAAAATGGCAAATTTGTGATATTTTTTTAGAATAATTCTTTCTCAAAGAATTAATGCGTAAAACTGACTTGATCTCTAAGGATATACTCAACAGTACACTAAAAGTGTGGTTCATAATTCAAGATACTTTTTGGATAATTGTTTTAATTGACGTGGCTACTTCTTTTTAACCCATGCGAAGTACGATTTCTTATTTTTATATTAAATGTTGGTATATCTTGACATTATTACTTATCTCTCCATCAGAAATTCTTCTATTCAATTTTTTTTGTAACTTTTGTTTTAACATTTTATTTATTAATTTAAATTCTACCTATTTTATAACTTTGGTCTACTACGTATATCTAAATCATTTTGACTACAAGACCTTCACGATGTCTCAATTAATTATCCATAATCGAATCAAAACGCTTTTTGATGCAGGAATAACATCAGCTCCAGATATTCTTAGACGTACCAAGCTTCCGAGGAGTACTGTCTTTAGGATTGTGAAGAGAATTCACAACCAAGAATCTCTTGAACATAAATAAGATGCTGGAGCTTCGCACAAATGTCCATATAGGCAGAAAAGTCAATAATTACTGCATTGTCACGTCGTCCGCGGATTTCTCTACGAGAACTAAGAGCGGTCCCTTACGTAATCTCTGAGAGAGTTGCTGCAGCAAGAGTTGTATGGGGACTTAAAGCAGGATTGGGGAATGATTGGATGAGTGCTCTTTGGGGTTGCTAAGCACTCATCTAAGGTCCACATCTGTGGGATTATTTCGCACCGTGGGGCTTCAGTAGTTAATACAAATATGTATCTTAACATCCTGGATGATTGCTTAATCGAATCAGCAAATCTATTCAACCCTGTTGGCTGGATATTACAAGGGACAATTCTCCGATCCACAAATCTAACCTGAGTAAGACCTGGAAATTGGACCAGAATATTACAGTTTTGGGCTGACCAAGTAATTCACTGGACTGAAATCAAATTGAAAACCTTTGAGCAACCATTAAGCACCGTTTACTTAAGAAAGAACTGCTAAACAAGGACGCCCTAATTCGTAGTATTGAAAGAGAATGGGAGACACCAGATTTTCTTAAAAATTACGTGTTCTCTATGAGTAAGCGAGTACGGATGTGCATAGAAAGCAGAGGAGAGAAAATAAAATACTAAATTGTGTTACTTTAGAGATGACAAATACCTGCATCAATATTTATATGCGAAGATATATGAGAAAAAGTAGAATTAACAGTGTGTCCATAAATTATTGACACTAAACTTTAACTTAATGCAGTATCAAACTAGTACTTGGAAAGAGTATTATAATTTCAGTATAACTTCATTTATACATTTTCTTACTAAATATACACTGTTTTGAGTCACACTATCATATCATGTGATTACCCAGCATCTGTTCTGGAATGCAAACTCATTCTTTGTCTCAGTTTTTGTCAAAATCCCAACCACAGTTTGCTATGGTATAGCAATATTTTCTTCTATATCGCTTAATTAAGTTATAGAAATATCTAAGTATGTACATATCTTGTAATTGTGCAATTCTTGAGGATTTGTTCAAAGGATTCGGAAAGATATAGGCTCTGAAAGTCAGATTAGGGGTGTGATTGACGCTCGCAGAGAATAACAACTAAAAAGTGGAATTTCGCCCTTAAAATTCACAATTCTGAACTTAATTTGTTTAAAGTAATGGAATAACTAATAATTAGTGCTATTTGTGGGGATTGACCACAAATACAATTATATTTTCTCAAATTCAAATTTTTTTCTCGAGAAATTTGATTTTTGTAGGGTAATCACTGACACACCCCTAATCTGACTTTCAGAGCCTATATCTTTCCGAATCCTTTGAACAAATCCTCAAGAATTGCACAATTACAAGATACAAGCGCGCTTCGCTTGCTTGCGCTGCGCGGCTGGCGGACACTTTGTATCCGCGAAAACTCGGAATAATCGTAGGACAGATTCCAAACTCAGGCGTAGGACAGATTTGACAAAAACTGAGACAAAGAATGAGTTTGCTTTCCAGAAAAGATGAAGGGTAATCACATGATATGATAGTGTGACTCAAAACAGTGTATATATAGTAAGAACATGCATAAATGATGTTATACTGAAATTATAATACTCTTTCCAAGAACTAGTTTGATACTGCATTAAGTTAAAGTTTAGTGTCAATAATTCCGAACACACTGTATATAAGTTATGATTAGTTGAAAAGTCTCAATAATTATGAAACACACTGTATGCACTTTAAATGTTCAAATACCTTCAGCCAAGCGGAATATATTCCTATGATTGAAAAATAAATATAGAGTGCTTTATAAGTTGATTTTATTCATTTACTATTGAAACAAATTCAATAATTTATCAATGAATACGCAAAATAAAGATTTATATATCATTCTCAATTAGGTTAATAATGGAAAATATGTTAATATTTGGGGAAAAACTTGATATTATTTAATCCCCGAAAAAATTCATTGCTAATTAGCAAACATCATTCTCATTGTATCATTATCTTGTATTATTACCAATGTTGATGAAAATCCGTAACAAAAGACCTTTCATAAGATGAGATATCTTTCTAGTTAATCTAGTTCACGAGAATAAGGATAAACTCTACCGTGCCTTCAGTTTCTCTTTGACTCGAAAAAGAAAAATATTTGAGCAGAAATCGCAAAAGAAATCTCAAATGAAATTTTCAGGAATAAAAATATTTTTTAAAGTGGTTCAATGTTTCGGCTAAGTATAAGCCCATTATTAGTGATAAAATATTAGCATTTCGTAAAGTTGTCTCTCCTGAAGCTAAGTAATCTAGCAAACTCGAAAATTTATACATTAAGTGAAAGTATCTCAACCAGTGTTCCTTTTAATTTTTGGGGCCGGAATTCAGATGGGGGGATAGCCGATGTTCCGGGGATCCAAATAAATTTTGGAGGTAAAGCCTAATGCAGCCTTTTTCACATGTTTTAACATAATTTTCACTTGAGGTGTCCATTTTCCTAGGGGTTGGGGTCTAGGGGTAGCGAATTCAAGCGGATATCCCCTCTGGATTCCTTAAAAGGAACACTGAATCAATACTTAAAATTTTTCATTAAACCAGTACAAAATTGATATTTTGCATTCATTATCGAGGCGCGGGGAATACTTATTTTAGAGGTTTTAAGGATACCGCCATCGAAAAACTTCGCATGGCGTTAAAAAAAAAATTTTTTATTGTTAATTTCATTGTATTAATGAGCGATCTACCATCTGATAGTACTAGTTGGTCGGTATTTATTTTGATTTTTATGAGTTAACCCCCTAAAGTTTAGCGTTACTAAAATTGAAAAATTATTGGAAGTTTTTGACGCATTCACCAATTAGTTTTACTAATTTGATATGGACCGTAACATCGTTTTGGCACCTTTGGAGATTAAATAACACCAAGATTTAGAAGAATGGTCAAATAAAATCCAAACAAAATAACTCTATAAGGGAGTCCATTTATATAATGCTCGGGAAATCGCTTGTTTGATATCAGATATTTAGCGATCACTGGATCAGAAATAAAATTCTGATCGTTTCAAAAAAAGATTTGTTCGGATCCGACCATTCGTTCGTGATATATCGCTTACTGTAGGTCAAATTCGGGCATAATATCTCTATGGTCTCGAAAGAGGCCGATGTCATATCTTAAAAACTACTGAAGATATATAATCTATTATATTCTTAAATAAAAGGATATATGCGAAAATATATAGGTTCCTCAAACATTCCATTGTCAAAAAATAAATATTTCTCGATTTATCATTGACTTTATTGTAATACAAATTATATGGAGAACTTTGAATATAGTATTAGAAAATGGCGAATCTAATCATTAAATATGTATCAAAATGTGACTATTATGCTAAATAATGAATACAAATGTCGGTAATAATCTGTACAGAAAATTGAAGAACTTTTAATACTTATTTTGAAAGTTCTGGCCTTGGACCACGCAGATTCGGTCAAAAACCCCCATTTAGGGTCCAAAAAGAGATATCTCTCTATCTCTGTAAATATAAGTCCAAATTCTTAGTTCTCACTTCCTAATATACTTTTTATGAGTGCACATATATGATTTTTTGATAATAATTGCACTACACCAAATGGAATGTTAAGTTTTAGATTTTTGTAATATGATGACGTAGAATTTTTCGAAAATTCTAACTTGGAAACTAAAAGTCGTAGATTTTCGCTCTAACTTCCTAATATACTTTTTGGAAGATCTTTATTCATTCTAAACTGTCGGATTATACTTCGTAGTGCTAGGAATATGAATTATTATTCACAATTATCTCAAAATATTCGGGGTCAGGGGCCTCAAGGAAATTTGTGGATTTTCAGGGTACTCTTGCTATTTTTTGTAAATATTTGGTTCGAATATACCTAAATCAGCAGTATAAATGCGAATAAATGTCTGTGAATGCTTTTGTTTATTTTTAATAACTCATTTTACATTCTTCTTGAATTCTAAACTCAAAATCTCTACATCTCGGGACATTAAAATTTCGAAATTGACCATCTTTACAGAATTTTAAGTCAAAATTGGTTTGAGATAGAGGTTTGAACATTTCAAGAGTTGTTCCATATCATTTGGCAACGTAGGACCACTTTATTTTCGATATCTTATAACTTGGTGATTTTATTCTTGATTTCCTAAAAAAAACAGACATTTTTCGCCCTTTTTGGCCATTTTTTTCGGACACCGATAAAATTTACAATTTTTCTCATTTTAACTTTCTTTTGATCCCATGAAGTGGCAAATATGATAGACTATCTATGATTCGATTTGGAAGCATTTGTTTCCTTGGTATGTTCTAAACAATTCCTTGAGTTGCAGAATTTGTACCATAAAGATGTGCTAGCGATAAACAAAAAAACAGAATTGGAGACACTGTATCTCAAAAACTAGAAATGAGAATCAAAAACGGTTTGATATGTGCAAGTACACTTGAACTTCTCTTATCCGGACCTCTGGTATCCGGGTACCTCTCTCAACCGGGCAGCCCTTTCGACATTTAGGCAATATGCATTGTCCTATTTTCAAGTCAATTATTAACCACAATTCCAGCAATCATTATCATGTAATATTATTTAATGAACTTTGATAATGAATTTGGAAGAAATTGCGACATCTAATATATTCAGGGGTAAATACTGCTTAAAATGTATTAATCAATCGCAATGGAATAGTTTCTTTTCCTTTATAGAATATCTATTTTACAATCACCTCTCTTATCCGGAACGCAAATTTTGATAACCCTTAAGTTCCGGGCACTAGAAATTGTTTAAACTCACCCATTATACAATTTGACAGTTTTAACACTATAAACTGCTATTCAAGTTGATTTCTGAGTTACGGGCACCTCTCTTATCCGGACCTCCGATATCCGGATAAATTCTGTTATCCGGGCACCCTCTGGTCCGGTACTGCCGGAATAAGAGAGGTTCGAGTGTATTTCTAGGCGGAAATACCTGCCCACGCTTAACATCTTTTATAGCTCTACTTTCATCGTATGCTGTAAGCCAAATCATATAGTTTTTCGAGGGCGGTATCCTTAAATCAATCTTCGAAATTCATCATTTAATTTTTCAGCGCAGAAACCACGGTAATCACTGTTTTTCTTGAGTCTAATGGAGTCAAAATATGTTGTTTTGAAACGAATATTTGCTAAATTCATTTCGAACGAATATTTAATATTTTACATAATTGTGTCATCCCTACTCTCTGATATACATTACTGTTGGATTTTCTTTATCCGAGCGGTATGAATCTTCTTTGCATTGTTATTAGGCCGGTAGTGCATCAACAGAACCAACAGATCAGTATCCTCTCCTATGAGAGTTGTTGTCTTGAAGTATGCCATTGATACCATTGATACACTGCCTTCACAATGTCAACATCGGCACCCTGCCTGCATCACAATCTTTCTCACATAGGTTAGAAATGAGACGGATGAGGTCTGTTTGTTGGCTTGATTAGTAATGGAATCTTTCTTATTCACAATAAGGAAGGTTAACTTGGTGATATTTATACTGTTGCCAACCCGATTTCTTCCTCACCATTGCCGATGGGCGGTGTCATTTGCCTCGACATAGCCATCAACTACGGCATTTCCATAGTGTTCTATAGTGAAATATATATAGTCAACTGAACTATAGGTCCTGTATTGAGTCAATATTATTCAATACATAAGGGAAACTCCATCTAGAACGTAATATTTTATTTCTGTAACAGATTCGGTCTCCACCATCTGAATGAATTTTGAGATGCTTTTTCAGAGCGTCACAAAATTGTGACCCATTTGGATACCATAACTGATTGTTATCCTCAAATAGTAATGAGTGTATAGCGAAAATTCATAGTCTATTACCTCATTTAACGAAAGAACTCCTAATTGCGTAATTAAAAAGAAAATCGGAAAAACAAATCTTGGTCAATTTGGAGATCGGAATCATCACCATTCCAGGCCGTTACGAGGGAGGACTCAAAATATTTGTTCAAAATAGTCAATATGCAAACATATTATTGGAATTTTGATGCTGAGCAAAAAATAAAATTGGTTTGCAATCATTTGAAAGGTGAATCTCAGCTGTCAAAACCGGCGATTTCTATACTCTAACGACGAGATTATGCTAGCCTACTTTCTGATACTTCCATTGCAGCAAATCTTTAGCATGCTATTCCTAAGATATGATTCTAGGGAAATGATATAAACAATTTATTGCAATTTCAAGGTATATAGCTAGTGCCGTATTGAGTGCGGCACATGTACCCAAGGTCTCAGCACTAATTATTTTGTGCTGCACCTTGGTCGCACCCTAACTAGCAGCATCCTAAATAGAGTTGGCTACCCACCTGCATGCATCTATTGACTCGACCTTTTCTTGGGAGATTCGCTGCATCAGTCTGTTGGAATATTGTATCAACTATTGTGCCTAAGAGATCATCTTTCAGAAACTAGAACAATAAATAAATGCACCTAGTGGACTACGATTTCTGAGACTTTTCCTCCCAGTAACAAAGGAGTGGATTACTAACTAAAAATCAAATATTTGAGCATCACTACGGAACCTGAAAATATGGGTCTTGGCTTGAGTACATAGTAAAGAACAAGGATACAGCTTGTCAGGAAGAAGCGACTGACTCTCCCATCATCTAATATCATGAAATATTATACATATTAGCACTAATTCTAAAAAGTGTCTGGTATGTGGGAATTCTCAATTTCTAATAACAATGTAATTACTACCGTAATAATTGGAATTAATAAAACCTAAGAATAAATAGAAATTAATAGAATTTATAGTTAATACGTAGGTGTTTTAACGAAAATTAATTATCATGCGCTACTATTTTATTATCATTTCAACTCGCTCTATCTAGTTTGACTGGTGACTATCATTAATCATATGGAGAGTTGACAGTCTTAAGAAATGTATTCTGACATTGACAGTGAAATGTATATATATTATTCCTTGACGTTTAATTAAGCCCCAACCCAGCATTAGTGACTAATTCAAATTTCATTAACGGATTTGCGTACTTTGATACCATATTCATTATGCTAGTAATAAATTCCCAAGCCCTGCTTTGCGTGGTTGATGATCTTGGCAGTTAATGTATAGTTCAACCATTTTCGCCGCATCCCCTGTCCATTTTTAGAATTAGATGGTTGGCTTTATACAGAGGGCTATTGTGGTACATATTTTGTTTGTTATTGCTTACAATAGAATCGTAAAGCGCAAAAAATTCAGAAAGTATCCCAGATATAGTGTTACGAGTATTGCTATATTTAGATTGCGGAAACTACAATATAATATACAAGGACCTATGGTTCCATCCAGGCGTATGAGGCGCGCCTACAGGCGCGTAAATTTAAACAAAATAATACTAGGAACGCAAAATTTGCTTAAGTCATAGCCTACTCAATATAATCCTGAACCTAACTTCAAAATTTTGGACTAAGGACATAGTAGTGGATGGGGATTATTAGTAAACCAAATCCATTTTGTATTTTACCGGTAAGTATAAGCTCTACCATAGCCAACTCAATATAAGGCCTAGTATCAAATGTACCATGGATAGAGTAGAGGAAGGGATTTTAAATTGATAAAAATCTAACTATATAGCATAAAGGATATTCTTACAACACTGTCTGGACAAAAGTATTCGTACACCCCAAAGTTTATCATACAAAGAGTTATAATACTAAGCTATTTAGCGAGTCAAGGGAATTTAATTTGTAAGAGATACGCTTAATTAAACTACAAATTCAAATTCTCTACTTCAAATGCTCAGTTTATATTCTTTACACTTGATTACTCTCCCACAATGTTAAACATTTTCAAACTGTGCCACCTCAGATCACCAATGCAATCATATACAATGATGATAACTCGTGATATGTGACATAGGGTAGCAAATGCTGAAAATAGTAAATCTTGAAGGAGAGTAATTAGGTTGAAAGCTTACAAAAAGTGAGTAATTTGAATGTTAAGAAAACGAATTTGAAGCCAGATTTAGTGTACCTGTTACTAATTAAATGGTTTTGACACAAATTGCTAAAATTATAACAATATGGGTGGAAATATTGAGGTGCACGAATATTTTTGTCCAGGGAGTGTATTAAAACTCAATTAATGTTTACACATCTATATCGCTGAGACGAATTGATCGAAGAAACTTCCAAGCACAGAAAGCCGATTTTTGGCATGTGCGTATCGTATTTGATATATATTATTAGACACATTCTATTAAAATTTCAGCCTTCTATCACCTAAAATGACTGAGTTATGGTGAAACTGAAATTTCTAATTATAAAAAGGTAACAATGACGCCATAATTCCATGATGAGTCGACATTATGTTCTGAGGTCAATAACTTAGTGGAGCCATTGCCAAAAGACTCAACTATCATCTAAAAATGATGACTCATCACTCTGTTTAGACGTCATCATTGCGCATCAAAAATTAAAAAATTGACAAATTAGATGATTTTTCGAGTGATCTCGAATTTAACTGTAAGGCAGAGGAATTTAGAGATATTATCCCACTTATTATTAATCAATATGAGCCCAAGCGCCCAAAGGGCGCCACTGGCGGACATAAAGTGTCCGCCAGCCGCACAGCGGGAGAAAGCGAAGCGTGCTTGTTTAATCTAATCCATAATCCATAACTTCCATTTCCCGATATTAGCAACTCCTAAATATAACAATGTAATTGAATGCAACTTATTAATTTTCGATCTCATTGAAAATAGCAAAATTTTGTTTCATTTCTAACAAACTATCATAAGATAACAGTAAAATAGATCTTCGTGCTAGCTTCATCATAACTCTTTCTATTTTTTAGTTCGTATTCTATTCTCGATCTCTTAGTCTTAATATTTTGTTTCCAACTCTTCTGTAGGAATGACGGCTTCAAACAAGTTTGATAAAACCAGAATTAATGCTTCACTTGCTTGGGCTGCGTGGCAGGCGGACACTTTGTGTCCGCTAGAGGCGCTCTTTGGGTGCCGGATCTCACATTGACTAATTATAACGTGGATAACATCTCTAAATACTCCTGCCTTATTGGTGTAATTGATATATCACTCGAAAAATCACAAAAAAGTTCTGATACGTAATGATGACGTCGTGAAGAGTCAACCTTTTTTATGATAGCTGAATCATTTCTGAGATATATTAATATACATCCTTATTATTAAAACTCAATTAATGTATATATACAGTGGAACCTGTATATAACGGCCACCCAAAGGACTGGACAAAATTGGCCGTTATACACAGGTGCCCGTTATATTCAGGTGATTGTCTTAATCCCCAAAGGTATCAACGTAGTGCAATAAATATCAAGTTTTTAGAAATCCCTTACTTGAAATAATTACATGAAGCTTGTTTTATCGTTCGTAACAGGTCCTGTAATAAACACATAAAAAGGTGAAAAAGGTGATGGCCGTTATAGACAGTTTCATGGTCAGTAAGGGACTACAAACCGGTGGCCGCTGGCCGCGTTGAGCAGGTGACCGCTATACACAGGTTCAATATTATGGAATTTCGGACAGAACTGTTCATTGGTGACCGTTATATAGAGTGGCCGTTATAGCAGGTTCGACTATATATATATATATATATATATATATATACGCATATACAGTGAACCTGTATATAACGGCCACCCAAGGGACTGGACAAAGTTGGCCGTTATATACAGGTGACCGCATATACAGGTGATTGTCTTAATATGTATCAACGAAAGGTATCAGCGTAGTGCAATAAAAATCAAGTTTTTAGAAATTGATTACTTGAAAGTAATTACACGAAACTTGTTCATCGTTCGTAACAGGTCTTGCAATAAACACATAAAAAGGTGAAAAGGGTGATGGCCGTTATACACAGTTTTAAGGTCAGTAAGGGACTACAAACGGGTGGCCGCTGGCCGCGTTGAGCAGGTGACCGCTATACACAGGTCCAATATTATGGAATTTCGGACGGGACTGTTCATTGGTGACCGCTATAGACAAGTGTACGTTATATAGAGTGGCCGTTATAGCAGGTTCGACTGTATATATATATATATACACTAACCGGACAAAAGTATTTGTACACTATATTCTTCCCCATACAAATAGTACTAAATTGATCTTTTCATGAAGGGAAAAGTATTCAAACTCGAAGAATTATTAAGAGTCTGATTTAAGATTCGAAATCTTCACATTCGAATTAGTAATAGTTGAAGATTTCTAACAAATGGCTCAACCCAATGAGTAAGATTATCAACCTGTGGCACAAGGGGTAGTACATCACCATCTGTATAGTGATAAAAAGGGACATATGTAGCACAAGGTGGCAGTGATTGATAATTTGAAATAATTGGGAATTAGTAATTGATTAGAAATATCCTACAATAACTAATTCGAATGCGAAGATTTCGAATTTGAAACCCGATTAGTTGTATCACTTACTGTTTGGGAGTTTTAATCTTCATGAATAGACCCATTTTAGTATTAAATGCACGTAAGATAATAAAGTGTGCAAATACTTTTGTCCTGGTAGTGTATATGTTGCAGGCGAAATGCGTTTCAACGCGAGACACGTTTCGCCTAGGCGATGGGCGTTTCAATACAATCATGGGTAGTTAATATATGATTATTTAGGAAATGATACGAGATTGAATCCATTTTCGAATACTCCTATTTTGAACAGCTGTTAATTAATTTATTCACATTCTGAACACTGTATTATTCATCTTCTAAATTCTACTAACATACATGCATTTGGATATTATATTTTAAAAGTATATTTTTCGTTTATTTCAATATTAACTACCCATGATTGTATTGAAACGCCCACCGCCTAGGCGAATCGCGTTGAAACGCATTTCACCTGCAACATATATATGTATATATATATATATATGTAACGAATTGATTATAGAAACTGCCGGGCCCAGAAAGCTGATTTTTGGCATGCGGGAGTCTTTTGCCTATGGTTCCACTAAGTTCTGAGCTCAGACGAAAATTTCGACTCATCATGGAATTGTGACGTCATTGTCACCTTTTTTAAAAATAGAAATTTCAGTTTTCGACCTTAACTCATCCATTTTAAGTGATAGAAGGCTGAAAATTAATAGAATGTGTACGAGTATATTAATATATCACAAATATGATACGACATCATCAAAAAATGATGACCAATCACTGTTATGACGTCATCATTACGCATCAAAATTTAAAAAATTTCAAATTTGGTGAATTTTTCGTGTAATCCTTACTATTAAAACTCGATTAATACTATTAAAACTCGATTAATCTCTCTCTCTCTCTATATATATATATATATACACTCGAACCTCTCTTATCCGGGCAGTGCCGGACAGGAGGGTGCACGGATATCGGAGGTGCCCGGATATCGGAGGTCCGAATAAGAGAGGTTCGAGTGTATATATATACACTATATCCTTGCCTTTAAATCTCGAATAATGTGTATATACATATATATCCTTACTATTAAAACTCGATTAATGTATATATATATATCTGTAACAAATTGATTGAAAAACTGTCAGGCCCAGAAAGCTGATTTTTGGCATGTGGGAGTCTTTTGGCTATGGCTCCACTAAGTTCTGAGTTCAGAGCAAAATGTCGACACATCATGGAATAATTACGTCATTGTCACATTTTAAAAAGTTAAGCAACACATATATTCGAGCATAACTCAGCCATTATAGGAGATAGCAGGCTGAGATTTTAATAGAATCTGTATACTAACATGCCTCATCACTATGTTATGACGTCATCATTACTCATCAAATTTTAAAAATTGACAAATTTGGTGATTTTCCGAGTGATATCGATTTTAAAACTAAGATCATTTACAAAGCAAAATAGAGTTTAGGAATATATTATCAGCATATATAAATATGGTGTCAAAGTACCCATATCCGTTGTTAAAAATATGATTAGTCACCATATGGTTGCGCAATAGGTTATATTTGTGACTTAGAACTGAGATGTGAATGGGTTAATACGAAAAATTTGGAATTTTTTCATGGAATGTTGGTACATTCCAGTGTTGCTATGGAAACGTGTTTTGGTCAGTTGGCGTTATATCTTGAAAACTGCAATGGCTACACATTCGAATGTAATTCCATTTGATAGCGAATATACTACTTCCTATTAAGTGATAATATAATTTCGACGTCTAAATTCAATGGTTTACGAGATATTCGACAATGTACATATTCGTCACATTTGATAAATTTTCGAATATCTCGAAAACCATTGAATTTAGACGTCGAAATTATATTATCACTTAATAGGAAGTAGTATATTCGCTATCAAATGGAATTACATTTGAATGTGTAGCCATTGCAGTTTTCAAGATATAACGCCAACTGACCAAAACACGTTTCCATAGCTACACTGGAATGTACCAACATTCCATGAAAAATTCCAAATTTTCCGTATTAACCCATTACATCTCAGTTCTATGCGAAAAATTTTACAATAAAAACACTTAGAAGTGCCCCTAAACGGCCTCTGAAAATCACCAAATTTATCACAAATATAACCTATTGCGCAACCATATGGTGACTAATCAAATTTTTAACAATGGATATGGGTACTTTGACACCATATTTATATATGCTGATAATACATTCCTAAGCTCTATTGTGCTTTGTAAATGATTTAGGCAACTCATGTATTAGTTCAACGGTCTTCCTCCGCATCCCTAGTCTCAAATCTGCAAGTTACTGTGAGGCCTTATATACAGTAGGCTATGCTGCAACGAATTGAATGAAGAAACTGCCAGGCGCAGAAAGCTGATTTTTGGTATGTGAGAGTTTTTTGGTTATGGCTCCAGTAAGTTATGAGCTCAAACGAAAATATCGACTCATCATGAATTATGACGTCATTGTCATATTTTTAAAAGTTAAGCAATACAGTTATTCGAGCAAAACTCAGTCATTATATGAGATAGAAGGCTGAAATTAAAATAGAATCTGTATACTATGCAACTATCATCAAAAAAAGATGACTCATCACTTTGTTATGACGTTATCATTACTCATCAAAATTTTATAAATTGATAAATTTGGTGATTTTTGTTGCAAAAAAGACTCCCACATGCCAAAAATCAACTTTCTGGCCTGGCAGTTTCTTCAATCAATTCGTTAAGGATATATACAGTCGACTCTCGTTAATACGAACACGGATAAAGAGTACAATCGGATAAGAAGTACAAGTTTTGATTCCCCAACCTAATCTATGGCAAAATATATACAAACGAACTCCGGTTAACACGAACACGGATAAGACGAAATATCGGATAATAAGTACGATTTGTGGGTCCCCTTCAGTGCGTTTTCAATACTAAATACATCGGTTAATACGAACACGGATAATACGAACAGGTGTGTGCCTACGAGCACTTTGAATATGGTACGTAGATAGATACTAGACAGATATTTCTCAATGAAAATACAGTCGAATCTCGTTAATACAACATGGAAAATGAGTTCTCTATTTGACAAGTACAATTTCATACTCTCACGTAGTTATCACTATGTACTTAGGGCGGTCAGAAAGTTCTAATCAGTGCTATCATATACTCTTATTGTACCTTATTGGATCGATATTGAAGCTTGAATTTACTTCTTAACACATTCACAAGTGATACCAATTTACAGAATCAAAATCTAGAGAAAACTCTTTGTACACCACGTCCTATATATTGTGTCGCTTGAGCCACCGTGTAAAATTATGGCCACAAATCACCCGTTCACCACTCGTCCTTCCCTAAAAAGTAGGCTCCATTATCAGATATTTGAATCTGAGAGTATCATTCCCATCAACTTCCTAAGATTGATTTGTATTTGAGCATTCGTATCGCTTAGTAATGCCCTTGTAATGTCGTTACTCTTGAGGGAAGGTCGGGTGGTTTGTGGCCATAATTTTACACGGTGGCTCAAGCGACACAATATATAGGAAGTGGTATACAAAGAGTTTTCTCTAGATTTTGATTTTGTAAATTGGTATCACTTGTGAATGTGTTAAGAAGTAAATTCAAGCTTCAATATCAATCTAATAAGGTACAATAAGAGTGTATGATAACACTGATTAGAACTTTCTGACCGCCCTAAGTATATTAAGTATTTTGGACAAATGTGGCTATGTACGTACTTCGGTTAATACGTACTCCGGATAAGGAGTACAAATCTCCACGGTCCCTTGGTGTACGTGTTAACGAGAGTCGACTGTATATATATACATCATCAATTACTAATATGGCTTCACCAGGCATGATTTTCCCCTATTAAATTATTTCAGTGGTTTCCAAAATATGTTTGAATGCCACTGCCTTCTTGAATGACTTATCCTGTCCGGTTCAACTGTTCTTCTTGATATTCTCAGCATCAACGAGTTGTTAAAATATGAAATTGCCTTTGACTGCAGGAACGGGATCATATTTTACATGATCTATGGTATAGTTACTCTACATCTAGAAACAGAACAGTGAATATCGTAAAATGGATAGTAAAGGTGCTAATAATAAATCAAAGGTATAATTATAAGTTAGAAGGTGTAAATAACTTCTTTTTATGCGCTAGGCCAAATATTTATCAAATAAATAAACAAATATTCAACAAAGTATTGATTTGAAAGTTTGTGGAACCTATACTTATCAAAATTCATACTAAAGTTGTTACTAATGGCTTACTAATAATTCCCATCCACTACTTCATCACTAGACCAAAATTCTAGTCCAAAAATATATTTAATAAATATTTAACCCAGCCCACTAAAAATCAGTTCTCTACACCTCTTGACATATATAATGATATCTTTTGATATACTATTAGTTGCTTTACTATTTAAATTTCATGGTATCCACTGTCCTCCTTCCTGATGTAGAGTAACTTTTCCCCAGATCGTGTAAATTGTGAACCTGTTCAAGAATCAGACGGATTATAGTATATTTTAACATATTGATGATTCTGAGCATTTGAAGAAAAACAGTTGGAACAGGACCAGGGACTGCTCATTCAAAAAGGCAGTAGCCCATTGAAATGGGACCGGACCCCAGGGGTTAATCTTCTTCGTTCATGTTACAAGGTCACACTCAGAAAATTTTTAGAAGTACCGTTCTAGATTTTAGTAAAGCCTGCCTCCTGTGACAATGAATGAAAGCTTCAAGCATACCATGGAAACCATTGAAAGAATTTACTTCCCGAAGATTGTGCCTGGTGAAGTCACAGCATTTGATGATATACTTTCTATGAGAAGAGGAATGCAATATCTCACATATTCAAATTGTCTACAAGCAAACAACTTAATAAGATAGAAAAGTTCAGAGTAAAGAATGTGGCAAGGTTTTAATATTAGGAATATACAATCTGTTACATATTTATTTAGAATAGCACTCTATTATTATAAACCCCTATTATTCTAATTATACAGGAAATTTCTTGATTCTGATTGATTGATTTAAATGTTAGACATGTTTAGACCAAAATTTAAAAATATCATCATTGTTTAATTCTTTTTCTGCAATTAACATATTTTGATCTCCAGGTATGACGTATTTATTTGAATTATTTAGTGTTCTTTTACTTTAATTGATATATTTTCCCTTTTTTTTCGATTGGTAGTTAATATAATGAATCAACGTGAAAGACGGGAAGTTGTGAAGACATTATTACAATCTGGTCAACTCTGTCCCAAAGAAATTTCCAAAAATACCGGAATTTCTCTCGCTACCGTTTACAACATAAAAGGCCGCTTGGAAACTGGTATACCGCTATCCCACCAAAAAGGGGCAGGAAGACCCAATACTCTACGATCGGCTATCAAACATTCTGTTATACACCAGGTACGATGTAAACCTAACTATCTTTGCGAACACTTGCGAGTCGTGTCCCTCACAAGGCATCTTACCAGACATTACGGCGAGTTTTAAAAGATCAGTCCTAGACTAAGCGTTATCCTGTTAAAACTCCTATGCTCAGCGAAAAAAATCGAATCTACCGGATTTCATGGGCTAAGAAGTATAAATATCCTAAAAAACAATGAGCACAAACAATATTCCTTGATGAGATGTCAATTGGCTATCGAGAGGCAGAATAATGATGTGGACAAAATCGGACAAAAAAGATTTGCTCCAACCACCAAACATGTACCGAAGATTCATGTTTGGGCAGGATTTTCTTCCATGGGCACCTTCCCATTATGTATATTCACTGAGAATATGAATAGTGATATGTTCTTACAAATAATAGAGGGTCATTTACTTACTCAGGCATGTCATGAAAGTCAGTGGCTATGTATATCATGAAGATCAGTGGCGATTGGTCATGGATAATGATCCTAAACATACCTCTCGTAAAGTCTTGGCTCACCCAACATGTGCCAAATCAGATTCCTTGGCCTTCCCAAAGTTCAGACCTTAACCCTATAGAAAATCTGTTCGGATGGGTAAAACAGGAGCTCATTAAACTAGGTCCCAGGACAATCCCAGAGTTGAAACAAAAATTAGAAGAAACTTAGAACCGAATTGAGCCCGGATTTTTGCGTCCTTACTGGGAATCCATGACGAGATGTCAAATGGCAATAGATAAAAATGGATATCCGATAAAGTATTAACGAACACTAGTTTACTTAGTGTTCGTGTTAAAATAATCATTTTAGCCCCAAATATTGAGATTATATTAACTCACACTATAAATTCCAATTCTAAATAATTTTGTAACAGACTGTAGTTTAAAGGACTCATTACCTAGTTTTATAAATAATTTTACTGAAATATTATTGAAAACTTGGATTCTCAGTTCATCTCTTGATGATAAGTTTGCAAGACTTCCCCTTCTGTAGAAACAATTTTGTTTGGTATGGTGTGGGAAAAGTGAAGAGATCGCAGCAGCACGATAGTCTCCAGGCAAAAGAAGTTTACACAGCGTAAAGTGCGTGAAAAGTACAATGTTGAAAGAAATCGATACTGGAGAACTACTTAATAAGTCGATTTTGTACTTGAAAGTAACATTTTTGGACTCAGATTACCCACTGATTTAAAATTTAACGTCTTGTTGTTTGATCGAAGGCTTCCCTAATCTTTTTTGAAAAGTTTTTTTTCCAATCTCAAATAAAAAGAATAAGGCTATAGCGGATCTACGCTAGCTATGGGAAGTTGTCCTCACATTATGGTCATTAATTCAGGTTTATCAAAGTGTTTTAAGGTCATCATACCCACGAAAGTGTTGGAAACATATTTAAAATATTTAGACTAAGAGATTGAGAATAGAATACAAGCTAAATGATAGATAAAAATGAGAGCGAGCAATCACGGACATCTATTTTACTGTTATTTTATGATAGTTTGTTACAAATGAAACAAAATATTGTTGTTCTCAATGTTATCGATAATTAACGAAGTTGAATTCAATAACATTTTTAGATTTAGGCAATATCAGGAAATTGGAGCCTTAATGGCGGTACGTACTATATGAAAATATAGTAAAACGTGATAGAGGGGGAGGGGGTTAATGTTGAAATTTCAGAATATAGAGTTATGCCAATTTAGGATGTTGGTCAAATTCGTAAAATTTTATCATAACTCAAATCTCGTTGAATTTAGAAGTTCAGGTTGTATTATCACCTAATGGTAAGTAGTCCATTGGCTATCAAACACATATCAAATTTGATCTAGTTGCTACAATTTGCACGAATTGTACAAACTGATCAAAATGATTTACTATAGCAAAGCAGGAATGCAACAACATCATTCAGAAATTTCTAAATTTTCCAAATCAACTAGTACTAATCTTGGTTCTACAAGAAAATCACACCTTAATAACATTTATAAATAGGGTTAAAACAGCTTAGAATACCGCTAAAATTGTCATTAGAGTGACCTATTGCGCAATGATATGATGACTAATAAAATTTTGAAAACAAATATATGTACTCTGACATCATGTTTATATATACTGGTAATACATTCTTAAGGTCTATTCTGCATGGAAACGATTTTAGCTAACCATGTATTATTTCAATCGGCTACAACTTCATTCCTAGTGCATAAATTTCAGTCTACTGTGAGGCATTATTAGAGTAGGCTAAGGTTATAGGTTAATTTCTACTAGCTCATCATATATTTTATATTTTATAAGATTTTCGAGATTAGGACGATATAGAACGTATATGGCGGAACTCATTTAATTAATCTATAGTAGGTATATCTCATATAAGTCAAAAGCGGGTATAAAATTAAATGGGAAGGTGTGAAAACAGCAAAACTACAAAAAATATACGTATTTGATGGGTCTCAAAATTATATTTTAGAAAGATCAATATGCTTATATTTTAATGCCGTATGATCGGAAATCGATATACGGCCAGTCGATATTGGATTGTTCGATGTACCGAACGCCATCTTGATTTTCTGGATCTGCACAGGAACTAATTTTACAAAAATAATCATTGATTATTAGAATAAACTATAAATATTACTAGTCAAAGGTTAGAACCCTATTTGGATATATGAATCCACAGAAATGAGAAAATGTTTAATATTGGCCCGTGGCAATTGGAACTATTTTCTAGAACGGCTTAGGAACCTTCTCTAAAATAGTCTATAAAGCGAATCTACATAAGACCTAACTAGCCGGTGGAGGGCCACGGAAATCGATGTTTTCAACTTTCCTAATAATGCAACAAGATGTATATTATAATATATGTTACAAGGTTAACATTTATAATACTAGATGGAACTTTAGGGAGAGTCGAAGTCATCCTAAATTTTGTCAATAAGTATTTCTGACAAGTGTTTATAGATTAGTTTCACTAATTATTGGAGGGTAATAACTACTATAGAACTAAACTTAAATCAATATCTTAAATTATTTTTGAAGACAAACGATTATCTGGTTCCTGTAATTCTCTAGATTTCGAACAACTATTCATATATAATACGTTTATTGATTGAGAGCAAGGTTGCATCTAGGCACCACCTTTGAGGGGAGTTATCCTCCAGTTAACATATTATGGACCTCTTTTACCCCCCTCTGGGATTAGGGAGTCTATCCGGTCCTACAGTAGCCTCTCCATCAGGGGAGTGACTAACACCACCCTGAGAAATCCTTCTTAGCCCCCCCCCCTGAGATTCAGGACTGGATCCAGCCCTGATTGAGAGGAGCAGATTTTTGAAACAGGTGATAATAGAGTTGCAATAATTTTAATGATTCGTGATCATTCCAAAATAATAGATTGCGCACCTCTAGCATTTAAAATGTTTCTAAAATCACATTTTGAATATCGTCCTGTAGTAACACATCAGATGGAATCAAAATAAACTTAGAAAGGGAATAAAATTGCGGGAAACCAAATTTGCTTTTTTTCATTAATTAAAATATAAAATTGAATTTCAAATGAAGGACGATTAGGATGTCAGAACTCGCTACGGTTCTGACGACACTGAAAAAACAGATATCTTAACTGTCGCGAGCTTGAGTTAAACTTAAACACTTGATAAAGTTAATTAAAGAATAATTGAATATACCTGGACGATAAGAGGAAGTAATTTTGCAACTGATTCTTTGCCATATTCTAACATTATATTTTCCAATTCTAAATAAATTGGCTCTGCAGCACTTTGAAATTCCAGAGTTAAATCTTCCTCAGATTCATCAATAAATACATCTGTACTCTGTAAAAATTCAGGAATTGATATTTTTGACTTCTCCATTATAAAAAGCAAAATGAAATATAATAGAAAATAAGTTGCTATAATAACTAATTAAGTGAAAATGTTAAATTGTCAATTATTTTAAGGGTGGTGTTACCTTCCAGAACTAACTTTTAAAGTTTTCAGTATTTTCTCCTGAAATTTTTTGTGGAAACTATTCTCGATGAGTTATCTGCAAAAATACACTTTTCGGAAGCTCAAGAAGCAAGAAAAAATTTCCTCAAATCACCTATTTATAGAGGACATTCAAGGAAACTTCAATGGCTTATGTCTCTTTTACTCAATTATTCCTGCACGAAATGGTTGAATAAAGAAAATAATAGGAATAAAATCTTCAATTTTAACCCAAATAATTTTTTCTTTCAAATTTCGTTGCTACAATATTTAGAGGCAGATTTTCGTAAGGAAAAATATTTTAACTTTTTTCTAAAGTATCATTTTGTTCTACGTGACGAGATCTTTCCAAAACCGTCGAGTTTTTTAATCTACGACTTTTGTAACTAGAGATTCCTCCGTTGTAAAATTGATTTTTTTGAGTGCTAAAAACAGGCTACAAAGCAATTTTCTTCGGAAAGGCTTGATTTCCAGTATTTTTTACTGTGTCCTAGTATTAAATAACATCTAAACATCCTAAATCAACAACTTATAGTAGTACTTAACTTCAAAATATGGCATATCAAATATTTTCACATCATGACACTTTCAAAAGTGTAAAAAAGTTGTCAGTTATGACTGGGGACCCAAAAATGACCTTGTCCGATAGTATATCTATAACTTTATTTGACTATGCCAGGTCGTTATTTTAATACTGAATTGTATAAATACTGAATTGTATAAATCGTATAAATCGAATTGTATAAATCGAATTGTCGAATTGTATCGAATTGTATAAATCGAATTGTATAAATCGATTGTATAATTGTATAATTGTATAATTGTTATGATTGTATATTTGTTATGATTGTATAATTGTATAATTGTGATAAGTGTATAATTGTATAATTGTATAATTGTATAATTGTATAATTGTGATAAGTGTATAATTGTATAATTGTATAATTGTTATGATTGTATAATTGTATAAATCGAATCGATGTATAAATCGAATCGAATTGTATAAAATTGTATAAATCGAATTGTATAAATCGTTAATACTGAATTGTATAAATCGTATCTATTTGGGAGTCAATATTAATAAATCAGTAACAGTTTGACTAAATTTGGCTTAAAATTCATATTCTACAAACTCGATTTACTCATTGTAGTCTTTCAACTCAATTACTCTATTTCCAACATAAATATTTGAACATTTACTTCATTGTGCAACATACCATAAATTGATGCCATTATATATGATGGCGTTAGTGGCACTAGGTGTCACGGGTTGAAATATTTTAGCTTTAAAATAGAGTAATTGAGTTGAAAGACAATAAAATGAGTAAATCGAGTGTGTAGAATTTGAATTTTGAGGGAAATTTAGTCGAACTATTACTGATTTATTAATATTGACTCCCAAATAGATACGATTTATACAATTTGTATGGGAATTATTAGGGTGTACGAATACTTTTGGTAGGGCAGTGTATTGACCATATTTGGAGAATATTTTGGTTGCCTTTTCTTAGCAACGGTCAGGAATGTGAAAAAATTCCTGACCGTTGCTAGGCACGGGCAAACAAAAATGTTTCCAAATATGGTCAATATATATGTCAATATATATGTCAAGATTAAAAAGATGATCTGGCACTGTTAAGGTTGGTGTTTCCAATGGGACACTTGTTTTTTATTAGAAATGTGCCCAAAATGCTTTTTTATCATTTTTAGATCCTTATAGGGGTTCTAAACAATAATCCCGATTTTTATAACTCCAGCCCCAATATTTCGCCACTTTGAGCCACTTGTATCACCTGGTATCGCTCTAAAAAAGACACATTTTAAATGCGAAATGTCCCACAGCTATAACTTCTTTTAACATTGCCAGAACATCTTTTTAATGAATTCAGCTGAATTCATGCTCAGCACTATATTTCCAGCAATTTGATGTATATATTGACCATATTTGGAAACATTTTTTAACATTCCTGACCGTCGCTAGGAAAAGGCAACCAAAAATATTTCCAAATATGGTCAAAATATATATCAAATTGTTAGAAATTTAGTGCTGAGTACGAATTCAGTATTAAAATAACGACCTGGCATAGTCAAATAAAGTTATATGTATGGGATTTTGGCGGAAACTATCGGACATGGTGATTTTTGGGCCCCCAGTGATAACTGTCAACTTTTTCACACTTTTGAAGGTGTCATGATGTGAAAATATTTGATATGCCATATTTTGAAGTAAGTACTGCTATAAGTTGTTGATTTTGGATGTTTTGATGTTATTTATTACCAGAATACAGTAAAAACTAATGGAAATCAAGCCTTTGAGAAGAAAATTGCTTTGTAGCATGTTTTTAGCACTTAAAAAAATCAAGTTTACAAAGGAGGAATCTCTAGTTACAAAGGTCGTAGAGTTAAAAACTCGACGGTTTTAGAAAGATCTCGTCACGTAGCACAAAATGATAGAGACAGATTTTTGATATTCTACTTCAGAAAAAAGGTAAAATATTTTTCCTTACGAAAATCTGCCTCTAAATATTGTATAAACGAAATTTGAAATAAAAAAATATTTGGGTTAAAATTGAAAATTATATTCCTATTATTTTCTTTATTCAACCATTTCGTGCAAGAATAATTGTGTAAAAGAGACATAAGGCATTGAAGTTTCTTTGAATGTCCTCTATCAATTAGGTCATTTGGGAAAAAAAAAATTTCTCTTCTTGGGCTCCCGAAAAGTGTATTTTTGCAGATAACTCATCGAGAATAGTTTCCACAAAAAATTTCTGGAGAAAAAATGAAAACTTTAAAAGTTAGTTCTGGAAGGAAACACCACCCAAAGAAGTTATAGCTGTGGGACATTTCGCATTTAAAATGTGTAGTTTTTAGAGCGACACCAGGTGATACAAGTGGCTCAAAGTGGCGAAATATTGGGGCTGGAGTTATAAAAATCGGTATTATTGTTCAGAACCCCTATAAGGATCTAAAAATGATGAAAAAGCAATTTGGGCACATTTTTAGAAAAAAACAAGTGTCCCATGGGAAACACCAACCTAAAATAGTTAATAAATGGTGAATTATCCTATATGTATAGATTATGTTAATTACAGTACACTTGCAAAACCTGGGACACCTAGGGACCAGAGCTGGGCGCCTCAGTTTAAAATCAGCGTTCTGCGCCAGGCAGTTTCTTCAATCAATTCGTTACATTTATATATATATACAAGCGTGCTTCACTTGCTTGCGCTGCGCGGCTGGCAGACACTTGTGTCCGCCGGAGGCTCCCTTCGGTCGCCTGTGGTCATCATTGAATAATTATATGGGAGATAACATCGCTAAATACGTCTCTCCTACTATTATAATCAGGGTTTCATCCAGCTTTCCAAAGTCATACGCCTAAATGGGCGCCACCATTTTTCTACGCGCCTAGACTCTGCATTTTTATATATATTTTATGCCACGCGCCTAAGTAGGCGTATGCCGCGCGCCTAAATCATACGCCTAATTATGATCCATGGGACCAAATACGCGCCTCTAGGCGCGCCCAGTACGCCTGGATGAAAGCCTGATTATAATCGATATCGCTCGAAAAAGTACCGAATTTGTCAAATTTTAAAATTTTGATGAGTAATGATGACGTCATCACAGAGTGATGAGTCATCATTTTTTTATTATAGTTGCATCATATGTAAGGTATGTTAGTATACAGATTCGATTAAAATTTCAGCCTTCTATCTCCTATAATGGCGGAGTTTTCCTTCGGTCGGCTGGTTCCTTGGTTCCTTCGGTCGCTTCGGTCGCCTGGTCTGTTCGGTCGCCTGGTCACCTGGTCGAATGGCGGAGTTTTCCTTCGGTCGCCTGGAGGTAACATTGGTTAATTATAAGGGAGATATCATCTCTGAATATGTCCATCTTAGTTTTAAAATCGATATCACTCGAAAAATCACCAAATTTGTCAATTTTTAAAATTTTGATGAATAATGATGATGTCATAGCAAAGTGATGAGTGATCATTTTGATAGTTGATAGTTGTATCATATGTGAGGCATGTTAGTATACATATTTTATTAAAATTTCAGCCTTCTATCTCCTATAATGGCTGAGTTATGCCCGAATAACTGTGTTGCTTAACTTTTGAAAATGTGACAATGAGGTCATAATTCCATGATGAGTCGACATTTTGCTCTAAACTCAGAACTTACTGGAGTCATAGTCAAAATACTCCCACATGGAAAAAATCAGCTTTCTGCGCCCGGCAGTTTCTTCAATCAATTCGTTACAGATATATATATATATATATATATATATATTTGTAACGAATTGATTGAAGAAACTGCAGGGCGCAAAAAGCTGATTTTTGGCATGTGGGAGTGTTTTGGCAATGGCTCCAGCCAGTTCTGAGCTCAGACGAAAATGTCGACTCTTCATGGAATTATGACGTCATTGTCACATTTTAAAAAGTTATTCAACACAGTTATTCGAGCATAACTCAGCCATTATAGGAGATAGAAGGCTGAAATTTTAATAAAATATGTATACTAACATGCCTCACATATGATACAACTATCAACTATCAAAATGATCACTCATCACTTTGCTATGACGTCATCATTAATCATCAAAATTTTAAAAATTGACAAATTTGGTGTTTTTTCGAGTGAGATCGATTTTAAAACTTAGATGGACATATTTAGCGATGATATATCCTGTTTAATTAACCAATGTCACCTCTAGACGACCGAAGGGAGCCTCAGGCGGACACAAAGTGTCCGCCAGCCGCGCACCGCAAGCGAGCGAAGCGCGCTTGTCCTTACTATTAAAACTCAATTAATGTTTGTGTATGTGTGTATATGTTAGAACAAATTTGCGAAATCAACAATTATGCATAATTGTCGACAATTATGCATAATTGTTCATTTTACAACAATTATACATAATTGTTCATCTAATGTAACAATTATGCATAATTGTTGTTAAAACGGTCAGTCAAACTTATTATGACACTTGGAGCTACGCTGTTGGTCTTTACTAACATTAATGTAGCTACAGATAGCTGACAGGCAGAATGCGCGAGTCAGGATGACAATTATGCATAATTGTTGCTTACATTTAAAACAATTATGTAAAACTGTTCATTTCACAATAATTATGCATAATTGTTACATTAGATGAACAATTATGCATAATTGTTGTAAAATGGACAATTATTCATAATTGGAGACAATTATGCATAATTGTTGATTTCGCAAATTTGTTTTAACATATATATATATATATATACGAGGAAGACCGTTGACCTAAGGCATGAGCTGCCTTAAATCATTTACAAAGCACAATAGAGCTTAGGAATATATTATCAGCATATATAAATATTGTGTCAAAGTACCCATATCCATTGTTAAAAATTTGATTAGTCACCATATGGTTGCGCAATAGGTTATATTTGTGACAAATTTGGTGTTTTTCAGAGGCCGTTTAGGGGCACTTCTAAGTGTTTTTAATGTAAAACTTTTCGCATAGAACTGAGATGTGAATGGGTTAATATGAAAAAATTTTTCATGGAATGTTGGTACATTCCAGTGTTGCTATCAAACGTGTTTTGGTCAGTTGGCGTTATATCTTGAAAACTGCAATGGCCACACATTCTAATGTAATTCCATTTGATAGCGAATATACTACTTCCTATTAAGTGATAATATAATTTCGACCTCTAAATTCAATAGTTTATGAGATATTCGACAATGTACCATATTGGTCACATTTGATAATTTGTCGATTATCTCATAAACCTTTGAATTTAGAGGTTGAAATTATATTATCACTTAACAGGAAGTAGTATATTTCCAATCAAATAGAATTACATTTAAATGTCTAGCTCTTGTGGTTTTCAAGATATGACCCAGAATGACCAAAACACGTTTCCATAGCAACGCTGGAATGTATTAACATTCCATGAAAAAATTCCAAAATTTTCTGTATTAATCCATTTATATCTCAGTTCTGTGCGAAAAATTTTACAGTAAAACACTTAGAAGTGCCCTTAAACGGCCTCTGAAAATCACCAAATTCACAAATATAACCTATTGCGCAACCATATGGTGACTAATCAAATTTTTAACAATGGATATGGGTACTTTGACACCATATTTATATATGCTGATAATATATTCCTAAGCTCTATTGTGCTTTGTAAATGATTTAAGGCAGCTCATGTATTAGTTCAACGGTCTTCCTCCACATCCCTAGTCCAAAATCCACAATCAGTTGTGTGGCCTTATGTATAGTAGGCTATGGATGGACATATTTAGAGATGTAATCTCCCTTATAATTGACCAATGTGACCGCAGGCGACCGAAGGGAGCCCCTGGCGGACACAAAGTGTCCACCAGCCGCGCAGCGCAAGCATGCGAAGCGCGCTTGTAAATAAATATAAATACATTAATCGAGTTTTAATGGTAAGGATATACCATAGCATTCTATATACTAAGGCAATGGTGCTGGTTGGTGGACTTGGACTAGGGATTGGTTAGATCAGTCAAATTTGATTTCTTAAAAATGGTTCGATTATGCTGATATATAGCTTCGGACATTGCATACTGATCGTTTTCATGAATTCTACATCGATTTACTTCGAAATGGTTTTGAGGATAACCCTGTAGAGAATTTAATTTAAACCAACCACATTACTTTTATGCATAAACATACTACTTATTTGTATTGTTTAAAGTCAACCACATTAATTATATATTTATTTACTACCTTGTTGTAATGTTCTACAAATCACTGTATTTCCATATGCACAAATCAAACTCAATCTGAAACACTCCTGACTGCTCATACGTATCAAATTATTATTACTCTTTCGAATGACAATGTCATGTCCAGGCTGCAAGTCTAATTCGAGATGTCAAGCAGAATCTACCTCTGAAAATCTGAAACTGAAGAATGGTTTAGAGCAATTCCACGCCCAAGGACTATGCAAACACGCAAATGAGAGTAAGTTTCTATAATTATGTTTAATTTACTGATTGTCAGATTTACACTTCTACTCACCGTTTAGATATGTGTACATCCTTTCAAGCCAGATGACATCGAGATTTGAGAGAACCATTACCTACAATGACGGGATTCGCACTGTTACAGTTTCCAGAGATAGAATAGCTCTTAATAAGCTGCAGTACCCAGTACATTCCCCAACCTTCCTATCTATGCGAAACCAATTCCAAGTTAAGAGACTATCTTTGGATCACAAAGAACGATTGCTGATGGAATCTGCCTACTCTTAAAGAGCATAACTGACAACGAAGAAAAGGTAGATAAGTTATTAGTTAGTTCATTTCCAGATCTTCTTTCTAAACTAAATTTAATCGACCTACGAAACGGCTGGATAGCTCATGTGTAACAACTCTTATTTTTTATTGAGATAGCTATTTCAGAAACGGACCTTTCATGACCGATCCATGTCAATTAACGACGAATTATATAACAAAGCATTTGAAATAAAAACGTCACAATTCCGACCTCGCGAATATAAATGACACTTGCTAAGTTGAGACCATCTTCAATGAGGTTGATAAGTATTTACCAATATTTCAACTTAGTTGCTCTCAAACTGAATGTTCTATTCAAAAGCATGTAGTTTTTCATCCATCACTTCGAGAGTGCAATTAATTAAGCTTATTGACTCGTCAGACCTAGACATAAGTGAAATACATACAGTGAATCTTTGAATATTTCATTCCACTGTTTTCGGCGCCATAGACAGTCCAAGTGATCCCCCACAATTGTATTTCCAACCATTCTTCGTCCAATTCCGTTAGGGTCTAGCTCCGCGGTTGATATATTTCCAATTATAACTAAAACAATGAGTGATATCGAGAGTTGCTATCTATTTGTTGAGGCTCTACAGCAGTGGTTCTGAACCTTTTCAGTCAGTGTACACCTTGGTGCGAAAATGAGGTTTCACGTAGCCCTCTAATTTTTGTTTTATTTTGTTTGTTGGTTTGGTTTGGGATGAACTGCATGAATAAATTGCTTAATTAAGAAAATTTACCTCCGGTACCCCCTGGGGGTGCAAGCGTACCCGAATTTCAGAACCGCTGCTTTACAGGGTGTTTCAAAAGTCTTGGCCCCTTGAACATTTTAACTTAAATACTACATAAAATACATGCTGAATTTCATTCACTTTGAATTTCATTTGCCAATATAATCACTTTCAATTCTAGTACCTTCCTAACTCGATTTGGTATACTACTCACTAAATTATCTAAGAATGATTTCGATATTACTATTTCAGCGGCCCGATTGATAATTTTTTGATTTCCTAGTTTGTTTTCGTGGCTCTATTAGAAGCGGTACCAAGACATTTGAAACATCATGTATGTACTGGTAATTATTTATATCCGTTACAAATATTATTTCGAACCAAAGTTAGTATCTAATTATTGTATTATATTCATGCTTATAGATAAATCCTCCAACATGATCTATCACTCCTGTATCTACAACCGTCTGAATGAATTCTCTACTTCATCATTATCGAGGAACTCTACTAACGGCTACAATGACACCTTATTCAAGACGCATCGGAATTACATTCTACCCCTATCATCATATCTCGCTTCTACTCGACTTTCTAAACTACCTCTATGCTCTTTTTAACTGTGAATCACATGTTACCAATTATACTTATTTCTGCTTAATTATTTATTAGTTTACTTATTACATGTCCACTATGTATTAAATTATCTCCAGACCATTCATGATTTCATAAAAGGGCAGTAGGTTACTAATGATTTACTTAATATGGGTAGTTACAGCAAATTTACAATTGTATTATAATTTTGAAATCAAAATAAACTAACTGATCTAACCAATCCCTAGTCCAAGTCCACTAATCAGCACCATTGCCTTAGTGTATAGAATGCTATGGATATACACAAACATTAATCGAGTTTTAATAGCAAGGATTTATCTGTGACGAATTGATTGAAGAAACTGTCAGGCACAGAAAGCTGATTTTTGGCATGTGGAAGTCTTTTGGCTATGGCTCCAGTAAGTTCTGAGCTCAGACGAAAATGTCGACTCATCATGGAATTATGACGTCATTGTCACATTTTTAAAAGTTAAGCAATACAGTTATTCGAGCATAACTCAGCCATTATAGGAGATAGAAGGCTGAAATTTTAATAGAATCTGTATATTAACATATTTTACATAAGGTACCACTCTCATCCAAATATGATGACTCATCACTCTGTTATGACGTCATCATTAAGTATCAAAATCTTTAAAATTGACAAATTTGGTGATTTTTCGAATGATATCGATTATAACAGTAATACAGACGTATTTAGATATGTTATCTCCGATATAATTAATCATTGTGCCCCCAGGCTCTAAAGCCCGCCTTCTTTGGACACTTTATGTCCTCCAAACACGCAGTGTAACCAAACGAATCTTTACCAATTTACCATTTTAGTTATAGAATTTTAAACATGAAATATTTCGCGCAAGCAATTACGTAATCATAGCATGACTATTGCCATTCTTATTAGGCCTATTCTATTCACTTCAATATCAGCGAATATTTTTCGAGTTTCTTTTGTCCTAAAATTTCTGTATTCCAAATTAGAGTATGCCTAAACTGAATAAACGTGGGCGCCAAACCCCTAAAAGTGGCACTATAGCTGAGAGAGTGAGGAAAGTTCGTGACAAAGAAACTCCTCAAGAGCGACTCCTTCGCCAGCAACATGACCGTGAACGGAATATGCTGCGTTTGAGAGTCCTAACCCCCATGTCCAAAGGGAGGCGTCTTCGAGAAATGCGAGATCGCACTCGACATCACTTGAAAAAAGAGACGCCTACCGGGAGAAGAGCCCGCCTGAGAGATTTGGTTGAACGGCAGGGTTCCCGGTTGCGAGCTGAGACTCCGACGAAGAGAGTTGCACGCTGCCTTGATCTGAGTCAGCGTTAGGCTTCCCGCTTAGACGGTGAGACGGAGGACGTTCGCGAAGTTCGTCTCCTAGACCTGCGGGATCGTCAGACATCCCGATTAGACAGTGAGACGGACAACGCCCGCCAAGTTCGCCTTCTAGAAATGCGGGATCATCAGGCATCCCGGTATGACAATGAGACGGACGAGGCTCGCCCAGTTCGCCTCCTAGAAATTCGGGATCGTCAGGCATCCCGGTATGAAAGTGAGACGGACGAGGCTCGCCAAGTTCGTCTCCTAGAAATTCGGGATCGTCAGGCTTCCCGCTTGGACAGTGAGACGGAGGACGCTCGCATAGTTCGTCTCCTAGATCAGGGGATCGACAAGCCTGGAAGATAGCCTGTGAAACGGAAGAGCAAGCCAGCTCACGTCTGAAGTACCAGGCTAAGTTTTATGCTAAGAGAGTTAAATCTCGCATTGTCCATAATTTTGCTAGGTCAATTATTGCCACCGAAGTTCTTGATAGTATTGTCGACGAACATTCAGGTGGCAGTATGACATACAGCTGCTCCGTGTGTCAGGCAAAATTCTGGGCGGGTGAGAAGCTCTCAGGTAGTACTAAATCCTGTTACAAGTTCTCCTTATGTTGTGGGGAGGGCAAGGTTGTTCTACTTCCTGTGGCTCCGCACCCTGAACTGTTGATGCACCTGCTAACGGCTACAGACCCGCGGGGAAGAGCGTTTAGAGAACAGATCAGAGCATACAACAACGCTCTTGCATTCGCTTCTCTTGGAGCGAACCTCGATAAGGGTCTGGCTAATGCTAAGCGGGGAGTGTACACATTTCGTATACACGGAGTGATGTACCATCGTATCGGACAGTTGATGCCTAACGAAGGCGAGGCACCCGCATTCGCACAGATCTACATTCATGACGGAACCACTGATGCCGAAGTGGCGAACCGTCAGCGCCATCTTGGAGATGCTGCGCTCCCTGAGCTAAAAGGATTGCAGCATATGCTGCATGAGGTTAATCCTTATGTGTCATTTTTTAGACAGGGACTAGATCTGATGCGAGAGCAGGGGGGAGCTGACGTGAGAATGGTGATAAAAGCAGACGGGTGTCCAGATTCTCGACGTTATAACGCTCCCACTGCTCAGGAAATAGCTGTCATTCTCCCGAGTGACGGTTATGGAGAAGAGGTCGCCAGCAGGGATATAGTGCTGTACGTGCGGAAAGGCTGTGGATGTATACGCCAAAATAGAGCAGCAGCGTCTGAACTACATCAGGACCAATCAGAAGAAGATTCGTGTGGATCTTTACTGTGGATTGGCTGATGCAGTCACTGCGGGTGACGTAGACTCCAGAGAGTTGGGACGTAAGATAGTGCTTCCCTCCTCCTATACTGGCTCTCCTCGGCAGATGTTCGAGCTGTACCAGGATGCAATGAGTATAGTCTGGAAATATGGTAAGCCAGACTATTTCATTACATTTACATGTAATCCGTAATGGGAGGAGATTACGTCCGCTCTCATATTAGATCAGAAAGCGTCTGAACTTTGATTTAGTAGTTAGAGTCTTTAGATTGAAGTTGAGAGAATTGATTTCGGATCTTATGAATAAACACATATTGGGCAAACCCCTTGCCCATGTTTATACTATTGAATTCCAAAAGAGGTCTTCCTCACGCGCACATTCTGATTATTCTATTGGATCATGATAAGCCCAGGAAACCGTGTGAGTATGATAGAATTGAGTGTGCTGAGTTCCCTGACCCGGTTCTCCAACTTCGACTGCACGCTATCGTTAACGCTGTATGATGTACGGTGCATGTGGTGTAGCCAATAGGAGCGCTCCCTGTTTAAAAGACGGGAAATGCTCTGAGAGATTCCCAAAGGCATTTTCAGCAGTTACTACAACGTCTGAAGATGGCTACCCATTGTATCGTCGTAGAAACGACGACCGTGCTGTTAATATGGGTGGGGCACGCTTGGATAATAGGTGGGTTGTACCCTACAATCCATTTTATTGTTGAAGTTTAATGCTCATATTAACGTAGAAATCTGTAGTACAGTGAGTGCAGTTAAATATCTATACAAATTCGTGTACAAAGGACACGACCGAGCTATTGTAGAATTTAATTCAGGTGGTGAGGAGGCAGAGGCTGCCGGAAAGAAAAAGTGCGTCGATGAAATATCGACTTACTTAGATGCCCGGTATGTGTCTGCCACTGAAGCGTGTTATCGTATCTTTGCGTATGAGCTCCACGCGAATCTGCCACATGTGTTGAGTTTAGCTCTGCATCTTGAGAATCAGCAGCCAGTTTATTTCCTAGAGCAGGCTGAGCTTGATGATGTGTTGAGCCGACAAAGGCACACCACTTTGACTGGATGGTTTGTTGCAAACCAAGAATTCCATTGCGCTAGGGAGGTTACATATACTAATTTCCTCGATGAGTTTGTATGGGATAAATCGAAGCGCGAATGGAAGTTGAGGTGAAGGGGCATGGCACCATGATAGGTCGCATGTATGCAGCTCATCCCGGTGAAGGGGAGCGTTTTTATCTAAGAATGCTCCTCAACCATGTCACAGGATGTACGAGTTTTCAGGACATCCGTACTCTCGCTGATGGTGCTGTCTGTGAAAGCTTTAAGGAGGCCGCGCGCAGACTTGGATTGTTGGAAGATGACACGGAGTTAGATCAGTGTTTGGCAGAAGCGGCTGTTTCTGTGATGCCCCCACAGATGCGCCAGCTCTTTGTCAAGATCCTCCTATTTAGTGTCCCAACTGATCCCTTAGCCCTTTGGGAACACCATCAGGCCTCTTTATCTGAGGACTTTCTGTGTCGTGCTAAGCGAGTAGTTCTTGACGTCCAATTGGATGAGCACATTGTAAACTGTGTATTGTTGGGTATTGAGAATCGCTTACAGAGACATGGAAAGTCTTTAGAGGATTACTCAGGTATGCCTGTCCCTAAGCATATGCGTAATCCGTACGAAGAACCCAGAATCATACAGAATGAACTTGATTATTGTGTTAGTGGTCTGTTGGAAATGGTGCGTGTCAATGTCCCAATGCTCAATGCAGACCAACTGATTGTTTTCAACTGAAGGCCATTGATGATTCCGCGGTCTATCCTAAGGTGTTCTTCGTGGACGGACCTGGCGGTACAGGTAAAACGTTCGTTTACAATACACTGTTAGCCAAGGTCCGTTCTAGGAGAGAGATTGCCCTCGCGATGGCTTCTTCGGGGATTGCGGCACTCCTCCTAAATGGTGGCAGGACTGTACATTCGAGAATTAAAGTTCCTCTCTCGACCAATGCACATTCTGCGTGTAGCATTACTAAGCAGAGTGTTCTTGCCCGTCTCATCCAGCGTGCAAGTTTATTGGTCTGGGATGAGGCTCCAATGTCTCATAAGCATGTTGCTGAATGCATGGATCGAACTCTGAGAGACCTGTGCTCTTGCGATCTACCATTTGGCGGCAAGGTTATGGTATTTGGAGGTGATTTCCGTCAGATTCTGCCTGTAGTTAGACGAGGAACCAGAGGTGATGTTGTTTCTGCATCTCTCAACTGATCATCTCTCTGGCGTTATGTTAAGGTTTAAAATTTGACTATTAATATGCGCCTACGGAAATTATCTTCTCAGGACTCACTTGAAGTGAGTGAGTTCTCCAACTTCTTATTGAGGGTTGGAGAGGGCACTGAACTCGAAGATGAGAATCACATGATTCACATCGACGTCAAGTTTATTGTCCCGGGAAATGATATTTCTGATTTGGTTTCTTCTGCTATGGTGACATTGTGAATAATTACCTTGATCAGGATTTCATGAGTCGCCGCATCTTAATGTCTCCAAAGAATGAGACAGTAGATGCCATAAACGATTACGTTATGCGACAGATACCTGGAGATGATCAAACATTTTAAAGTGCAGATTCAGTTGATGATGCGCAGGCTGCCATATACCCTACGGAGTTCTTGAACTCTCTAAATCCTAATGGTATGCCCCCTCATCGTCTGAAGCTTAAAGAGTTTGCATTTATCATTCTCCTGCGGAATCTTGATTCTGCCCAGGGTTTGTGTAATGGCACTCGCTTGACTGTAAGATCGTTTACTAAACGTCTTATAGACGCGGAGATGGCCACAGGTATCCATGCGGGGACTCGAGTATTCATTCCTCGCATTCCACTACTTACTCCCTCAGATTCTGGCCTTCCCTTTATCTTAAAGCGAAGACAGTTCCCAGTACGGCCTGCTTTCTGTATCACAATAAATAAGGGTCAAGGTCAGAGTTTAGAGACTGTTGGTATTTTCCTCCCTTCCCCTGAAGCCATATTTAGCCATGGTCAACTCTATGTGGCTCTTAGTCGCGTTCAGAATCCTAGCGGTTTGAAGATCATGGGTTGTGGAGGACAACAGTCTACTGGAGGAGGAGTATTGGTTAAGAATGTCGTATATCGGGAGGTTTTTCTAACTCACGTTGGAGAGCCTTCGTCATCTAGCCAGGATTTGATTGATTCATTTTCGCTGGATGATATATCGTTCGATTCTTCTCAGCTATCACCAGTTCTTTCTCACGCCAAAAAGAGAGTAATGATGGCTTCTGAGAGGAAGAGTAAAGTATCAAAAATCTTCGAGTTCAGTCAGAGTAGCGTTGTTACATTGGAGGATCCTGAAAATAATGCTTTTCAGAGTAATCGCGTTACATTTGAATCGTCTGATGTTGTTTTCAATGCAATTATTAGGCATCCAAGTATGACTGGACATTCGGAAATCGCTCTCATTAATAACTTTACTCTCGCAATGCGATATAATCTGGCCCTATCAATCGGGTTGGAGAATGAAGCGATTTTACCGAATAGAGAAGATATAATGTCGCGTGGCCCTATTTTGCACTACTATCAGTCACTTAAAGCTAGACTGCACAATAAATTTGGTCCTCAAATTTATTTGTGTCCAGTGTATGGCGACGGTAACTGTCTCTATCGGACTCTATCTCATGTCATTTTTGGTAGTGAGAGCTCTTATCGTATTCTCAAACACAGTCTGATCTCCAAATTTAAGAGCACTCCAGCGCATTTCTATAACGTTATGCGTAGATCAGGCATTTTCAGTGATCAGGAACTGATTGAGCATATGGATCGCGTATCTGTTCTCAATGAGTGGAGTACTAACACTGAATTGAATATGATAGGGGCTTTGGCTCGGATAGATGTAGTGTCAATTAATGCTATCGACATAGATCCTCAATATTGGAATATCCAGCTAGTTTATATTAATGAACAGCTGGAAGTTCCTTTAGAGTGTGACCCTATTTATGATGGTCGTAAATTAGGTGTTTTATTTTACCGGATTCACCATCAGATAGGCATGGGACACTTTGATCCATTCTATAATAGTTAGCTCGATAATTCTACTGACTTTAGTATCCTGCACTGATTATTCCATTGGTTTAATTGTGTTGTGTACTATCCGTTAGTATGGTGAGTCTATGGCAATCACTCCCGAGACTAGGTGCTTCTATTGCAGGAGAGAGTGCCATCTTAGTCGTTCTACAGATTATTACGCATGTTTTATGTGAATCAACTGTATTTATACTCAGTGTGCTGTTGTAAAAAACATGCGTTCTGATGTACATTGGAGTAGTATTCACTCAGGTTAACCGATCACTCTGCCTTGAAGATTTGCTACTTCGGTAGTAATTCGATAGGTGGAGTGGTATGGTTCCCTGAGGTGAACCGATCACTCTGCATTGAAGATTTGCTACTTCGGTAGTAATTCAGATAAGTGGAGTGGTAGGGTTCCCATTGGTGAACCGATCGCTCTACCTTGAAGATTTGCTACTTCGGTAGTAATTCAGATAGGTGGAGTGGTATGGCTCCCTGAGGTGAACCAATCACTCTGCATTGAAGATTTGCTACTTCGGTAGTAATTCGATAGGTAGAGTGGTATGGCTCCCTCAGGTGAATCGATCACTCTACATTGAAGATTTGCTACTTCGGTAGTAATTCAGATAAGTGGAGTGGTAAGGTTCCCACAATGGGATTAATTACATTATCTTGAAACTATTCTACTGAGGTAGTATTTGTTGAAAGTGTTGTACTAATCCCTTCTATGGTAGTTGCAATTAGTTTGTCCGATGTTATGTATCTACTTTAGTAGTGCATATTATTAGCTTGCTTTTTGTGGCCACTGTAGTGCACATGTGATAGCAAATATAGAATTGATATTTCTATTAGCAAATATCTGCAGGTTTGATTTGCTTGGCTCCCTTTGCGTAAGCAAGCGAATTATTGAGTTAACTAAAGTGCAGAAATCATTTCAATATGATTTCTACCCCCCGTGAATGGATCAATAAATTCGGGGAAAGGTACAGAGTGTATCCCAAGTGCACTCCTCTTAATATAATTAAGAGAACCCTGAGGGACTGAATTTATGGGGAAACCTTACATTGTTTGTGGACAATTGCTTAAATTATACAATGTACAGCCTGTGTACAAATAAAAAATGACACATAGGCGCCCAAAGGGCGCCTCATGCGGACACGAAGTGTTCGCCGCGCGGCGGAGCGCAAAAAAGCGAATCTCCCAAATAATTAACCAATGATACCTCAGGCGCCCAAAGGGCGCCTCCGGCGGACACAAAGTGTCCGCCAGCAGCGCAGCGCAAGCAAGCGAAGCGCGCTTGTGAGTAATAATATCACTAAGTTATCAGATATAGAAAATCGAGTGATCCCACGGTCATCGCCTGATATGGAACAACTCTTGAAATTTTCAAACCTCTATTTCAAAGCTATTTTGCCGTTTTTTAAATTTTAAAGACAGTCAATTTTGAAATTTTAAAGTCCCGAGATATAGATATTTCAAGTATAAATGTCAAGAAGAATGTAAAATGAGTTATAAAGCCTCGGTTGGCTTGGTGCTTTTTCTATTTATAGTCAAATCCCAAACTTGTATGGCTTTCCCGTTAAAGCATTCACAGGCATTTACTCGCATTTATACTGGCGATTTAAGCATATTCCAACTAATTTAGGGAAAAAATAGCAAAAGTACACTGAAAATCCACAAATTTCCTTGAGACTCTAACCCCGAATATTTTGAGATAATACCGCACTACGAAATATAATCCGTTAGTTTAGAATGAATAAATAGCTTCAAAAAAGTATATTAGAAAGTTAGAACGAAAGTCTACGACTTTAAGTTTCCAAGTAAGGAATTCGAAAAATGCCATCACATGCCAAAAATCTAAAACATTCCATAGGATGTAGTGCAATCAGTATTATCAATGAATCATATATATACCCCTATCAAAAGTTTATTAGGAGGTGAGAACTAAATATCTTTGTGCTTATATTTACAGATATAGAGAGAATTCTATTTTAGGACCCTAAATGAGGGAATTTTGACCGAATCTGGGAGATCTAACGCCAGAACTACAAAAGTAGTTATTAACCCACACTTGCCAAAGGAATGTGGCCGTCATTTCCGGTTTAAGCCATTTTCAATGGGGAAGTCATACAAGTTTGGGGTTACAACTATAAATAGAAAAATCCCAAGTGCTTTCAAGGGTTAATTAAAAGTGCTCCAATTTTAAATTATGCCATTGAAATTCTAAATATCGATAATAATGTTTAGAACCCCTTTAGGTATCCAAAAATTTTAAAAAAGGGCAATTTTTAGCTAAAAAACAAAATCCCCACAGCAAAAGCCAAACTTAACTCATGTCTAAGGTTAATATCAACTTTTAAAATATAAATCCTAGAATATTATGTGTATACAAACGTTTTCGAAAGTGATTGAGATGCGTAAATAATTGTATTGTCTAAATATATTCATGACATATTAAAATGATCTAAAAAGTTGGCGAATAACAGAATATTAATATCTTACAAACGTTTACTAACTACTATTTAAACTACTGAAAATAACAACAAAATTATTTAAATATCCCAAAGAATAAGAAACACTGAAACTAATGGTAGAAAGGTCCAATCCCCAGGCGAAAACTTTTCCCATGAACAAATGAACTCCTTAGTGGATTTAATTCAAGAGAAAAAACTACAACAGCTTGACAGCTCGAGTGTTTCTTTCACTTTCGAAGAGAAGAACAAAGTTTGGGATGATCTTGAGTCAAGATTGTTAGTACTTCATGACACAGTAAGGAATTGAGAGGATGTTATCAAAAAGTGGTCCAACCTCCTAAGCAAACATAAACCACTAATTGCCGATAAGATTGCTTCGATGAGACAAGGAGAGGTCCCCCTGGAAGTGAGCTAACTCTACTGGGGGAGAAAATCCAAAGCATTAAGTGGAAGCAAGTATTCGAAGGCATCGGTTCTGGAGTAGATGTTGCAGTGCAAACGCGAGATTGGTGTACACGCGTGTACACTGGTGTAAACCCGGGTTTCCATTAAGTTTGATAATCTCGCGTTTACACCAGTGTAAACGCGAGTACCTATATAATTAAATATTGTGGTTGATTTATTACTCTAAAATATGATATGATGAGACGTATACTAATTACATCTTCTAATCTGATTTATTCTCGTGTGCAATTCGATTTCAATAAGTATTATAATCTCGGTTTCTAGTTTTATTACTTAGGGAATTTTAGACACATGCATTGAAATTTTTGTGTATAGAAAAGGGACATTTGCGTAGAATTATCTTCGGTACTATTGTGGGATTGTTGCAGTGTATACACTACCCACTGTGAACGCGTTCACACCGGTGTATAATTAATATAGTATACTGTTTTAACAATAAACAATTCATCATATCGTATTCTAGAGTAATAAATCAACCACAATATTTAATTATATAGGTACTCGCGTTTACACTGGTGTAAACGCGAGATTATCAAACTTAATGGAAACCCGGGTTTACACCAGTGTACACGCGTGTACACCAATCTCGCGTTTGCACTGCAACATAGACATCACAATTGAATCTACTAACTCCAAAGTGTCTTATGATTCCGATCAAATGGTCACGAGCATAGGCGTCGTAAACTTTATTGCCTACCCTTGGGCTGCCCGGCCACAATAATCCAGGGCCGTCCAGTTACAGTTACCGTCAGCCAAATGGGCCGTGAACCCTTAATCTACATGAGGAATTAGTACGAAAGTAAAAAATGTTGTATTTATATTCCAGAAGGATGGAAAGTTAGATAACAAAATTCTGATATATTTACGTAATTCTATTTATCTTCATTTGCATGTGCAGAAGATGCACAAAGGTTGGAACGTGTAGACCTCGAGCGTATGAATTCATCCGCGACAGCGTCCAAATCCAATTGATCTGTAAATGTCTTATTCAGATGACAAACAGCATATGAATTCATGCTAATCTGACTGACCAAATTTAGTGCGTGTCCTGCACAATAAATAAATAAGGCCTTGGGATATTTACGTTTTATCCTTGTTTTTACGCCACTTAGCCTTCCCACCATTGTCGTAGCCTCATCTAGAACCTGCCCAACACAGCACTTTTCGACATCCATCTGATATACATAAAGGCTATCCTCTAACAGGGTGACTAGCGATTCAGCATCTTTTTTAGCAGTGGCGTGCCAACCGAGGAAAGTTTCTTCAATCTCAAGGTTGTCGTTAACCGTCCGTACTACCACAGCTGTCTGTTCTAACTCTTGCAGATCAGGAGTTCCGTCTATCATAAAAGCGAACTTTCGATTACGAAGACGTGTGCTGATAAGGCGCATGGTTGAAACTCCTATCAACGCGGTCATCTCCTTGATTACATCACCAGATGTGAATTTGGTCCTGTGGTTCCGCTCAAACCACCAACGAATATGGGTTTGGTATCTTGCTAGCATTTTTGTCAATTGATCAAAGTTGCTCTCTGAGTGTGTATGCCCCCTAAGGGGTATGTTCTGCTTGAGCGCAGTGCGAATAGTATCAATCATGATCAGAAGTGCTTGTCTCCCTTTCAAAGAATCAGTAAGGCCTTGACCGAGGACTTGTTGGAGCACAGTACCCTTCTTCTCGAGAGCGTAATGAGCTTTAGCAAGATTATGATCCTTCGATTTGTCGTGGCTTGCCCATGTTCCTTTCACCCCCATCACGCGTGAGAAGTTGCTGACACCTTTGGTTAGCATATTTATTGCATATTTGGATGACTGACAGTACTTACAGATGGCAGTACGGATATCTCAACGTAAGTCAGCTAAGGATATCGTACCTCCCATTCTGGAAGATACTTGCCCCTCCTTTTCAATTTCTTGGGTTTGGGTTTCTCTAACCCGTCTTCAGGCACTATCATTTCAGGATCTTCTGAGAACCGGGTATGGCGCTATCGTCTAAGTCTTCCGAGATCTTGTGGTGTTCTGACTCTGAGTCAGCCAGTCTGATGGTCAGTGTCGGACAGTGGAGACTTCACATCGTCAGCGATTTGAGATCGGGATTAACCCTAAACATGGATGCAGCCACTGCTTGCATCTGCGGGAGACTTGCTTCAACGCTGTTTTTCAATGCCTGCTTGCTTTTTGGCCCATCCTCCAGTAGGTTTTAATGAAGTACGTGATGAAGAGGACATGCTAATTTGTAAAAAAATCCTATTGTATAAGTAAAGGAATATGAAGGCTGGCTGGATTATTAGTAAAATCAATGGATATATACTACTACATACTGGAGTTACAGTGACCAATAATGGGAGTCTAATAAAACTATATCATTAAAAATATTACGATTCGTCCCGATGCGACTATCCAGGATGGGCAAAATTGTAACAGCCAATTACCAGTACATAATAGCACTCAGCTTTTTACCGGGTACTACCCGGTATTCCCTCTAGGCCGCCCGGTCATTGCCGGGTACCCGGGTGGGTGACGACGCCTATGTTCACGAGTTCTCATTCGTTGATGGTACAAGGATGGGAACATGTGAGTAATCATTACATCCTAGAACTAATGGAAACTTGTATTTTTTAAGAAATATTCTTGAATGACTATTTGTCGAGTTGTAATCGGAAATTGAAATAGGCTGGAGCTATGTATACTGGTTAATGATTTAGTCACAGTTATGCATCTCGATACTGATGTTTGCAAGATTCCATATTCAGATGCGATCATAGGCGGGAATTTTTGTCAAAATCCATAATATCTGGGGTGCGACCAACTCACAAACTAGTATAAATTTTTGGCTCCTGTATATTGTATTTGAATCAATTAGTTTTTAATTAAGCAATACTATGTTGATAGTCAGGTAATTAATATGTTATGATAAGCACAATCTAACTAACGCAATAATTGAATGGGATGAAATAATGAAGAAGCTGTGTATACTAAGACAAGCGATTAATTAAGTGCTGGACCGAAAATGTTCTTTATTTGTACTGTTTTATCGACAAATTCATCTGTGAGAGAATCAAGTTCCATTGTACGAACGATATCCCTGTGTCCAGACAAGATTGCGCAATGGTTCAGCCTCTGTTGAGTCTGACTGCTTCGTAAAATGTGTGGATCCTACGTAACATGCTAAACGAACGTTCAGCTTCGCATGTACTCACAGGCAGGCACAAATAGATAACACATAATGAGTGCATATTGGGGATCATCCATTTCAACGCGTCTTCATCGACGAATTTCCTTCTCAATATATCAACCGTTGTTGAGGCATTCTCCTGACGGCACCTTTCAAACCACATATTCCTCTCGAAACGCAGATTATCAAGATGGACGTCACCATAATGAAAGAGTACCAGCCTTGTGAGGTCTCAATCTGTCATCTTTTCCTCTTCAAGAGTGCAGCGAATCAGTTCCACTATGTCGAGATCTTGCTTTGAGTAACACTCAGTTAGGGCCCTTGAACATGTTTCAATCACCGATATATAAGATCTGTGTAAAATTCTTTAATTTGGTCCTCTGTTACTGCAGCTGTGGAATCACAGCCTCTTGCACTTTTGCCCTTGGCAGAGCAGGCATTCTAAATGCAAAGTTTCTAAAGTAAGCTTTTTCGTGGCATCGTACAATGCGTTCGCGTTGATGATGTTGGCTTCTGCGGACAGCGATAAAGTAGTTGTGTGTACCCATTATCTCACATCCCCAGCTGTTACTTTCCGTCCCTAGCACTTTGTGTGGACTGGGTGCACGATTTGCAGAAGTTTCTGCACCACGCGGAGGAAAAATACAAGGTTCTGCAAAAAACTATCGGCCGTTGCCCTGTTCTCGGTCAGTTCAGTAACATCCTCTTTGAGTGTCTCTAAAAATTCAAGTATTGATGGATATGCTCCAAGAAACTATCAAAAGCTGGAAGACGCATGATCCAATGTGTAGGACACAAGGGACGTAAATTGGAGTAGTTGAGTGGTGTTTCTTCGACTTCTACCTGTGCTACCATATCTTTAAATTTATCCAACTTCTTGGGAAAGTTCCTTATGAAGTGGACCACTGCGTTCATTCTCGCCAACGCCGGAGCTACCTCGGGGATTGACTTCAGAAAGTCCTGTACGACTAAATTTACTTGGTGTCCAAAGCAATAGAGGTATTGCCTGAGAATTTTCAGTGAGGACCTTTGCCTGGAGACCGTTATTTGTCTACCTGACATATTAGAATTTCCATCGTAGCCTTGTCCACGGACTCCCGAGATTGACAACCCATAACTCATAAGGGATGACTTTACGAGATTGAAAAGTGTCTCTGCATCGGTACGGCTGGTTTTGTGAAATCCCAAAAACACTTCTTCACTTTCCATTTTGCTGTTGAAAAAGCGCAGACAGAAAGGCACCTGCTCTGAGCGGTTTATATCAGTTGTCTCGTCAATAATAATTGAGAAAAGTAGTTCCTTTGACAAGTCACTTGACTCCCTTCTTACTCTATCAAAGAGATCCCTCAATAATGAGTTAGAAATTGTCTGTAGAATTTCGTTTTGTATATCCTTTGAGAGAAATTTTTATTTTTGGATGAAGCAAGATACTGGGACACGTTTGGATTGAATTTTGCGATTAGGTTCATCAGACAGTGGAAGTTTGCAGTATGTTCTTCATTGCGGTGCCCGCGGAGTGATATCCCTTGCTGACCACTGATTCTTATGCTCTCGAAAACAGCTTTTAGTGCTGCTCTATTGACAGAAATTTCTTTCTTAACATTGTCGTGAACCATGACTCTATGTGCTGCCAGATTTCGGGCACTGTTGAGGGCACATTCTGCATTTCGATGTATAAGACCTTCGCCGTGTTTCCTGATCCCATTCTACCTTTCTTTATGTTTTCGTAGCCAACTTCCATATTCTTCCATGGAAAAGTTGTGTTACTGCAGGTGTTCATGTCGCTAGGTCCCAGGCGGTGGTTCTGTACCGCCCAATGACTGCTACCACAGTAGAGTGACCTCATGTTCTTAGCCAGCTGCAACCATGAGTAATCTTCGAACCACATTTTTTTAATAGAGTGCCCTGTAGCCGTCTTTGGCATGGGATTAGGAAGGGTGGCAGGATCTACTCTAGTAGGAAGAAGGATCTCAGGCTGACGTTCACAGGAAACCGACGGGGTAAGTGATGCGTTGTCCTTAGGTTTCTTGGCGTAGTAGACCTGAATCAAGGGCTGACCATCTGAATCGGAAGATTCTCGAACTCGTTTAGAAGCCATTGTGATAAATCAAAGGGAGTAAGAAGCGAATCTAACTGGTTATAACAATAACACATTTCTAAGATTAATCACAAATGATGTACATTGTAACATCTCATGGGTAGGTATTCTAAGGATGAATATTATGCAACTCAATTAAAAAGGATGACATAAAATCGAGGTGACACAATTACAATCATGGAGTTATTCATTTTGGTTGACGAAATTGTTGTGAATAAATTTATGGTCAAGATGTCGTTAAGATCTCAACATCACAAATTAAACAAACCGGTTTTCAATTTCCAAATCTGGGGAGGGGCGCCCCCCCTTACCCCCCCAACTTTCTGCTTATGGATAAGATAACAGTCTGAAACGTCCGGTAGTAAGAACTGTAGAGCTACAGCTAGTTGTGTTGTTGGAGTGGGAACGGGCAGTAGATCGATGAGGTTTGATGGAAATTTTGTTCAAGAAGTCTACAAACATATACACTACCCGGACAAAAGTATTTGCACAGTTCATTATCTTACGTGCATTTAATACTAAAATGGGTCTATTCATGAAGATTAAAACTCCGAAACGGTAAGTGATACAACTAATCAGGTTTCAAATTCGAAATCTTCGCATTCGAATTAGTTATTGTAGGATATTTCTAATCAATTACTAATTCCCAATTATTTCAAATTATCAATCACTGCCACTTTGTGGTACTTATGTCCCTTTTTATCACTATACATGATGGTGATGTACTACCCCTTGTACCACAGGTTGATAATTTACTCATTGAGTTGAGCCATTTGTTAGAAATCTTCAACTATTACTAATTCAAATGTGAAGATTTCGAATCTTAAATCAGACTCTTAATAGCTCTTAGTTTGAATACTTTTCCCTTCATGAAAAGATAAATTTAGTACTATTTGTATGGGAAAGAATATAGTGTACAAATACTTTTGTCCGGTTAGTGTACAGTGAACTCCACTTAATAGGGTCACATTGGTCAGGGGACATTTTCCCCGATTAACTGCTTTATAGGGCCTGCCAATTTAGGCGGTTTTGTTTTTCTCCCCACTAATTTTATTATTAATCCAATGAGGCATCCCCCATGTCCGCCTCCTTCCTGTATCTAAAACATTTTACTAGTAGTTAGAACTCTCATTATGTTTTAAAATATACTTTGTGTATTATATTAATCTATTGACAATACTTTTTCTAAATCTTTAGTGCATTTTTAGGAAGTACGACAATTCATCGCAAACAATTCATCACAGTCAATTCATCACGAGCCATTCATCGCTGATTACAATTCATCACAGTCAAATAATCACGGATGGTGAATATTCATCACTACACTGCAATATCTCCATAAATTAGATGTTACACAGGATAAAAGCTGAGGAACTTTTTCGAGATATTACTTAAGATATTTCGCAAACTAACTTTCGAGAGAGGCAAACTCAAAATTGAAAATGACGGCTTTTTCCACACCAAAGACAGAGAATTGTCTCTTCTTGGTACTACTGGTACTGTGACCATAAATCCAAAATAGGACGACTGCATTTGAATGGTGATGCAATTATAAAGTACATGGGCGAGCACAACCATGCGGGGGATGCTCCAAAGATTACTGTATTGATGACAACTACAACATGGGCTCAATCCAAGTTGCCTAATGACTGACTTCGAAAAAGGAGCTATCCGAGCATTCCAAGAAGCGTTTCCTGGGGTACATTGTATGGGCTGGTTCTTTCATCTTAGTCAGTGTTTGGCGACGGATACAAGCCGCATGTTTACAGCACGACTACCAAACCGATCCTGATTTTGCTTCATGGCTACGTTGTCTTCCAGCTTTGGCATTCCTACCACCTAGTGATGTAGAAAAGGCAATTGACTATCTGCTCTCGGTAGATGGATTTGATCCACGTGCACAGGATATTGAGAACTACTTCGAGGACATATACATTGGATGTCCAAACCCTCGTGGAAACTGTCAGTGCCCACTGTTCGTATTAGATCTTTGGAACGTGCATCTGCCTATAGTTGAGGATGAAGATCGTACCAAAACCAAATCGAAGGATTTCATCGTGGATTTCAATCCCTTATTGGTGCTCAAGTGCCAAATGTCTTTATTTTCATTGAAGTTTTAGGGAAGCAGCAGATGTTGAAAGACACAGAAGTGCAGCAGCTCATCGGAGGCCATGAGCCCCCGCCAAAAAGGAAAAATATCAATGCTGTGATGGACGAATAAAGAGTATTTTGAAAAACTAATTGCCAAACTCTAAAAGGAATTTCATTTTGCTACAATTTCTAAGTACGTGTACACGTAATGTATGTTTAGTCTACAATCAATATCTCCAGTTTCATCTAAACTTTTAAAATAAACACTATTACTATACTTAAAACGAATTGTCGCAGTCACGGATCATTAAATTAAAATGAAGACTTAGTGAAGAAGATTATGCAGTTACGAATCGTTTGTGATGAATTGTCACGGTGATGAATTGCTCGTGATGAATAGTCCGTAATGAATTTGTTCGATCTTGGTTAACGGTTAAGAAAATCTTAGATCGGCTAGCCGATCTGCTTTATTTTCTAAATATTTACACTAATTTCATTGATTTTCGCCAGAGATTCATGAATATTACTTCTAAAAAATTAATAATACATTCTAATTTCTACAAGCGCGCTTCGCTTGCTTGCGCTGCGCGGCTGGCAGACACTTTGTGTCCGCCGGAGGCTCCCTTCGGTCGCCTGGGGTAACATTAGTTAAATCCAAGGGAGATAGTATCTCTAAATATGTCTGTCCTACTGTGATAATCGATATCACTCGAAAAATCACCAAATTTGTCAATTTTAAAATTTTTTATGCGTAATGATGACGTAATAACAAAGTGATGAGTCATCATTTTTTGATAATAGTTGCATCATATGCGAAGTATGTTGGTATACATATTCTATTAAAATTTCAGCCTTCTATCTCTTATAATGGCTGAGTTATGCTCGAATAACTATTGCTTAACTTTTAAAAATGTGACAATGACGTCATAATTCCATGATGAGTCGACATTTTGCTCTGAGCTCAGAACTTACTGGAGCCATAGCCAAAAGACTCCCACATGCCAAAAATCAGCTTTCTGGGACCGGCAGTTTCTTCAATCAATTCGATAGAGATATATATATACATACAGTCGACTCCGCTTAATAGGGCCAAATCGGTCATATAAAATTTTGGCCCGATTAAGCTGAGAACCCTATTAACCGAAAATATTTTGTATTAGCTTCTATGTGTGAGAGCTATTCCGGTCCTGCCAAAAGTGGCCCGATTAAGCGGTTGACCCGATTAAACAGTGGCCCTATTAAGCGGAGTCGACTATATATATATATATATAAATCCAGTTTTAATAGTAAGGCTATATAATCAAATAGTATATTTGAGACAACTGAAAAATATCAAATTAAGCACTAGCAGGTTAAATATTAATCTAAAAATCCATATTTCAACCAATTAGTATTGACATCGGTTAACCGGCTAACCGCCCAAGAGGAAACAATAATAACCGAGCACTAAAATCGGTTAACCAACCCCAGCCCTGCTTGCGCATTAACCATAGAATCCCCCTGGGAACACAGTGTCTCTGATATCGCGGATGTCTCCCAGTCATTTTCTATGCAACTGAAGCCATGAAAGTGCGAAGCTATGCACATGCTGGGCATACAACAGTTTAAACTGCAGTCTAGAAAACCTCAAGTATGGTTACTATTATTGTATTATTTGGTAACCAGTCATTGGTTAGGAATAAGTCTATCATTTCACTTTGCAATGCATTATCTTTATTCTATACCTCTCAGGTTTCAACATTCAATAGAAACAATGCAGTAGCCTTTAACCATGGAACTTGGCAGTGATTACTGTATTTGGATAATTCGAAAGAATTAAATTATTAAAATTTTCTTAAAGCAAAAAAATTATTAGATGTTACTTAAGGATACCGCCCGTGAAAAATCCATAGGTTTGGCTTACAGCATATATCAAGAATAGAGATATATAAGATGTTAAGCGTGGGCAGGTAGTGCAATTAAAAAATATTGAGACATGCCAAACAGTTTTTGGCTCGCATTTCTAGTTTTTGAGTTACAGCGTCTCAAAGTCGTTTTTTCCGTTTTTCCCTAGCACATCTTAATGGTAAGCCCTCCTGCACTCTGTGATTTTTTTAAAGCACATGTTTGGATCAAATGCTTCGAAAATTTATTCATAGATAGTCTATCATATTTGCCACTTCATAGGACCAAAAGAAAGTTAAAATTTTAAAAATTGTAAATTTTATCGGTGTCCGAATAAAAAGGGCCAAAAAACGGCGAAAAAAGCCCGATTTTCTTTGCAAATCAGCAATAAAATCACAAATTTATAAAATATCAAAAATTGAGTGGTCCTACGCTCATCGCCTAATGATATGGAACAACTCCTGAAATTTTCAAACATCTATCTCAAAGCAATTTTGAGTTAAAATTTTTGAAAGACGGTCAATTTTGGAATTTTAAAGTCCCGAGATATAGGGATTTGAAGTTTTGATGGTAAGAACGATGTAAAATGAGCTATTAACGAAAAATAAAAGCATCCATGGACATTTAATCGCTGGTATACTAATGAATTAGATGTATTCCAACAGATTTTGGTGAAAATAGCAAAATTATACTGAAAATTCACAAATTACCATGAGGCCCCTAACCCCGAATATTTTGAACCAATTAGGGAATGTAAATCATATTCCTAGCAGTACAATGTATAATTCATCGGTTTAGAATGAATAAAGAGCTACCAAAAAGTATATTAGGAAGTTAGAGCGAGAGTCTACGACTTTTAGTTTTCAAGTTAGGATTTTCGAAAAATGCTACGTCAGCACGTGATAAAAATTTGAAACTTAGCATTCCATTCCATGTAGTACATTTATTATTTAAGAATCAGATATATACCGTCTTGAAAAGTATATTAGGAATTGAGAGTTAAGAATTTTGGTGTATATTTCCCGAGATATGGAGGAATATGTTTTTGGACCATAAATGGGGGGGCTTTGACCGAAATTTGGAGATAAATGCTTTGAACTTCCAAAATAATCATGTTGGGTGCTTCAAAGTTTCTGTATACATCGCTAGTGACTATTGCATTGTTTTTTGAGTATAATAGCTACTTTTGGGAACTTATTTCATGACAAGATTCACCATTTTCTAATATATTCAAAGTTCTCCATAGAATTTGTATTACAACAAAAACGATGATTAGTCAAGAAATATTTACTTTTTGACAAAGAGATGTTTGAGGAACCTATATATTATCATATATATCCTTTCATTTAAGATTATTATTGATTATATATCTTCAATAGTTTTTAAGCATTGACATCGAGCACTTTGGGGGCCATAGAGTGGTTTGATGTCCGAACTTTACCTACAATATACTATAACTTACGAACTAATGGTCCGATCTCAACAAACTTTTTTTTAAAATGTTCAGAATTTTTTTCTATACACAATAGCTAATATCACAACGGCCATTTCCCGAGCATTTTAGAAATGAAGTCCCTCATAAAGATATTTTTGATTGGATTTCAGGTGCCTCTTTTTCTAAATTCATCTGTTTTATAATATTTAAAGGGGCCAAAACCATTTTGAGGTTCGTATAATTGAAAAAATATCAGATAAGTTAGAAAATAATTGATGAATGCGCCGCAAAATCACGAATAACTTTCCGATTTTTAGTACGCCTGAGCTTTAGGTGCCCAGTTCTAGAATATCAAAATAAATACCGTCCAACAAGTACGATTAGATGGTAGACTACTCAATAATCCGATGGAATTGACAATAAAAAATTCCACAACTTTTTTTAATGTTTTGCGATGTTTTTCGAGGGCGGTATCCTTAAGTTATGCAAATACTTAGTTTTTGCTTAAAGTTAAGCAAATTCTTAAATTTTCCTTTAAGGTAGGCAGATTTTAAGTTTTAAGTTAAGCAAAACTCAAGTTTTCGTAGTGATTAATGCCCCAGGGGTTTCGATATTTACACTCGCTGAGACTTTCCCAAACCATTACTTTTTTCGTTGATTTCATTGTATTACTGAGTGGTTACCATCTAATCGTACTAGTTATCCGGGAGCTATCTTGATTTTTATCAGTTTACTCCCAAAGTTTAGAGCTACTAAAAAGTGAATATTTGTTGGAAAGTTTTGACGTATATATCAGTTGATTTTACTTCTTTAAATGTTTTTAAAGATATAGACCTCAAACATTGTTCATGCCCCAGTGGAGATTATATAATGCAAGATTTAGAAGAAATATCAATAAAATCACTTCTAAAGAGATCTAAAAGAGAGTTCCTTTCTGTAGAACTAGGGGAATGGCAGGTTGAACGGCAGATATTTCGGGATAATTGCATCAAAAATAATATTCTGACCATTTTCAAAAAAATTGAACAGATCCGACCATTGTTTTTTGGGCTAAGGCTTATTATTGATAAAGTTCGGGCATCAAACCACTAGGTCCCGAAAGATGCCGATGTCTATCTCAAAAACTTTTGAAGATATAAAAACCATTAAAATCACAAATTAACATATACGATCATCTATAGGTTCTACAAGCATAGGCGTCGTCACCCACCCGGGTACCCGGCAATGACCGGGCGGCCTAGAGGGAATACCGGGTAGTACCCGGTCTCCCGGGTACTACCCGGTAAAAAGCTGAGTGCTATTATGTACTGGTAATTGGCTGTTACAATTTTGCCCATCCTGGATAGTCGCATCGGGACGAATCGTAATATTTTTAATGATATAGTTTTATTAGACTCCCATTATTGGTCACTGTAACTCCAGTATGTAGTAGTATATATCCATTGATTTTACTAATAATCCAGCCAGCCTTCATATTCCTTTACTTATACAATAGGATTTTTTTACAAATTAGCATGTCCTCTTCATCACGTACTTCATTAAAACCTACTGGAGGATGGGCCAAAAAGCAAGCAGGCATTGAAAAACAGCGTTGAAGCAAGTCTCCCGCAGATGCAAGCAGTGGCTGCATCCATGTTTAGGGTTAATCCCGATCTCAAATCGCTGACGATGTGAAGTCTCCACTGTCCGACACTGACCATCAGACTGGCTGACTCAGAGTCAGAACACCACAAGATCTCGGAAGACTTAGACGATAGCGCCATACCCGGTTCTCAGAAGATCCTGAAATGATAGTGCCTGAAGACGGGTTAGAGAAACCCAAACCCAAGAAATTGAAAAGGAGGGGCAAGTATCTTCCAGAATGGGAGGTACGATATCCTTAGCTGACTTACGTTGAGATATCCGTACTGCCATCTGTAAGTACTGTCAGTCATCCAAATATGCAATAAATATGCTAACCAAAGGTGTCAGCAACTTCTCACGCGTGATGGGGGTGAAAGGAACATGGGCAAGCCACGACAAATCGAAGGATCATAATCTTGCTAAAGCTCATTACGCTCTCGAGAAGAAGGGTACTGTGCTCCAACAAGTCCTCGGTCAAGGCCTTACTGATTCTTTGAAAGGGAGACAAGCACTTCTGATCATGATTGATACTATTCGCACTGCGCTCAAGCAGAACATACCCCTTAGGGGGCATACACACTCAGAGAGCAACTTTGATCAATTGACAAAAATGCTAGCAAGATACCAAACCCATATTCGTTGGTGGTTTGAGCGGAACCACAGGACCAAATTCACATCTGGTGATGTAATCAAGGAGATGACCGCGTTGATAGGAGTTTCAACCATGCGCCTTATCAGCACACGTCTTCGTAATCGAAAGTTCGCTTTTATGATAGACGGAACTCCTGATCTGCAAGAGTTAGAACAGACAGCTGTGGTAGTACGGACGGTTAACGACAACCTTGAGATTGAAGAAACTTTCCTCGGTTGGCACGCCACTGCTAAAAAAGATGCTGAATCGCTAGTCACCCTGTTAGAGGATAGCCTTTATGTATATCAGATGGATGTCGAAAAGTGCTGTGTTGGGCAGGTTCTAGATGAGGCTACGACAATGGTGGGAAGGCTAAGTGGCGTAAAAACAAGGATAAAACGTAAATATCCCAAGGCCTTATTTATTTATTGTGCAGGACACGCACTAAATTTGGTCAGTCAGATTAGCATGAATTCATATGCTGTTTGTCATCTGAATAAGACATTTACAGATCAATTGGATTTGGACGCTGTCGCGGATGAATTCATACGCTCGAGGTCTACACGTTCCAACCTTTGTGCATCTTCTGCACATGCAAATGAAGATAAATAGAATTACGTAAATATATCAGAATTTTGTTATCTAACTTTCCATCCTTCTGGAATATAAATACAACATTTTTTACTTTCGTACTAATTCCTCATGTAGATTAAGGGTTCACGGCCCATTTGGCTGACGGTAACGCTGGATCTGCTGAAGATACGGCCCGATTAACTGACTGAACGGCCCTGGATTATTGTGGCCGGGCAGTCCAAGGGTAGGCAATAAAATTTACGACGCCTATGTCCACAAGCCTCCGTTTGTCAAAATAATATTTCTCGACTTATCATTGACTTTATAGTCATACCAATTCTTTGGAGAACTTTAAATATATAAAAAAATTGCGAATCTAATCAAGAAGTATGTGTTCAATGGGGCCTACTAGGCCAGACAATCAATACAATTGTACTTAATGATGTATAATGAATATTTTATCACTTTTCATAAATTTTGTGAAATTTTGACCTTGGACCTTATCAACATGGAAGAGATCTCATGAACTTGGGAATACTTAAATACCGAGTAGTGAAGCGGGCGAAGATTGGATAGCTACCATACTCACCCGATCTGAGTCCGCCTGATTTAATTATATGAGGGCTATTTGAAGGATAGAATATACAAAAACAAAGCTATATATAACTCTGTCGCGACTAAAAGATACAATAGAAGATAAAAATAAGGGGCATAAGTAGGGATGTTCTAAAGTCTGTCGTCCAGAATTTTGCATTAAGATTGAAAAATGTCCAAGCAACTAATAGAAGCCACATTGAACATCGCTGTAAATGAAGATTTTATCGTGATAGAAAGCTCAAATTGAGTGGTTTTATGAAAAAAACATGTTGGTTTGATAACTGTCCAATTTGATTAAGTTTAGAAATATTTCAACTCTGTAATGAAAAATATGTGATTGACCACACGGGAGATGCTGTTGATAACGAATAGCGAAATATTCATTAAAATGTAATGCAACTGCTAATAAATATTTAAAAAACTGAAAAAGTAAATTGCACAAAATTTAAGGGAACTTCTATCTCAAACCAATTTTGAGTAAAAATTATGTAAAGATGGTCAATTTTGAAATAATAAAGTCCCGAGATATAGAGATTTTAAGTTTAGATGTTAAGAAGAATGTAGAATGAGTTATTAATATTGAACAAAAGCATTCAAGACATTTATTCTCATTCATACTGCTGATTTAGGTATATTTGAACCAAATATTTACAAAAAATAGCAGGAGTACCCTGAAAATCCACAAATTTTGTTGATACCCCTAACCCCGAATGTGTTGGGATAATTGTGAATAATAATTCATATTCTTGGCACTACGAAGTATAATCTATCAGTTTAGAATGGTTTAGGAGCTTCCGAAAAGTATATTAGGAAGTTAGAACGAAAGTCTACGACTTTTAGTTTCCAAATAGGATTTTCGAAAAATGCTACGTCATCATATGACAAAAATCTAAAACTTAACATTCCATAGGGTGTAGTGCAATTATTATCAAAGAATCATATATGTACACTCATAAAAAGGATATTAGGAAGTGAGAACTAAGAATTTGGACTTATATTTACAGAGATAGAGAGATATCTCTTTGTGGACCTTAAATGGGGGTTCTTGACGGAATCTGCGAGGTCCAAGGCCAGAACTTTCAAAATAATTATCAAAAATTCTTCAATTTTTCTGTACATATTATTAACGACATTTGTATTCATTATTAAGCATGATAGCCACATTTTGATACATATTTAATGATTAGATTCGCCATTTTCTAATATATTCAAAGTTCTCCATAGAATTTGTATTCCAATTAAATCAATGATAAGTCGAGAAATATTTATTTTTTGACAAAGGAAAGTTTGAGGAACCTATATATTTTTGCATATATCCTTTTATTTAAGAATATAATATATTATAGTATATCTTCAATAGTTTTTAAGATATGACATCGCACTCTTTCGGGAGCATAGAGAGATATTATGCCCGAACTTTACCAATAATAATGATATCTCAAGAACAAATGGTCGGATCTGAGCAAATTTTTTTTTGAAACTATCAGAATTTTTTTTTCCGACCCAGTGATCGCTAAATATCTGAGATCAAACTTGCGATTTCCCGCGCGCATTATATAAATGAACTCCCTTATAGAGCAATTTTGTTTGGATTTTAAGTGCCCATTCTTTTAAATCTTTGTGTTATATAATCTCCAAAGGTGCCAAAACAATGTTAAGGTCCATATCATTAAAAAAATATCAATTAAGTTAAAAACTAATTGGTAAATGAGTCAAAAACCTCAATAATTTTTTAATTTTTATTAACGCTAAACTTTAGGGGGTTAAGTGACAAAAATCAAAATAAATACCGTCCAAATAGTGCAATCAGATCGTTGACCGATCAGTAATACAATGAAATTAGCAATAAAAAAGTTTTTTTTTACGCCAGGCCAGGTTTTTCGAGGGTGGTATCCTTAAGACACACCAAGGAAACAAATGCAACCAAAATCGAATCATAGATAGTCTATCATATTTGCCACTTCATAAGACCAAAATAAAGTTAAAATAACGAAAATTGTAAATTTTATCGGTGATTGAAAAAAAGGGCCAAAAAGAATGATGTCTGTTTTTTTTGGGAAATCAGAAATAAATCACCAAGTTATAAGATATCGAAAATCGAATGGTCGTACGTTCATCGCCTAATGATATGGAATAACTCTTGAAATTTTCAAACCTCATTCTCAAAGCAATTTTGACTTAATATTATTAAAGACGGTCAATTTTGGAATTTAAAAGTCCTGAGATATAGAGATTTTAGGTTTAGATGTTAAGAAGAATGTAAAATGAGTTATTAAAAATAAACAAAAGCATTCACAGGCATTTATACTGATGATTCAGGTATATTCGAACCAAATATTACGTAAAATAGCAAAATTACGCTGAAAATCCACAAATTTCCTTGAGGCCCCCCCGAATATTTTGAGATAATTGTGAATAATAATTCATATTCCTAGTACTACGAAGCATAATCCATCAGTTTAGAATGAATAAAGAGCTTCTAAAAAGTATAATAAGAAGTTAGAACGAAGCTCTACGACTTTTAGTTTCCAAGTTAGGATTTTCGAAAAATGCTACGTGATTATATGACAAAAATCCCAAACTTAACATTCCATAGGATGTAGTGCAATTATTATCAATGAATCATATATGTACCTTCATAAAAAGTATATTTGAAATTGTGAACTAATAATTTGGGCTGATTTACTATACAGAGATAGAGTGATATCTCTTTTTGGACCCTAAACGGTGGTTTTTGACCGAATATGGGAGATCCAAGGCCAGAACTATCAAAATAATTATCAAAAGTTCATCAATTTTTCTGTATACATTATTAACGACAATTGTAGATATCATTTAGCATAATAGTCACATTTGGATACATGTTTCTTGATTTGATTCGCCATTTTTAATATATTCAAAGTACCTCATTGAATTTGTTTTACAATCAAGTCAATGATAAGTCGAGAAGTATTTATTTTTTGCCATAGGGTTGTTTGAGGAACCTTATACTTTCGCATATATCCTTTCATTTAAGATTATAATCGACTATATACAGTCGACTCTCGTTAAGGTTGGCCTTTCCTATAATAGCTCACTTTTGACTTTTTCAACCGATTCATTTAATTTTTTCAGTGCAGATTTGAATAGCAGAGTTATCTGCAAAACTGCAATAATAATTGAAATATTGCAAAAGAAAAAAAATTTTTGAAAAAATTTGGTCATTTACAAGGAAGAAATCGGACACAATATGCCTACAATCCTTTAGAAACTTCTCAAATTCCTCCATTAATCGATGATCTAACTAATGAATAGACAGATTTTTGAAATTTTGAAAATTGTTAAAAATTCACACCAAAACACCCGAGGAATTTTATTTTTAGTAATTTTGACACTATTTTTTTAATAATTCTCTTTTTATTCCTAATATCAAAATCTGTCTGTTCATTATGTTCTACTCTTCGAGATCTATCAGAAACCGTTGAGTTTTCGCCCCTATGTTGAATTTACAAAAAGTTATCAACTTTATAATTGCTGAAAAAAAAGTCTCAGAAAATATGATTTAGAAAATATGTATATATGTACCTCAATTTCCATTAGTTTTAACTGCTTTGGAATATTAAATAACATGCAAATATCCTTATTCGACAACTTATAGCAGTACTTAACTTCAAAATATGGTATATCAAAATTTTCTCCATCAAATGTGGGAAAAACTGGTCATTGCTGACTGGCCACTCAAAAATAACCACATTCGATAGTGTCCGCCGGAATCCAAGATCAATAACTTCTTTGAACCATGTCAGATCATCATTTTAATACTAAATTCGTGCTCAACACTAAATTTCCAACAATTTGATATATATATTGACCATATTTGGAGAATATTTTGGATGTCCGTACATAGCAACGGCCAGGAATTTTTTCACATTCCTGGCCGTTGCTAGGAACCCGCAGCCAAAGAATTTCTCCAAATATGTCCAATATATAAATCAAATTGCTGGAAATTTAGTGCTGAGCACGAATTTAGCATCAAAATGATGATCTAACATGGTTCAAAGAAGTTATGGATATGATACTTTCCGTTTCAGAAATGTGTCCTTTTTTGAGTGACACCAGGTGGTAGAACCATTCATTGTCCTCGCTCTCTTTCCATCCTAAACTGTTTCGTACCTACTGCAATGATTTACAGTTTCCATTAGGTTTTGTCCAGTTTTGTCCAGTTTTGTCCGGTTTTAACCGGTTAAAACCAGGTTTTGTCCACTGCCCTGTCCAAAACCTGTTTTGGACGGACAAAACCCAACCCTGATCTACATACATACTACGTACCATATTCAAAGTGCTCGTAGGCACACACCTGTTCGTATTATCCGTGTTCGTATTAACCGATGTATTTAGTATTGAAAACGCACTGAAGGGGACCCACAAATCGTGCTTATTATCCGATATTTCGTCTTATCCGTGTTCGTATTAACCGGAGTTCGTTTGTATATATTTTGTCATAGATTAGGTTGGGGAATCAAAACTTGTACTTCTTATCCGATTGTACTCCTTATCCGTGTTCATATTAACGAGAGTCGACTGTATATTCAATATTTTTTAAGATATGACATCGGCCTCTTTCGGGACCATCGAGAGTTATTATTCACGAACTTTACCTATAATGTGATATCTCACGAACAAATGGTCGTTCCGGACAAATTTTTTTAAACGATCAGAATTTTATTTCTGATCCAATGATCCCTAAATATCTGATATCAAACAGGAGATTTCCCGAGCATTATATAAATGAACTCCCTTAGAGAATTATTTTGATTGGATTTTATTTAACCTTTCTTCTGAATCTTTGTGTTATATAATCTCCAATTGTGCCAAACAATTTTGTGGTCCATATCATTAAAAAAATACCAAATAAGTAAGAAACTATTTGATGGATGCATCAAAAACCTCCTATAATTTTTCAATTTTTTGTAACGCTAAACTTTAGGGGATTAACTCATAAAAATCAAAATAAATACCATCCAACTAGTACTATCAGATTGTAGATCGCTCAGTAATACAATGGAATTAACACTAAAATATTTTGCAGTTTTTTCTATGTGACGCAAAGTGTTTCAAGGGCGGTATCCTCAATGGAGAAAAACTTTTGGGAAACGTGTAGATGTTCATTTTCCTTTTAATATTGCTGAGAAGGCTAGAGTATAATCTTACGGTTTCATTTCACCGTAAAATTAAATAAATTCCAAATTAAGATGCCTAATCAATTCATCAGTCCATTCATTGGAGTATATAGTTGTTCCCGGTAAAACGAATTTTTGGTAATATGTAGTAGCATATGGTGTAAAGAATGAGCTTTTTCTGAGAGAACATCTACCTCTGCAAGGTGTGCATCTCTATTCATAGCCATCTTGATAATGAGTCGGCTTTGTTTGATATACATCTCTGCATCACATATACATTGCATTTTATATGCAAATAACCCATAACTTCACATTCAAGAAATCACATTCTAAATAGTATCCAGTGCGAGTATTATTAAATTTAATTTGACCATAGCCTGCCATCGAAATCTCAAAAATGGACGGTTGAACAAATACATGATCTACCTATAATCAAAAGCAGGAATGTTTCACCAGCATATACGTAGTATAGTATATGGTGCCAAAGTACTCATATCCGTTGTTCAAATTTTGATAGTAATCATATGATTGCAGTAGGTTATATTAATCTTGAATTTAGCTATTTTCAGTGCCGGTTTAAGGACACTTCTAAGTGTATTTAATATAAAATATATCGCTTAGAATTGAACTATAAATTGTTTGATACGAAAAATTTGGAATTTTTTCATAGAATGTTGCTAGATTCCAGCGTTGAATATGGGAACGCAATTTGGTCATTTGAGGGCATATCTTGAAACCTGCAATAACTAGGCGTTCAAATTTGGTCTTTAGATAGTCCATAGATTACTCCAAAATATGATATTCGAACTCTACACCCCCTGAAAACCCCATATCAACCGTTGGAAGCTAGTCTCTAGCATATTTTTCAAAATTTGTCAAATGGTGTGAAAATATGTACATGAAAGTGTGAAAATATGCATATATTATTTTTATTGCTATACACTATCATACAATTAAGATACCAATCATAAGTTTTGGCTTTGAAGTATTAATAACAATGACAATCTATTGTAGTGTCGTTCAATGATTTCTATAGTGAGAGTGAAACTGTACATAATATTGTAAAGAAAAAGTGTGAAAAATTGTTTCCATTTTTTCTGCAAAAGTGTGAAAAATTCGCTTAGATCTTCGAACTTAATCGTAGATTCATTAATTGACACTCACATGCCAATTTTCGTGTCCATACGACTCGCCAATTCTTCAATCAATTCAGGTAAATAAACAATCAAACAATAAAAAATCCTCGCGTTTTAATATATAAGATATAATTCTTACGTGTATAGTAAATTGGTTTACAAGCTGTTAGACAATTTATCATATTGGTCACATTTGATAAATTGTGTAATTATCGTAATCCTTGAATTTAGATGTAGAAGTTATAATATCGGTTAATATGAAATAGTTTATTAGCTATCAAATAAGATCAAATTTGAAAGCCTAGTTACTGCAGTTTTCAAGATATGACTTCAACTAACTAAAAAACATCTCCATAGTAACACTAAAATGTAGCAACATTCCATGAAAAATTCCAAATTTTTCCCATCAACCCATTCACAGTTCAGCAGTGTTACCAGATCATGAACAAAGTTCATAGATTTGGCCATTTCTATGAACTTTTGGGTTATGGCATGAACTTTTTTTATGGCATGAACATGGCATGAACTTCTCATTTTTGACATGAACATGGCATGAACTTTTGTTTTTGGTAAAATTAATTGAAAATGTTGACTTTTGAAGGTGGTGGCATGAACTTTTCATGAAAGTTTTGAAGGTAAGTGGCATGAACATGTTGGACACACCATCTGGCAACACTGCAGTTCAGTTAAATGCGAAGACATTACATTAAAAACACTTAGAAGTGTCCTTAAAAGGCCTCTAAAAATCACTAAATTCGTCATAAATATAATCTAATGTGCAATTATATGACGAGTAATCAAAATTAGAATACGGATATTGATACTTTGGCACCATATTTATATATGCTTGTAATACATTATTTAGCGATATTCTGCATGGTTGATGATTATAAGTAGATCATGTATTAGTTCAACCATCTTCGACCGCTCCCTGGTCCATTTTTGAGATTTATATCATAAGTTCTGCACCAAGCTTCATTAGGCATAAAATTTCTTATACTCAAGCAATCTCAGTTATTATGGTCTTTAGAGATTGTAATTCGAATATTCTCAATGATTTTAAAAAGATTTTCGAGTCTAAGACCAAGAACTGTGTTTTGTGGAGAAAAAATGTGTCTTGGCAGGCAGCGATAAACGAGAATCAGGGCCCACTGCTTCTGTAAAATATGTCTCTATAATCGATGTTCCATGACGATTTAGCACCAGATACCTTTCATTGACCATGAAAATATTTCACAAATCCATTGAATTCATTATCAGAAACGAGATAAAGTTATTATTTCACGAGTTCAAATTAGGTACATTTTGCAAAATCACCCAAAATGGCACATACAGTCGACTCCGCTTAATAGGGTCACTGTTTAATTGGGTAAACCGCTTAATCGGGCCACTTTTGGCAGGACCGGAATAGCTCTCACACATAGAAGCTAATACAAAATATTTTCAGTTAATAGGGTTCTCCGCTTAATCGGTCTGAAAAGTCCTCTGACCGATGTGACCCTATTAAGCGGAGTCGACTGTATATTGAAAAGATTAATCAATTAACATCATCCGATTTGTTTAATTAATCTTGTCTCCCATTCAAATTCTAATAAATTTCAATTATTCTCTCTATCTGAAGGGTAAGCTCTTCCATAGATTGATGATTTAATCGACCAATGTCTGGCACATAGCATCCACATTCGGAATCGTCGCCAGTTATGAGAGCTATATTTCCGGCTGTATGCAAATACAAAAAGTGGAAAAACTAAACAGTCTCTTAATTCATGACGAATTGGGCAGTTCTCATCAACACACTTCGTCATTATATTCACAGGAATGCAATAAATGCAATAATGGTAGTATCACATGCTTGGATTGTGGAATTTAAGGTTCTCGTTCTCGAGAAACTCAATAAATACAGTTGGAACTGATTTATTATACAAGTATACATACACCAACCGGATAAAGATATTTGGATACTTAATTCTTTCCCTTATAAATAATACTAAATTGGATCTTTTTATAAAGGGTAATATGTTCAAATTCAAAGAGATACTAAAACTCTTCTTCGATTTCAGATTCGAGCTCTACACATTCGAATTAGTCATAGTTGAGCATATCTACATGTAACAAAATTACTAAACTCAATGACTAATCTTATCAGCCTGAGCCATTATTGTTTATTCATTACCATCATGTATCCTTACTATTAAAACTCGATTAATGTGTATATATGTGTGTATATATATATATATATATATATATATATATATATATATATATATATATATATATATATATCTGTAACGAATTGATTGAAGAAACTGCAGGTCACAGAAAGCTGATTTTTGGCATGTGGGAGTCTTTTGGCTATGGCTCCAGTAAGTTCTGAGCTCAGACCAAAATGTCGACTCATCATGGAATTATGACGTCATTGTCACACGGTGATTTTTCGTGCGATATCGATTATAACAGTAGGACAGACGTATTTATAGATGTTATCTCCCTTATATTTAACCAATGGGACCCCAGGCGACCGAAGGGAGTGTCTGCCAGCCGCGCAGCGCAAGCAAGCGAAGCGCGCTTGTAGTGATTAAAATTGGCGTATATCGCATAAAGTGGCACTGATTGATAATTACAAAAGTTAGGAATGAATGATTAATTAGAAAAATTCAACTGTGACTAATTCGAATGCGTATTATTCGAAACTGGAAATCGATTAGCTGTACCCCATACCGTTAGAAGTAACCCTCTTAATGAATAGACCCATTTTCATTCAATTCGTATGTATAATACTAAAGTTTTCAAATACTTAAGCGAAGCGCGCTTGTATATATATATATATTTATGTGTATATACAGTCTGTCAAGATGAAAATTGAAAACTATTTTAAAATCTATGTTTCCAATTCATATAAGTAAATAACCTCTACTTAATATTTGATTATCACTAAAATGTGCCCTAGATTAATAATTGATCTTCAAACCTTGACTCTGGATCACATATTTTCGACGCTTTGACATAGATTGCCAATAGGGTCTCAAAAAGTCCGGTTCTATCGAATCCCATATTTTGTGAAGATTTTCTTCAAGTCCGCTCAGGTTAGATGGAGGATTCAAATCGATTTGATGCTTGATCCAAGCCCATAAATTCTCTATCGGGTTGAGATCTGGGCTACATGCTGGCCATTCCATGCGATCTATACCACTTTTTTCACGGAATTTCTTAGCAACTTTTGACATGTGTTTCGGATCATTGTCTTCTTGAAAGATCCAGCCGTCAGGATACAGTGTCTGTGCTTGCATTAGCAAACACTCGTTTAAGATGTTGGTATAGAGTTCTCCAGTCATGCTTTCCTTAAAAACCTTCAGTGGAAAGGTCCCACGCGCAGAAAATGTCCCCCAAACATGTAATTTAGGACCATGCTTATTGCTTGGTTTGACCGCTTGTTTGTCCCCTTTGCACCACAGTCGTATTTTGCCGCCAGCTAGCCAAATAGACATCTCATCAGTGAAAACTACTCTCTCCCAGTACGTTTGTTGTTCTTAGCCCACAAGAGCCTTTGTTGCTTGTGTCTATCCGTTAGCATCGGAATATTCCTTGCAACCTTGTGTCTGTACCCCCCTCCTACGCAATTCCTTCCGCACCGTCTCATGGGATACATTTTTTTCTCGAATTTGGTTGAATCGGCGAGTTATTTTCCGTATCTTCCGATTCTGATTCGCTAAGCTTACAAGAGATCTGTCATCGTCTACTTGTAAGATTCGCTGTTTTCCAGTTCCAGTTTTCCTCTGAATGTTTTCGTTCCGACGTAATTTGCCCATAATGCGAAAAACAGTGCTTCTTGGGAAAGCTGTTCTCCGATGTATTTCGCCGTCATTTGTAATTCCCGCCGTGAATAACTTTTGGATAAGGTCCCTATGTTCTAATTCGACCATCCTGAATATGTAAGAGTTGGAGTATTGAACGATGAAAGTTAATACGTCTCCGAAATAAGTAATGAAACGGTCAATGAGAATTGCGAAGTGAATTGAAATATATGGAATTTTCTATACTATGCAAAAGTCTCAATTTCACCTTGACAGACTGTTATATGTATATATCTTTAACAAATTGATTAACGAAACTACCAGTAACGGAAAGCTGATTTTGGCATGTGGGAGTCTTTTGGATATGGCTGCACTGTTCTGAGGTCACACGAAAATGTCGACTCATCCAAAGCCTTAGCCAAAAGCCTCCCAAGTGCAAAAAATCAACTTTCTACGCCTGGAAGTTTCTTCGAACAATATGTTAGATATACAGTCGACTCCGCTAAATAGGGCCACTGTTTAATCGGGTCAACCGCTTAATCGGGCCACTTTTGGCAGGACCAGAATAGCTTTCACAAATAGAAGCTAATACAAAATATTTTCGGTTAATAGGGTTCTCCGCTTAATCGGGGCAAAATGTTCTCTGACCGATGTGACCCTATTAAGCGGAGTCGACTGTATATATATATATATATATATATACCAAGGTTGCAACCGAATAGTTCAATATTCCGTTAGACCAAATACTATTCGGCAAATAGCTGATATTCGATTGGGAAGCGAGTATCAGTACTCGTATTCGGTTAGGGAATATTCATGAATATTTATATCCGGTTCAATCGGTTTCAACCTTGGTTATAATCTATTTTTTAATTTACCTATCATAAACAGTCACTTTCTGTAAAATAGGCAACATACAATACTAGAACAAATCACAGTTCTCTATTAAATATTATTTATTTCAACTGCGCAGTATTAGGATTTCTGAAGTACCCGAATAATATCAATATTTGTATTCGGTTCGAGTAGCCGAATATTATCATTATTCGTATTCACTTAGAGTACCGAATATTATCAGTATTCGTATTCGGTTCATGAACTATTCATGAATACTGATATTCAGTCCAATCGGTTTCAACCTTGATATATACACATATATACATATATACACACGCATTAATCGAGTTTTAACAGTCAGGCATTAATTACCCATCAATGACTTGGGATCCATTCTATTTATAGCTTGTACCGCACATTTATATGGCTTCCCCGCCCTAAATGACTTAACCGGAAATGAGCAAGCAAAAGTCATTGTCAATGAGGGGTTAATATGTTTCACATATGATACAACTATCATCAAAAAATGATGACTCATCACTCTGTCATGATGTCATCATTACTCATCAAAAATTTGAAAACTGACAAATTTGATTATTTCTCGAGTAATCCTTACTATTAAAACTCGATTATTGTATATATATATATATATATATATCTGTAACGAATTGATTGAAGAAACTGCCGGGCGCAGAAGGCAGATTTTTGGCATGTGGGAGTCTTTTGGCCATGGCTCTAGTAAGTTCTGAGTTCAGAGCAAAATGTCGACTCATCATGGAATTATGACGTCATTGTCATATTTTTAAAAGTTAAGCAACACAGTTATTCGAGCATAACTCAGCCATTATAGGAGATAGAAGGCTGAAATATTAATAGAATCTGTATACTAACATATCTCACATATGACTTTCATCAAAAAATGATGACTCATCACTTTGTTATGACGTCATCATTACGCATCAAACATTTTAAAATTGACAAATTTGGTGATTTTTCGAGTGAAATCGGTTTTAGCACTAAGATGGACATATTTAGAGATGTTATCTCCCTTATAATTAACCAATGTCACCTCCAGGCGACTGAAGGGAGCCTCCGGCGGACACGAAGTGTCCGCCAGCCGCGCAGCGCAAGCAAGCGAAGCGCGCTTGTATTAATTATAACAGCAAGACACACATATTTAGAGATGTTATCTCCCTTATCATTAATCATTATGAGGGCAGGCACCAATGCCTCCGGCGGAAATATAGTGTCTGCTAGTCCCGCAGCGCAAGCAAACGAAGCGCGCTTGTGAATTATGAAAGTCTGATGTTGATTGGTTCTCACATTTCAGTCACAAATACTCCCATCCCATCGATTGTATTAATTGTAAATGGAAATGAATATTACATAACCGTTTGATTTAAATGTATTGAATGGTAATTATCGAATTTCATTGGTCAGCACAATTTGTCATCTCGGTTTCGTATGAAGACTTTGCTTAGATCTTCGAACTCCCTCGTAGATTGATTATTATTTACCTGATTTCAAAATTCCACATTTCTAGCACCTCTCAGTCCCTCAATCAACTTGCGCAAACAAACAACCGAACAAAAAAAAACATTGAGTTAAAATTTATAAGACGATTGAATACAGTTACAGTCGACTATCGTTAATACGAACACGGATAAGGAGTACAAGTTTTGATTCCCCAACCTAATCTATGGCAAAATATATACAAACGAACTCCGGTTAACACGAACACGGATAATACGAACAGGTGTGTGCCTACGAGCACTTTGAATATGGTACGTAGTATGTACGTAGATACACTGCCCTACCAAAAGTATTCGTACACCCCAATAATGCCCATACAAATTGTATAAATCGTATCTATTTTGGGAGTCAATATTAATAAATCAGTAACAGTTTGACTAAATTTGGCTTAAAATTCATATTCTACACACTCGATTTACTCATTGTATAGTCTTTCAACTCAATTACTCTATTTCCAACATAAATATTTGAACATTTACTTCATTGTGCCACATACCATAAAATGATGCTACTATATATGATGGCGTTAGTGGCACTAGGTGTCACGGGTTGAAATATTTTAGCTTTAAAATAGAGTAATTGAGTTGAAGACTATAAAATGAGTAAATCGAGTGTGTAGAATTTGAATTTTGAGGCAAATTTAGTCGAACTATTACTGATTTATTAATATTGACTCCCAAAATAGATACGATTTATACAATTTGTATCGGAATTATTAGGGTGTACGAATACTTTTGGTAGGGCAGTGTATATACTAGACAGATATTTCTCAATGAAAATACAGTCGAATCTTGTTAATACAACATGGATATTGAGTTCACTATTTGACAAGTACAATTTCATACTCTCACGTAGTTATCACTATGTATATTAAGTATTTTGGACAAATGTGGCTATGCACGTACTTCGGTTAACACGTACTCCGGATAAGGAGTACAAATCTCCACGGTCCCTTGGTGATCAATATACAGTCGACTGTACGTGTTAACGAGAGTCGACTGTATATTGATCCTATTATTTATTGTTAAAGTTAGTTGTGATCAAATAGATTGATTATAGTACATAACACATACCTCGATTGTTGATAAAACGTTACTAGACTCGTTGTTTGAATCGTTCGAATATAATAATCCTTGGTATAATGAATTTTGTAGTTCAAATTGAAATTACATTCAGGATTAGTTAACACAAGATTAAGCAAATTCCTTTTAACATTGACTCAATGTTTCTTCCCAGTTCTGAATTCATTAATAACCGTAGATAAATTCCTTTTTAGAAGAGAATTTTAAAAAATCAACCGTTTCTTTGATATCCTTAGGCGCCTACAAGGCGACTCTGCAGATACGCAGTGTTCGCAAGCCGCGCAGCGCAAACAAGCGAAGCGCGCTTGTAAAGTAATAAGTATTAACAATTAATATGTATGATGACACGTTTCTGTACATTTGCAAAGTTCAGTGTATGGCAGTGCTGCTTTGGAACATATGCAAGGAGGTTTGCATACATTTTAAAGCTGCATTTGAGCAGTTCCTTCAATGATTTTGCTCCCTTGAAGTATCCAGAACGGAATTCGTTATCCCTTGAGTTCATGGTCCATTTCCACTCAAATGGGATTTTTAAGTGTTGTTTAGCTAATGTTGATCCCGCCAATCATGACTTTCTTGGAATACAACTCACTTAATGGACTATGTGAGAGTAGCTTTGTCGGTGATATACTCACTTCTGTGCTTTTGCTTGTCCTCTCGTAAAAAAGTATCACATATCTTTCGAGCTGGTGAATGTTGACATCTTTAATAAAGGTAGCCGTATGAGAAAGACTCACAAATGTTTGTGTAAGTTTGAGTAAGGCTGTTCAAGTGTACCATACTCTACGTTTACTAATGCCACCGAATGATGAGGTGGTGTCGCACCCAGTAATAGAGGAAAAAATGGAAGCACTATGACCTTTTCTTATCAATGATTGATTACAATGTCATGAAAAGGTAATACCCAGTGTTTTGTGATTCCGTATTCAATCCACAATTCGAACAGATGGAATACGTGGAAGCAATTGCAAAGAGACAACATAATGTCAACTGACCAATAAAGAACTTATTGTGGTCATTTAAAGAGTAATGGAAAGCATGCAAATATGGCCTACCTAATTAACCCTAATTTGCATCTGGGATTTTTCTATTTATAGTAACTACCCCAAACTTGTATGGCTTCCCTACTGAAAATTGCTTAAACCGGAAATGAGGCAGCAAAATTCCTAGGCATTGAAGGGATCTATTAATGCACACAGAGAATGTCACAGAGATGCAGATACTAACGATGTTTAAAATGAACTAAAACAGCAGCATTTTACTTTAAAAAAGCCAATAACGCAATCATATGATGACTCATCAACGTTTTGACAGCTGAATTGCATACTTGTACTTTGATATAATGTTTGTATATTGGTAAGTGGTGTTTTGCTAAATAAAGAAGGGGGCACGCTCAAATTTTGATGGTCAATCCATGTTCACAAATGTTTAACGCTCTTCAACTACTAGTGTTCAGATAAAGAACTAAACTTAGCACTATAGATTTAATAATAATCTAATTAATTTTACTCTCTCTTACTTAATAACAAGGTGATGTTCTATTTGAAAACATAAATATGATGAAATGTGAAGTATATTTGAGATTCTAAACATACAAGATTCAATTGACATTTAAGGATACCGCCCTCGTAAAACTTTGCCTAACATCAAAAATCGCCGAAACATTTATCGTTGCTTTCATTGTATTACTGTGCTGTCTACCATCTAGTCGTACCATTAAGACGGTAGATATTTATATTTTTATGAATTTAACCCTTAAAGTTTAGCGGTTATAAAAATTGAAATTATTAGAGGATTTTTGCCGCATTTATAAAATTCTGATCATTAATAAAAGCTAGTCAGATCCGACCATTGGTTCGTAAGTTATGGCTTATTCTGGGAAAAGTTCGGGCAGAAAACCACTCTAGTTCCCGAAAGATTCCAATGTCATATCTTAAAAACTATTAAGATATGATCCATTAAAATCTTAAATGGAAGGACATACACTACATGAACAAAAGTATTCGTACACCCCATAATTCCCCATACAAATAGTTGTAATACTGATTTATTTATCGAGTCAAGGTATTTAATTGGTAAGAGATACGCTTAATTTAACTTCAAATTCGAATTACTCACTTTTGAATCTTTCAACTTGTTTACACTCCCACAAGGTTAAAATTTTTAAAACTGCGCCATCTCATACCACCAATGCCATCATATACAATGGTGATCACTCGCGACATGTGGTATAGGAAAGCAAATACTGAAAAAACTTAGTCTTGAAGAAGAGTAATTAAGTTGAAATCTTATAAAGTGGGTAATTTGAATGTGGAGAATTCGAATTTGAAGTCAAATTAAGTGTATCTCTTACCAATTGAATACCTTGACTCGCTAAATAAATCAGTATTATAACTATTTGTATGGGGAATTATGGGGTGTACGAATACTTTTGTTCAGTCAGTGTATATGATAATATATAGGTTCCTCAAATATCCAAATATGATAAACTATCTATGATGCAATTTTGGATACATTGTCTATCATTATATTATTACTATGCATCTGTTTCTAAAAGGAGATACGCGCTCACGCTTAATATCTTACATAGCGATCGTTTTATCACATGCTCTAAGCTTAATCGAGTGGTTTTCGCAGGAGGTAACACCACTTTATATACATAGCATTAATACATGTCTAAGCTCTATCGTATAAAGTCTTAAAAAGTTATCCAAATCGATTTATATCTTTAGACGTATTTCTCAATTCAATAAATTCTAACTTGCAATTCGATTTCATACAAATACAATTATCAATAAAAACCTTAATATGCAAATATTTCTATTTGAAGTCAAATAATACGTGCGATCATTTATAAGGTCATTCTATTGGATGCGACAGTTATTAATCTCCAATTTCATGGTGGAAATTATATACATACAAGCGCGCTTCGCTTGCTTGCGCTGCGCGGCTGGCGGACACTTTGTGTCCGCCGGAGGCACTCAGCGCACTTGAACATATTAATATGGAATCTGCGCTATATAAATGTATATAATAATAATAATAATTATTCAAATCGATGTCACTCGAAAAAGCATCAAATTTGTCAATATTTGATGCGTGTTGCAGAAGCTCCAAAAGAACCATCAATGGGGGGGGTATGGGCCGGTGATATTTTACAAACTAATTATGTCGAATGGATAACTCAATCAACCGTAATCAAAGTCCCTACACCTGAAATACAATGAAATGCTAATTGAAATAATGACAATATATGTGGCAGCTAAATATTGATGTGGGGGGTGGGGCTGTAACAAGTTATCAGTGGCAATATAAGAATGCTTTTGATTTTATGTCTTTTCGACTTATAATTCTAAATGGATCGTTTGGAATATGTCGAACATTTACTAATGATGGCCTGATAACTAAATAAATATCCCTGGATCACTTCATATGCTACAGATATTTCCAAATTTTACGTTTTCGATTTTATTTCAGAAATTTGTATTCCAAAATTTTGCAGTTCCATCTTTCGTGATTAGCGCACAGTTTTTCAAATCTTTTTCTGGTGTATACGCATACTTGGAAATTCCTAATTCAAATTCTCACAAAATGCAACAGAGCAAGCGGGAGGAAGTATCTGAGTTGTAAAGATAAAAAACAACCTTGTAAACGAAAATGCAGTGTTGTGGTGTCTCTTTGAAGACCGAAAACACGCGTTGATTGGGCATAAAAACACAAGAACATTCATTGGCAAAAAATAATATTCACGGATGAATGTTCATTTTGTCTCAATCAAGGAAAAATTCAAATGTGGACTAAAGGTGAACTTATAATCGTAGTACACAGTACACATCGTAGTATGCGTCTCAAAAATCCATGCAACAGGACTATGCTTAGCAGTTTGATTGACTGTTGTTGATCACCTTTGTACCAAACGTATTTTACCTCCAGCTAGCCAGATTGAGATCTCGCCGCTAAAAACAACTCTTTCCCAAACATATTGTTTATTATTTTTAGTCCACGAGATTATCTGTGCTTGTGATGATCCGTTAGCATATGATTATTTCTTGGAGCCTTGAGTGTATACACCCTCCTCGTAATTCCTTCCCCACCGTCTCATGGGATGTTTTTACCGCGATGTTTGAATCGGCTTGTAATTTTTCGTATGAACATCTTGCGGTTTTGATTTGCAAAGCTTACAAGAGATTTACCATCATTTACTTGTAATATTCAGTTTTCCTGTACCTGATTTCCTTGGAATATCATCATTCTGACGCAATGTCGCACTATGCGAAAAACAATGCTTCTTGGAACAGCTGTTCTCCGATGTATTTCAGCGCCATTTGTGATACCTGCTTTGAATGACTTTGGGGTAGTTTCTCTCAGTTCTAATTCTATCATCTTCAATATTAGTAATTACAGTATTTAACACTGAATTGAAACTGTCTGAAAAAGTCAGAGTATCTAATTCGGTCAGTCAATTGGAATTTGCAAAATATTTACTGACATCAGTAAGCTAAGTCTTATGATAATAGTAGTTCCTGTGAAATATAGCCAATATGTTATTTGTTTTATGGTCATTAATGAAGAAGAAAACTAGCTGAGGTTAAAATCTAACCATAGAAAATATAAATATTTGACTAAAAGTCAAATACAGTTGACTCCGCTTAATAGGGTCACATCGGTCAGGGCATATTTTGCCCCGATTAAGCGGAGAACCCTATTAACCGAAAATAATTTTGTATTAGCTTCCATGTGTGAGAGCTATTTCGGTCCTACCAAAAGTGACCCAATTAAGCGGCTGACCCGATTAAACAGTGACCCTATTAAGTGGAGTCGACTGTATATGAAATTCACAATTTCATCTCGACAGATTGTATGCTGCCCTCTGGGGGTAATGCCCTTGGCAGGGTGGGGGAGTTTTGCTCATGATAGAGGCGTATACTATACTTGTTTTAGAACAGTTATTGATTATATATTCCTATTGAAAATCCAATATATATGACCTCAAGTTTGTCAAAGGTTTTAATCATAAATTTACACACTAGAGATGACAAGATAAGAATTAATACATATTCAGTGTATTAAATGCACAATTGAATATAAAAATTTGTCAAAAGGAAATTAACATTAATTAAAAATTGAAATGTCATACAGATATAAATCAAGTGGTGTAATGCTAATAAAATGGCATATTAGTATAACAAAAAAGGGGCAAAGTTTCAAAGTTTCTGCTATTTAATGGAAATCTCTTGAAAAATAGAAAAAAGTCTCTTTTTAATTAAATGAGAAGAGAGAGAAGGAGCAAATCGACATAAAGTCTCTTCTTCTTGAATTAATAAACATTCCAAAATGATATCAGATATTTCTTCTAATTTAGAACATGTTTTCCATCTTTTTGGTATAATAGGCCGCATTCTATCACATAAAATTATTTTCTGCACTTCGTTAAAGCTTGGATCCTGAGAAACGGAATCAAAGTAAGGGAGTTGACATTCGTCACAATAACCATCAATCTGACACCTTCTAAATATTTCCCAGAGTACGAGGGACAAAGAATATACATCAGCACGTTTGTAAACCTTTACAAGATATTTGAATAATATAAAATGAATTTAGAAAAGAAAGTAGCAATTTATACTTGACATAGTAGAGAACCTATATATTCAAACCCACTGTATAATCCCAAATTTTAGTAACTGATATTATTTCCGTTCACGAATCATTTTTAGGGTTTTTTCCAATACTATTACATTTGATAAATGATCCTTTAGGAGATAATTACTGGAAATTTTTGATGATAGGACATTATATGGAGATTTGCAAGAAAACAATTAGATTTTCAAAATGTGCTAAATAATCATGATTAGGTAGCATTTGGAAACTTATTTTTCACTATTACTCGAAAACTATATGACATCTCAATTCCAGATTAATAATTAAGGTCCATCATAGGTGACTTTTTGGAAATCGGTATCAGTAATTCAAATAAGATTTACTATATATCGCGAATGAGATAAGATAGAAATAAACATTTGATTGATGAAATGTTTAGTATGGATGTCTCTAAAATATTATGTTAACGTCATCATGATGACGCGATGATGAGTCAGCAAAATATATAGTCGTGGTACAGCGAATGAATAACATCATTTCAAATGTATATTCCCACAATAAGTTAGAACCACACTTCCATCTAGTAAGTGAGGGACCTTTTAAATGAAATGACCACAAACATGGATAATCTCGCTAATCCGTATTCCGATAAATAAAAATTATCAATTAAGAAAATAAATATACAGTGAGACCTGTCATAACGGCAGCTTAAAAATTCACAGAAATAATATAGAAATATCTACTTAAAAGTAATATCATTAGAAAATTATCACCCTTATCATGCATGAGATCTCTTAAATTGAGTCGGCATTCTATTATTCGATAATAACTAAATATTTGGAGGGGTTAGATAAATAAAATGAAAAGTGTTAAAACATACTATGTTTGGTGCAAAGAGGAACTTGGGCACAGTAGGAATATTCCTCCTTTAGCAACAGCAAATAATAATATTTACAGCTAATTTGAGTTAAATTAGGGGAATTGCAGTTGCTATTCGTATGACTTAGTTATATTTATGTTATTACTAATCACAATCATCCTTACTGTTAAAATTCGATTAATGTGTGTTCGTTTATATATATATATATATATGTAACGAATCGATGGAAGAAACTGCCTGGAACAGAAAGCTGATTTTGGCTTGAGTCTTTTGGTGATGGCGCCATCAAGTTCTGACCTCAGATGCAAATGTCGACTTATCATGGAATTACGACGTCATTGTCACCTTTTTTAGAATTGTTTTTCAGTTTTTCGACCATAACTCAGTCATTTTAAGTGATACAAGTAGAAGGCTGAAATTTTAATAGAATGTGTATATTAATTAATATGTATCTCCAATATGCTACAACTATCAAAAAATGGAATCCCGGATTTTTCGTTGCCAGATATTCCGTACCCGGGTATTTGGTTCCGGATTTTTCGTTCCCGGATCTTTCGTTCCCTAAATTTTGTCTTTTGATATGGATCTTCTAAGTATTAATGAGATGAATAAAATGTATTTTTAGAGCAGCCAAACAATCTTGATTTAAATCAATTGTCATCGATCCTTTTTGCAATGAACTCTGTCAACAAATAAAATTTTGATATTCTCACTTTCTGGAGCTAATAAATACAGTTACTCTATTTTGATTGTCATAATCAAAACATCTCAATATATTCTACATGGCTGTTCCACTTACGATTCAAATGATTTAAAGTAATCGGGATAAAAATAAAGCTACGATACAAGGATTTGCTTAGGTAAATCCTCAGATGAAGTCCAAATTTGGCTATGCGAAAAGCGAGGAGAATGTAAAGCTCGGATACACACTAAAAATAATCTAGTAATTAAACAATTGCTTATCGATAAAATACATTCTACCCACAGTCACGGATCAGATCCGAAAGTACTAGGCTTATTCTTTCATATGGGATCGATCAGATGAGTTTCTCAAGCATTGCGAAACTACCTTCTATCGAGTCTGTGAAAAGAAGAATTCGACAACATAAAAGTATTTCAACCGAAATATGTGGTAATCAACCTGTCCAGCAGAAATTGAAATACCCCTAAAGTATAGGGTGACTGCCAAAGAAGAGCCTTTCTTATTATTCGATTCAGGATTTGGTGATACCCATTGTATGATTGTCTTTTCAACTCCAAAGTTTTTCTCAATCCCAAAAGAATCTAAACTTTGGTATGCTGATGGAACTTTCAAGGTCGTTCCTGAACTTTTCCATCAATTATACACGATATATGGTGAGAAAGACGGGGTTGTTTATCCATGTATATACGCACTATTTACTGGCAAGAGTGAATCAATATATAATCGACTACTAAGCAAACTACTTGAAATAGAACCAGCCTTAAAACATATTCATATAATGGTCGATTTCGAAAATGCAGCAATCAACGCATTCGAAGAGAATTTTGTAGCCATAATATCAGGATGTTTCTTCCATCTTTCACAAAGCATCTTTCGAAAAATACAATCTGAAGGCTTAATAGCGCAATATCAAACAGACTCTGAATTTTTTCTCAAGCTGAAAATGCTTCCTAGACTTGCATTTGTACCGGAACGTGATTTTGTGAAATCATTCAACATTCTAATGATTGAGTTTCCACAATCTGCAATAAATGTTGTAAAGTACTTTGAGGATAATTACATAGGGAAACTTCTTCCAGATCACAGCAGAAGAACTCCACCTTTCCCGATCAGGATTTGGAACATGTTTGAAAGAGTCAATGAACGACTTTCTCGTACAAACAATGTTGTCGAGGTTTGGCACAATGCTTCGCATCTAGTATTGCTTGTTCTCATCCTAATATATATAAACTTTTCAAGTTTTTACAACGCGAACAATCTCTACAAGAGTCGAATTTGATTAAGTGGGAAACTGGCACGAGTGTGAAGCAAAGCAGGAAATCACTCGTATCTAATGAGCGAATTGAAAAAATAGTCTCAGAATATAGAACCAGAGATACCATTACTTATCTAAAAGGTATCTCACACAACTCTGACTTCTAATTTATTTCATTTTTTCATTAATATCATAGATCCTATATTTCTCCTTTTAAAAAATACATTTTATTAATCTCATTAAACTTAGAAGATCCATGTCAAAATAGAAAATTTAGGGAATTAAAGATCCGGGAACGAAATAGCCGGGGAACGAAAAACCCGGGACCAAATATCCGGGTACGAAATATCCGGGAACGAAAAGTCCGGAAACGCAAAAAATGATAACTCATCACTCTGTTATGACGCCATCATTACGCATCAACCTTTTAAAAATTGACAAATTTGAATATTTTTCCTGCGATATCGATTATACTAATACTAACAGTAGGAAAGACGTATTTAGAGATGTTATCTCCCTTATAATAACCAATGTGACCCCAGGCGCCCAAAGAGCGCTCCCAGCAGACACAAAGTGTCCGCTACCCGCGCAGCGCAAGCAAGTGAATGCAAACACACAAACATCAGTTTTACTTGTTAGGATGTACGAATTATTTATTAGTTCTTATATAAGTAGTTAGAGTTAACCTAGTAATATTTACAACTTGCTGTATTGTAATAAAATAATGACTAGTTAACAACATATAACCATTGCCTTCTACATAAAAGGCCTCACAGTAGCTTGTTAATTTTGGACTAGGGATGTGGTAGAAGATGGTTGAACTAATACATGAGTGCTATTTTAAATAATTAACCAAGCACAATGGAGATTTGGAATGTATATTACCAGCATATATAAATATGGTGTCAAAGTACGCATATCCGTTGTTAAAATTTAGATTAGTCATCATATTGTGCAATAGGTTATATCTGTGACAAATCTAGTGTTTTTCAGAGGCCATTTAAGGACACTTCTAAGTGTTTTTAATGTAATGTCTTAGCATAGAACTAAACTGTTAATGGGTTGATGCAAAAATTGGAATTTTTTCATGGAATGTTACTACATTCCACTGTTTATATGGAAATGTATTTTGATCAGTTGGCGTAATATCTTGAAAGCCCCAAGAGTGACATTCCAATCTAATTCCATTTGGTGGTGAATATACACTTGAACTTCTCTTATTCGGACCTCTGGTATCCGGGCACCTCTCTCAACCGGGCAGCCCTTTCGACATTTAGGCAATATGCATTGCCCTATTTTCAAGTCAATTATTAACCACAATTCCAGCAATCATTATCATGTGATATTATTTAATGAACTTTGATAATGAATTTGGAAGAAATTGCGACATCTAATATATTCAGGGGTAAATACTGCTTAAAATGTATTAATCAATCGCAATGGAATAGTTTCTTTTCCTTTATAGAATATCTATTTTACAATCACCTCTCTTATCCGGAACGCAAATTTTGATAACCCTTAAGTTCCGGGCACTAGATATTGTTTAAACTCACCCATTATACAAATTGACAGTTTTAACACTATAAACTGCTATTCAAGTTGATTTCTGAGTTACGGGCACCTCTCTTATCCGGACCTCCGATATCCGGATAAATTCTGTTATCCGGGCACCCTCTGGTCCGGTACTGCCCGGATAAGAGAGGTTCGAGTGTATTACTTTCTATAAAGGGATAGTATAATTTATATGTCTAAATTCAATGGTTTACGATATATTCGACAAATTACCAAATGTGACCAATAAGATAAATTGTCTAATAACTTGTAAATCATTGAATTTAGACGTAGAAATTATATAATCTTTAATAGGAAATAGTATATTTGCTATTAAATAGAATTAAAATTGAAAGTCTAGCTCTTTCGTTTTTCAAGATATGAACCTAACTGACCAAAATAATTTCCATGGCAACACTGGAATGTAACAACATTTCCGTGAAAAAATTCCAAAATTTTCTCATAAACTCATTCACAGTTCAGTTCTGTGCGAAAACATGATATTAAAAACACCTAGAAGTGTCCTTAAAATGCCTCTGAAAAACATTAAATTTGACATAAATATAACCTATTGCGCAATTTATATGATGACTAATCTAAATTTAAACAACGAAATATGTTTTTTTGATGCAATATTTATATAGGCTGGTGATACATTCCTAAACTCCATTGTGCGTGGTTAATTATTTAAGGCAGCTCATTTATTAGTTAAACCATCTTCTACCGCATCCCTAGTCCAAAATCCGCAAGTAACTGTGAGGCCTTATATATCATATGCTATGATATAACCTTAAATTATTGTACAAGTGTTTTTTGTCCCAACAAAGACGATCTATCGATAGACAAGACACACAAGTACTCATGTGAGTAGGATCTAACAAACATATTGCATTCTCATACCTCAAGCCCTACAAAAGGAATGATACAGTTTGTTTCAAAAGTATTGGCACTTTTTGCTAATTCAAAAATGCATCTGCCAATTGAGTACAATGCAGTTTCTCATGTATCATATACCCAATCTTGTTGCATATTATATCCACAAATCAAGTTTTGACTTCAGAAAATCGTTTTTATAATTGCATTTTATGAAGTGCCTTTTGAAAACTCTTCGCTATTGGAAAAATCACAATTTCAAAATCAAGTTCGTCAAAGCTGATTTGTTTCATATTTCTCGTTTATGAATGCCTACTTTAAACGTATTAGCTTCTAGAATGACTCAATTTGATGAAAGGAAGACGATAAAAATGTTAATTGATGCAGGGACTACTTAAGTAGGAAATATTTCGCGAAGAACTGGAAGGCCAATGAGGACCTTTTCCGAATAAAATCACTAATTCGAGATAAAAATAGATTGGAACACTAAAAATTCAGCGAACGCCCTAGAGTTACTAGTTTTTCACACAAAAAATCAATCATAAGAACTCTAAACTGTTTCTCAAAGATGTATATACACTCTCTTCACGCAAATCTTGCTTCTAAGTTTTCAAATGCTCCCTCTGCTTCCACGTCTATCGAGCTACTCAAAGTTTCGGGGTTAACTATAAATCCCCACCATGGAACCATTTATTACACATGAAACAGGTGTGGAAAGACTTCAATGATGAAAAGTCATATCAAGGACAACTAGAAAAGCGTCTATTTCACTGATAAACGTTCCGTCCTGCTAAATCGAGGTAGCGTGGGGATGTGGACGAAAGCAAATGAAAATCCCGTTTTAGGATGAAAAGTTACGCATCAAAGCTACACATATGGCCAGTATTTCAGCTAGAGGGGATACTTTATTGAAGGTCTTCACATATAATTTCACTTCTAAGATGTACATTGATACCCTGAATGAGTGTTTAATTGAGATTACAGATGTGTACTATTCAGATTGATGGACAATGTAGGAGGACAATTCTCCGATTCATATATAGAAGTTCAGTAAATCATAGAAAGATAGTCAACATCTGAAGTTATTGGAATGGCCAGTTTACTCACCGGACTTAAACTCTATAGAAAACATCTGGGGGGTACCCAATCACAGACTGTGTGCTCAAGAATTCACTGACTTGACAGAATTGGAAATAGTTATCCATAGCATTCTATATACTAAGGCAATGGCACTGACCAAAAAATTGGTACCATGGATTGGTTAAATACTTCAATCCTAAAACCGCTAATTAAATAACTGTTATTATCAACTATATAATTATCTCATATTGTGAGTTCATGGTTGTTTAAATATTCATTTTGAAAATATTATGTAACCACAATATTTATATTTACTTCACATACAACACTAGTGTATTACAATAATGTATTGTTTTGCTGCATATTATTTCTATTACTCATTTATAATACCTCACTTGACAACACTAATTGCATAAATCATTATTTGGACGAGATGTCTTGTCTCGCGGCTGACTCGACTTCTAATTACAGGGGAGTGGAACACTTCATGAAGTTTTTCAATTTCCCAAAGATGGTGCTCTTCGTGAAAATGGTATTGAGCCATTCCAAGACTTGTGAATACTACCAGAACAACAAGATCCCGGGTGAGTGATTTCTTAAGTAATGTAGTTAATTATTCTAGAATCATGCATATTATACATACTCAAGTTGGGTAGAAACAATTGACTGAATTTAAAAGACGTGTTGCCTTCCCCAAATTTAGTAAATGCAATCCTCGTTACTACAAAAACGTGGGCATAAGTACCTTTTTTAAAATTCGGATAAGTGCAATTTATCTAAACGTGCTCCAAATTAACATCGGGACATTTCGCCTCGCCTTTCCAACCTGACAAGCCTGCTGGTTGTCAGGTTGGAAAGGCGAAATGTAATTTTGGCCCTTAAGATTTTCATTAGTCAACTTCAGCCGGACTGTTAGCTTATATCATGGATAAGAACAGTGTAGACCAGAACTAAACTGTTGAGTTCTTGAAATTCGTTAATGGTGTTTAGAAAATGTTCAATGTGAATTAGGTAGGGAAGAATAGTAGTTTAACGACGATCATAGGCGTAACTATTTTGTTTTTTTCACGGTTAGTTGGGGTGGCGAGATTTGTAAACATATATCAAACTAATGTGGCATGCCACCCCAAGTCAACATAACATTTAGGTCTGGGTGACACGCTACCCCCGCTACCCCTAGAGTTACGCCTATGACGACGATGTATCTGCACCCTCAGCAGAAATTTAAAAGATTTATTATGGTTCTTCCCGTACTAATATTATTCATTTGGCATGTGCTACTATGGAACTACTAGAACATTGTACACTTCTAATAAAGTTAAGACCTATATATAATGCACTTGTATTGAAACAAGAGAATAGTAAACTGGCTAAATTCAAGAACTAATTTTATATATTCTTTGTTTATTAGTCGACTTCACAGACTGTAGAAGTCCGGAATGTGTGACTATATCCTATTGAAAGGCCGGAGTGTGATTGTTCCCTTATGATGCCTCAAGTCTCAGGTCTCAAGTCAAGTTAAGTCTGTCCCTCAAGCTAAGTCAAGTCTGTCTCAAGATAAGTCAAGTCTGTCTCTCAAGCTAGTCAAGTCTGTCTCTCAAGCTAAGTCAAGTCTGTCCCTCAAGCTAAGTCAAGTCTATCTCAAGCTAAGTCAAGTCTGTCCCTCAAGCTAAGTCAAGTCTCTCTCAAGCTAAGTCAAGTCTGTCCCTCAAGCTAAGTCAAGTCTGTCCCTCAAGTCTCAATATTGTGATTAACTATTCTTTTGATATTTTGTATGTATTAAGTATTAAATAATTCGACTATGTGCATTAAAAACCAAATAATATATCTCATTTCAATTGTTCTGATATAATAGTTAGTTTGTCAGGGTGGGTGAATGCCTAAATTGATGGAAAATTGAAATATCTACAATATCAAAATCATTGGTTTTGAAGTATTTAACCAATCCATGGTACTAATTTTTGGGTGAGTGCCATTGCCTTAGTATATAGAATGCTATGAGTTATCCTTCACGAGTGGGAGACTTTCACCCCTATTTTTATATAAAAAATTCGTATTTTATATGCCCAAACGCATCAAAATTTACCTAAAATCGAAAAGGGAGAAAATAAATAACTAGAATTCTGGATCTAACATTTACATAACCCCATTATAATAATAAAATTAAAAATCGTGCGTTAACGAATCTCACTTTCAAAATTATAGTATTTAAATTTAGTGCCAATACTTTTGAAACAAACTGTAGTAGGTAGATAAACTATTTTTTCACTACAACTATGCATTGGGTGTTTGCACGAATCTCACAGCCTACGTAACTATATCATTGTTAGTTTATATTGTATTACCTACAATATTTCATACATTTTCTTCCTAATTCCCAATTTATTCATCCACACGTACAATTTTCTTAGCAGTAAGCCAAATAGATGTAGTGTAGCCAACTGCTGCTCCAATTACGACGGCACTGATTACATGAATGGTGAAGGTTTCTCTATAGAGATGATGCATGGAAACTGTCGAGTCTTCATCTATGCGAGACCTTTCTGTGACGAGGATATACTACTTCACTTCGATGTTTCCCAGGGTGACGGAACATCGAAGAAAGTTTCCAGAAAACCTGGTCTTTGGAAAATGCCAAGCCCATCAATCTTCTTAATTGTCCTTCATATTTACTTAGAAAGTGTGAATTGGGTCATACATCCTCAAAAAGCAGCCGAACAGTCGGTGAGAAGACGAGGCTATGAGAGAGCATGGAACTGGTGATATGGAGGAGTTTAGAGAGAGTTAGATGAACCTAGAACTAACCAAGACTGCTTTAGCAAGTTTATTGTGGCGAGATCCCTTAAAAAGAAGTCAGCTGAAGGTATGCGAGCACCTCACATCTTCTAGACAGATAACGGAGGTGAATTTACTATTAACCTGCTGACTACGACACTGCGCAATGGTGGCACTTCTTACTCATAGTTGATCTCTTTTCACATTACGTCGAAGCAATCCCGTTGAAAGACCAGACCGCCAAGTCCATCGTTAACGCATTCATGGAAGGATGGGTCTATCATGGACATGGCGTACCAAATATTAGGCTCACAGATCAGGGGAAGAATGTAGATGGGTTAGCGGTTCACGAACTGTGCCACGACTTAGGGATTACTAAACGTAACACCCGGAGTCCGATGTGATATGGCCGAAAGACGTATTGGCTTCGTCAAACAAGTGATACGTTGCTTGATGCTCGGACGCCACCTAGAAAAGGGTTCCTGGCTGTCGTTGTTGCAAGAGATTACTTTCTACTGCAATAATCTGGACAAAGCGTCGAGCAAAATATCTCTGCACATGTTGGCGTTTGGCCGTCAGCCGAGATCAATCGATATGCTCATTAGCACTGGTAATACTACAACAAAGGTTACAGGGTCAGCCAGTCAGTATCTCGAAACAACGGTAAAGAAGAGGCAAGAATTGTGTGAAATCGCACGAGAAAACCAGGAGTGGACCCAATCGGGGGCTAAGAAGAAGTAGCAACATCCAACATAACCACGGGAGATTGGGTCATGATTAATATGAAGGATTATTTGCATACATGTTAGTTTGTAGTAAGAGAGACCTATCACAATTTTCGACCTCTTTTGTACTAATAATAATTACACTCTATTAAATTTCAGCAAAATATAGATATGCTATACAGTTTGTATTTTGCACATATGACTTGAAGTAATCCATGGTTAAATACCGTGAAAAGGCTATAGTTACGTAGGCTGTGCACGAATCTTATTAAACCCAAATAAACACATAACTAAAATAAACACATAAAGATGAGAAACAGGCTTGAATTGTACATAGTACATAAATGCCAGAAGTGAATATCATGTTTTCTTTTCCGTTATAGGCCGACATTTAAATGAGAGATCATCTCAAATAGCATGTTTTGAAATTAATAAATCTCAGAAGAGTAATTCCTAATCCGAATTTGCAAATTCTACAACCAATTTGTTTAAAGGTTGCAGGAATCAAAGTGTTTAATTAATGAATAGCGTTAGGGCTAAATTACGTTGCAGAAATAAAATTCAAAAAATTAAAACAGCCCAATTTCGTCCTGGATTGAAATAGAAATTTTTAGCCTTGCCGGGAAAAGGATGATAAGAGCATTTTGGAGTTTTTTTGATCGAAAAATGTCAATTGACTCAAAAAATTGAAATTCAAAGCTACTCCAAAACTCGGGTTTTTTACTCCAATAATTCCTTACTACTTTAGAAATCTCTTTTTAAAAATCGAAACTAGTCATTCTGTAGAGAAGACAATTCTGCGTTTTGTGAGGGGGAGATTTTTTGCATAATGAATACTTTAGGAGTTAACATCTCACCTAGAATTTGAGGTTGGGAATTACATCAAAATTTTAATCTAAAGTAATAGAGCAAATCAGGCATTTTCATGGTCTACTAAAAACACAGCTTTGTATTTTAGGTTGAAAAAACTGACAGGCAGGATAGGAGTGGGCTTCCAGCTTATTGTGAAAATACAAATGTGAAAGATTATGTCATTGAGTCACTGTAACTGAAAGTGATAACTTATTACTGGCTCATCATGACGGCCAGCATTAGAAAATGCGCATAATATTGTAGATTTATCCATACGAAATATTTTAGCAATAATTTGTTTTCTTCTATATCATCTTAATCTTGAGATATAGATCTTATTACGAGGGATAATTTAGCTTTTTTATTTTTGAAGAGTCATCATGAAGTCCTAGTGATGATAATAACATAATATTGTTGAGACATCCATATTTAACATTTTACAACGCCAATCCACTATTAATTCCCGCTACTATTCGTGTCAGAGGTACTTTCAGTATAAAAACGTGGATTTAGATATTTTTCGGTACATGAGGATGCCAGCATAATTTGGAATACTCCCATAATGAACCTTTGGTATAAAATGAAACTGATAGTTTTCGATTTATAATCAAAGAAAAAATCACATAATGCTGGCTATTCATGATTTACTATATTTTGAAAATCGAAGAGTAAGTTCTAAACTTACGTATAATGACTTAACATCACAAAAAAAAGTAATCATATTTTAGTAATTATATTTAAAATGTTGCTAGGAGAGGCATTAAGGCTGGACTGGGGGACACCAACAGTCATTTAAAAATGTTCTATTAAATATATAGAATTAGTTATATAGTATCATAGAATCTATATAAAATAGTATTGGAAATACATTAAGATATCCGAGGTAAAAGGTTTCATTGAATACAGACATATAGTATTTACAAAGACTAGAGGCAGCCAGCTCGGGTCTCGGAACATGGGCCAATTTATCGTAATATTGTTAAATAATAAGTCATATTTCTTAAAGCCATTAGTTAGTTATGTTGCCTTAGCACAAATAATTGTGGAATGTGTATTAAGTGTTTTATATTCCATTCTATATATATCATCACGACCCCTAAATCTAGACCTTAGTTTGAGTTCAAATTCAGAAGGTAAAAAGCACTAATATATATATATATCTGGAACGAATTGATTGAAGAAACAGATAGGCACGGCACATAATGCTGATTTTTGGCATGTGGGAGTCTTTTGGCAATGGCTCCACTAAGTTCTGAGCTCAGACGAAAATGTAGGCGCATCATGGAATTACGTCATTTTCACCTTTTATAATTATAAAATTCAGCTTCCAATCAGTTTAGCCAGTGCTGGTTGATGTTACACAGGCTGTGTTACAGGATATACTGTCTGGACAAAGTAGTCGTACACAATAAGAGTTTCTTTTCAAATCATAATACTACTAGTTCATAGTTAAAAGGATTTAAAAAGTAAATCTGGATTCAAATTCGATTTCGTCACATTCAAAATAGTAAGGTTCATCGTGGTATTTTGGTCCTGAAAGTTTTACCCTGATTACCGGAGTTCACAATTAACTGATGAAATTAGTATTAGCTTCTATGTATGGAAACAATTCCTTCATGGAGACTTGTAGCAATTGCGGTTGACCCAATTAAGTCCATGAAAACCATATTACGAGGAAAGCGATATATGTCTACGAAAACATCAGAAAATGTCCTATAAACAATGTGAGGAATATGTCCAACACAGTTGGGAAGTAGTATAAATGGGAGGGTGCAATGAGGCTTTTAAGGGTGTTTTGGTGTTGTTAGTATTGACGTGGAGTGTTTTAGGAGATTATTATAGGAATCTTTACATTTTAAAATTTTTTAAATTTTTCTTTGGAATGGCGTGTCCCAAGCAGAATTTCAATTTAAGAATTACAAGCTCGCTTGACTTGCTTTCGCTGCGGGGCTGGCGGAAATTTGTGTCCGCCGGAGCCACCCTTTGGGCGTCTGGGTAACATTCATTAATTATAAGGGAGATAACATCACTAAATACGTATGTCCTACTGTGATAATCGATATCGCACGAAAAATCACCAAATTTGTCAATTTTTAAAATTTTGATGCGTAATGATAACGTTATAACAAAGCGATGGGTCCTTTTTGATGATAGCTGCATCATATGTGAGGTATGTTAGTATACAGATTCTAATAAAATTTCAGCCTTCTATCTCCTATAATGGCTGAGTTATGCTCGAATAACTGTATTGCTTAACTTTTAAAAATGTGACAATGACGCAATAATTCCATGATGAGTCGACATTTTGCTCTGAGCTCAGAACTTAGTGGAGCCATAGCCAAAACACTCCCACATGCCAAAAATCAGCTTTCTGCGCCTGGTAGTTTCTTCAATCAATTCGTTACAGATATACAGTTGACTCCGCTTAAAAGGGCCACTGTTTAATCGGGTCAGCCGCTTAATCGGGCCACTTTTGGTAGGACTAGAAAGGCTCTCACACATAGAAGCTAATACAAAATATTTTCGGTTAATAGGGTTCTCCGTTTAATCGGGCCAAAATGTCCTCTAACCGATGTGGCCCTATTAAGCGGAGTCGACTGTATATATATATTATTACACACACATACATATATATGTTATGGACCAAAGTGTAAATTGGCCAAGATTTGTGAATCTTGGCTAAACTTGTTATGAGGAACAGGGTGTAGATTAGCTGTCACATGCTTTGTTATGAAGTGTTTGGAAGTAATTTAGTTGTTACTTGCTCTGTTAAGAGGGACAGGGTGTAGTTTAGTTGTCACTTGCTCTGTTATGAGGGACAGGGTGTAGTTTAGTTGTCACTTGCTTTGTTATGAGGGACAGGGTGTAGTTCAGTAGTCACTTGCTCTGTTACGAGGGACAGGGTGTAATTCAGTTGTCACTTGATCTGTTATGAGGGACAGAGTGTAGTTCAAATATGTTAAATATACTAAGAATACTGTCAAACAATCTACACTTGGACGTACTCCCTTTGAAGTGCACTTTAGGAGGACCCCTGATCTATCTGTAGATTTGATGCTACCTCAAGAGTTTATAGACTCGCTCAATATGATGTAGATGACGCCCTACAGATGGGTGGCGAGATCATCGAATTCTCTACTCAAACTACCGAGACTACAGCAGTTCCTGTCCCACGATCGAGCACGCCTACCCTCCTCCTCCCACTCTCTCGCATGACTCTATGTCAGCCGGACGTGACGATTCCTTCAGCCGATGTTTCTGTGGATAGAGACCAACAGCCTCAGCCATGTTCTTCATATAGCCCAGAACCTATCCACGGTACACCGAAATTGAAGTTCCCTCCTCGCCTCTCTCTTCACAAAACCAAGCAGGTCAAAGCCAAAATTGCAAGCATGGGGATGATTGAGCTTGAGCATCCACCCTACAGTCCAGACCTAGCTCCTTGTGACTTCTATTTATTCCCGAAGCTACCTTTCTGGTCGTCATTTCGACACAAATGCAGGACTGGGTTCGGCGATTTCCCAGTATCTAAACCTTATATCTCCTGAGGACTATGAAAAGGTATTTGTACAATGGTTAGAACGTTTACAACGCTGTATCGATAATCGTGGGAGTATTTTGAAAAATAGAACATTAATTACTTGTTTATCGTGTATTTTAAATGTTTTACAGTGTACTGATCAGAACTTATTGAACGCCCGTAGCATATTGAGCATATTTTAACTCACTCATCCATTGGTCCAGTGGCTTTTTCAATGATCTGAGGCGGGCAAAGAGCAGCTCGACATCCTGTTTGGCCCGCTCAATGCTTCCTTGATCTGTGGATTTCCTAGGCCTTCCATGTACGAACCGTGTGCTCTTCCACTCATTGCGCAGTGTCATATTCAGCATGTATTAGTAAATTCACCTCCGTTATCTGTCTGGAAGATGTGAGGTGCTCCATGTTCACAGAATATAGAGATCAGGTGTTCACACATCTCTACAGCTGACTTCGTTTTAAGCGCTCTCAACACAATAAACTTGCTAAAGAAGCCCTGGTAATTGAGGATGTATTTGTACCTGTTACCCTCCTGCATTCATAAATATATCAGGTCAGACTGTGCACGCTGGCCAACAGTTGGAGGAATGATTGGCTTGTGGACAATCCTTTTCGTAGTCTCCTTCCCCTTCTTCTCCTGGTATATAGGGCAGAGTCGTCAAAATAATTCCAAGCGAGCGAGTAATGTGCAGTTTATTCTTCTCCAAATAGGCCCACATTCTAAACCTCCCTGCATGATAGATCTTGCCGTGTGCTTTGCAGAGAGTCTCGTAAATATCTTCCTTGGCAACTACTAATGCGCGCTCTCTCTCTTCCTCGAAACTCCCCACCCTTCGTATGCAGCTCGACAATATCACCAAACCGACAGACGCTGTACTTCTCAGCTGCTCGGAGGTAGATGCTTTGCCAAAATCCTCAGAAGAAACTAACAAACTTATCATTTCTTCAATATCCCCCTGGGTTAAAGACTGCTTAGATTTGGGAAGTTGATCTAACTCCCCAAAAATATTCTGGTGTTGGAAATGTGATGTTGGTGATGGCCTACCTGGTTGTTGAGTACACTCGGGCAGCTTTTCAACATTATATACTGCGAAAAACTACTTCATACAACAAGCATAGTTAAATGAAACTAAAATTACATTCCTACAATTACTTTATCCGTTGCCAAGTACTTACAGTTCTCAATATTTAGAATGTAGTTATGGACATTCCAAACTAACTTCACTGATAGTAATTGTTTGATTGTCAATTCCACACTAACTAGACTGTAGTTACGGACTCGACAAATTCATTAGCTGATTACTTGATTCAGAATAATTGTAGCCTTCTGTGAATGTGAAACTACTATTCTATCTAATAATATATTTAAAGAGCTTATATTTGTTATATTTATTGTCATAAATTAGTTTTATTAGTAATAAATTGATTAATAACATTTAGAATTAAATCTACAATTTCTTGTCAACCCATAATGTATGATGCTCCCATCAAATTTAGGTTAACTCAACAATTTGGCTCAGCCAAATGTTCGGCTGAGCCAAAGTTGCGTTTAGCCAAGATTTACAAATCTTGGCCAATTTACACTTTGGTCCATGACATATACACATTAATCGAGTTTTAATAGTAAGGATGATAATAATTAACCCTTGAAAGCATTTGGGATTTTTCTATTTATAGTAATAACCCCAAACTTATATGGCTTCCCCATTGAAAATGGCTTAAACCGGAAATGACGCAACACATTCCTGTGGCAAGCGTGGGTTAAAGTGTCGTTATTTGTGTAACTATTAAAAGTTAGAAAAAGGGACTATAAATATGAATCATAATATCAATCAATAGAGGTAAAAGCGAAACAAATCAGTATTCTAGTACATATTCCAGAATATGTATAGGACATATTCCTAAACAAGAAAATATATAGGACATATTCCGGTATTTTTATAAAATATATTCTGGCTACTCCATATTACGTATTTGATCAATCAAGTTTCAGATTCTTTTTTTACATTAGGCTACTTTAAATTAGTAAATAATAAATGTATTATAGTATATTAAGATTTCGCGTTATGGGACATTTTGTTAAATATGATCAATAAATATATCGGTCCAATTCCTCGAAAATTTTCGAATTTAGAGTTATGAAATGTATTATGAGTTAAAAAGTACTCTATTGCCTATCAAATAAAACCACAATTGAATGTCGAAATAATGCAGTTTTGAGGATATTGTAAGAATAATCTATTGAAGAAATCGAAAAGATAGAATCAATCCGTTCGCATTTGATTTTCTCAGAAAATATATATTAATAACTATCAAAATGTCTTTTAACAATTAAAAAATCGTGAAAATTTAAATTAATGTTCTTATTGCACAATAATATGATGAGTTATTAAATTTCACGAGGATATATATTAATTTGGCATAATGTACACCGCCTGGACAAAGTATTCGTACTCCCCAAATTTTCCAAACAAATAGTCATAACACTAATAGATTTAGCGGGTCAAGATTCCTTAATTTGTAAGAGATACCCTTAATTTAATTTCAAATTCGAATTCTCCACATTTGAATTGTTCACTTTATAATCATTCAACTCGATTACTTTCCACCAGGGTTAAACAATTTCAAACTGTGCTACCTTGTACCACCCATGCCATCATATACAATGGTAAAACTAGTGATATCATATGTACCATAGGGCAGCAAATACCGAAACTAGATCTTTGGGGTAGTAAATACCAAAACTTGATCTTGAAGGAAAGTAATTAAGTTGAATGCTTATAAAGTGAGTAATTTGAATATGGAGAAAACAAATTATAAATCAGATTTAGTGTATCTGTTTACTGATTGTATGTTTTAACTTCATAAATGGATTAGTATTATAACAATTTGGATGGAAATATTGGGGAGTACAAATACTTTTGTCCAGGTAGTGTATATATAGGGTGAAACATACAAGTGCTTTTTTTGTTTGTTTGTCCGAATTGATTGAAGAATTGGCAGTTCGTAGATACGATCATTGGCATGTAGGTGTCAAATGATAAATTTACGAATAAGTTCGAAGATCTATGCGAGATTTTCACACTCTGCAAAAAAATGGAAAACAAATTTTCACACCTTTTCTATACAATACTATGTACGGCTACACACTCACAATAGAAATCATTGTACGACACTATGGTAGACTGTCATTGTTTTAATACTTCAAAGCAATATGAAAAGAGTTCTGGTAAGATTTATGTACTAGATAACTATGTATACAGCTAGCAATTACTGAACTTCTTTTTCAGAAACATGGATTGGAAATTATACTTGATTTACCAGAAGTTCACCAAGGAAGTTCTCAAGTGCCCTTTGAATGCATTAGACTCCAAATAAACTTTCTTGGAGCGGTCTGCCATGTTTCGTGAGCTAAACAGATTGCCAGTACCTTTAGGGCATTTGAGAGGGAATATTACTGCTGAGGACTTGGTAGATAATAAGGCCAGTAGGCAAGTCCTGTCATAAAAGATTTGACCAGGACAAGTTTATTAGGACGAAAAGGAAGAGGGTTGGAAATGAGAAACAAGGTGTGGATATGAAAAGAAGTTGCCCACAGCGACAGTTACCCGAGAAGTTTGCATGCATTTTATGTGGAGACAGTGTTTCCCGCAAAGCGCGATAAGCGTGTTAAATAACACGCTTAACTTTTTAAAGCGTGTCAAAGCACGTTAAAGCGTGTCAAAGCGCGTTGAAGCGTGTCAAAGCGTACCAAAAGCACGTAACATCGTGTCAAAGCACGTTGAAATATTACTCCATTACATGGAGGATAGGTAGAGATTATGATGCAGCGTCGACGTTGCTAAATAAGCGGATCGAAAAATCCTGTGGGAAACACAGAGGAGACTGGTAATGTCCATGAATTCATAACATACAATGCCGATGCAAACATCAAGAATTGGAAGATACTACATTGCTGGTCGAACTGGAAGGAGGAGATCTCAGCGCCGTGGAAGCCAAGTATCACCTAGCTTGCTTGACAAAACTTGAAAAAACCAAGTCACCAGACTGCCAAATTGAAGAGAATCAAAATAAGTCTTTAAAGAGCTGGTCACTTATATATAGAAAGTGCTGTAGAAGAAACGTTTTTCAAAAAGAAGGCGCAGATTTACAAATTTAAAACAGAAAGTGCCATCTTCAATCAAAATCTCGTCTGACAACAGGAACAGGTTAACAATTTACACGATCTGGGGAATAGTTACACTACATCTGGAAAGAGAACAGTGGATATTGTGAAAATATATAGTAAAGCAGCTAATAATAAAATAGTAAAAGATACAATTTTAAGTTTAAAATGTTAGAAGACTGCTTTTTAGTGGGCAAGGGTAAAATATTCATGAAATAAATAATCAAATATTAAACAAAATGTTGATTGAAAGTTTGTGGAGCATATACATACCATTCAAAATTCATACTAAATAGTTGTGGTTTACTAATAAATCCCATCCACTACCTCATCCGTAATCCAAAATTTTGAGGTTAATACCATGGCTTATATTGAGTAGGCTATGCTTTTGGATATACTTCAATACGCCAGGTGAAACAGCATTTTTCAAGTGCTTCAAAGACTGGTTGAACTACAGTAATCTATATGACTTTACTTAAAATATTAATCTGAGTGATGTAGAATGGGGATTGCGAAGAATATTTTAAATATGTTGGAAGCTGTGTATCGTGTAACAATTACATCTTCAGGTGAAATATATTCTACTCATTCTGTCTCCAAATCTTATATAGGCTGGAGAAAATTCAAAATGTGATGGATATTGCTCCGTGATATTAACTGAATTAAAAAGTAGCTGCTTCAAAATGAAAAGTTCTGGGATTCTATCAACGGCTCTAGATCAGCGATTCCGCAAACTAGTATCTCTAACATTATTTCTCAAAGCCATTAGTTAGTTATGTTGCCTTAGCACAAATAATTGTGGAATGTAGATTAAGTGTTTCACATTGATTTCTAATATATATATCATCACGACCTCTAAATCTAGACCTCAGTTTGAGTTCAAATTCAGAAGGTAAAGAAGCGATAATATATATATATACTATATCTTTACCGAATTGATTGAAGAAACTGATAGGCACAGAATGCTGATTTTTGGCATGTGGGAGTCTTTTGGCTATGGCTCCACTAAATTCTGAGCTCAGATGAAAATGTAGACGCATCATGGAATTATGACATCATTGTCACCTTTTTATAATTATAAATTTCAGTTTCCAATCAGTTTAGCCAGTGCTGGTTGATGTTATACATGGCTGTGTTATAGGATATACTCTCTGGACAAAGTAGTCGAACACACTAAGAGTTTCTTTTCAAATCATAATAATACTAGTTCATAGTTAAAAGGATTTAAACAGTAAAAGATACAGTAAATCTGGCTTCAAATTCGAATTCGTCACATTCAAAATTATAAGGTTCATCGTGGTATTTTGGTCTTGAAAGTTTTATCCTGATTAACCGGAGTTCCCAATTAAACGAAAATGGCTGGATTTATCCCACTACAGTTTCTTTTCACTAGTTGACAAGGGTACCAGTATTCACTTGGTTGTCCAATCTAATTGACCTCCTCTTTGACGATTGCTCAAAGATTCTAGAGAGGTTTCAAGTCAGGAGAGTTGCTTGACCATTCCTCCTTCCTCCAAAAGTTGGGAAAATTGTTTTCGCACCACTTCTGAGTAAAGTTTGGCATATGAGCGGGGGCGCTATCGTGATGAAAGATAATTTCAGACAAGTTTCTTGACATCGCAAACTTTAGGATTGTACTTTTCTTAGCCCTAGATTTTAGAGCATCTATATAAGTTTTGCCAGAATGAAGTCACGATAATAAGCTCCCTTACTTCTCAGGTTTGACGTTTGGGTACGATGTGCAAATTATTTTTTAGATGGGTTGAATTTCGACTGTCCGTCCAGATTGCCCTTTTGTCTCTAGCATAATCCCAGAATTGTGAATGTTGCACCAACATATAATCGAGCGTTTACTAACCAACGTTAAGGGTCTGAGCAACTCTTTTTTGAATCAAACCTGCTACAACAATACTAAATAAGAGATAAAATTAATTTAACCACAGATTCGATTTCTCCACATCTGCGGCCGTATTCACTAAGAACTTAAGATCGATCTTAGTGCTTAAGTCTTAAGTTCGATCTTAAGTCGTATTCACTAAGATTTAAGTTCGGTCTTAAGACCGAACTTAAGACCGAACTTTAAGCAACCTAGGGAGGTGTCTTAAGTATTGTAATTGATTCGATTTTCACTAATTACTCCATAAATGTTGTTCAAACTTACTTCTGTCGAACATTGAATCTATCTTGATTGATATTAGACTTCAAATAAAATATTTTTAAAACATTTCTTTTATTGTGTGTAACATCGCAACATGTATCACATGCTATATTCGTGGCAAATTCTTCTTGGATTTGTATGAATAAACAAACATACATTCTTTGATCATATAATCATAGACTCATTCTAATATGCACAATTATAGAGACAGGCTTTATATATTGATACATGACTGATAATAATCACTTTGATCCTATTTTCCTATTTACAATGATTTTCCCAGCGTTTCAATCGATAATAGTCCCTCTGTTCTTCTATTAACTGCAGCTGAGAATACAGCCATCTGTTGAAACAAAACTTCCTGCTGTAATGGAAGTACCGTATTGCTTCGAATAAGCGCCCGGGCGCTTATTTATTTCATGCACCCTTTAGACCCGGCGCTTATTCAAACCGGCGCTTATTCAAGCCCCGGCGCTTATTTTTTTCATTCGCTATTTTGACCCGGCGCTCTTTTTTTTTGTTTACACATTGACTGGCACTTTTATTTTTGCCACAACTGAGAATGTTAGTTCTATTAAAAAAGCATAATGTAATGTTTCAAAAAGCACTTCTATCTATGCCACTACTGAGAATACTAGTTTGATATGATTTTCAGAGAACTAAAATGCCCCGGCGTCCGACGCTTATTCGAGCCCCGGCGCTTATTCAAGCCCCGGCGCTTATTTATTTCGCTCACCCTTTAGACCCGGCGCTTATTCAAACCGGCGCTTATTCAAGCCCCCGGCGCTTATTCAGGGAAATACGGTAAGTCTGCAGCCTTCAAAAGCTCGATCGAATCATCTTGCTCATCAACAGTTCGCCTTCTCTCCCGACTTTTCTTTGATGCCTTATACGTTGTCGGGATTTCAATTTCTGGAGACTTTTTTTCCTGATATCCTCTACAGCTCTGCCATGCCATGCACTGAGTTGAGTTTGGCTGTAAAGTCTCTCCAGATTTGTTTTCTCCTTTTGTTTTTGTCAGCAGAATTTCCTGACCCTCTCAAAATCTCACCTGCTGACTCAATTTCATTAATGAGACTCACTCTTCTTCTCTGGTCCAATTTGCTTGCGGGATTTGTCCATTTTGGTTTGGTATTGTTAATGCAAGCACTCAGCAGCAATTTATATACACGGGAGGACGCCGACTTACCATAACCACTAATGACACCAATTATCTTCGTAACACCAAATGACGCAGAAATTTTAACGTCGATAGAGTTCAATTTATTGTTCTTCTCATATCCAGTGTTTATATTTTGTCTTAGAGAGGTTTTCATGTTACAATATACAAAGACACTTGTCGTCTATATGTTTTGTTCAATATAATATTATGAATTCATGAGATACAACTTATGCTCTTTGATAGCTCTTCCTTTGATATTGACTAGTGTAGAATAATTATAGATTGCATACATAAAACATTGAATTTCATAATATATTTCAAAGTTAAAACAAAGATTTCACCACAGATATTGTAAGACTCACCAGCAGACATTCCAGGCTGTACAACTACATAGTAGATAGAAGCTATGTCTTACAGGAGTGGGTTAATCAATCTTATTTGCTCCTAATATTGACATTAATGGCCTCAATTTTGCTCAAAAAGAAGAAATATAGTTTATTTTCACTAGATCAATAATAAATGACTACTTGCCATTACCAATATTATATTTCAGTTTTGTATTTGATTAGTATAATGCTATATTCTAATCATATTAACCCTAACGTTATTTCTAAGTTCTATCTTAAGATCGATCTAAATTCTTAGTGAATACCTCTAAGTTAGATCTTAAGATCGATCTTAGTGCTTAAGATCTTAGTGAATACGGCTGCTGAATTACTCAATGAATAATCTTTAAACTCGATTACTCTACTACAAGCTTGAATATTTTCAAACTGTGCCACCTCATACCACCAATGCTAGCATGTACAAAGTGGTAACCCGTGACATGTAATATAAGTAGCAAATGATGAAAATGCTTAATCTTTAAGGAGCGTAATTATGTTGAAAGCAAGTGAGTAATTTTGAATGTGAAGAAAACGATTTTAGAGCCAGATTTTGTCTATTTGTTACTAATTAAATCTTTTCGAATTCAAATTAGCATTATAACAATTGGAAACTATTAGCAACAAGCGCGCTTCTTGCTTGCGCTGCGCGGCTGGCGGACACTTTGTGTCCGCCGGAGGCTCCCTTCGGTCGCCTGGAGGTCACATTGGTTAATTATAAGGGAGAAATAATCTCTAAATATGTCCATCTTAGTTTTAAAATCGACAAGCGCGCTTCGCTTGCTTCCGCTGCGCGGCTGGCGGACACTTTGTATCCGCGGGAGGCTCCCTTCGGTCGCCTGGAGGTGACATTGGTTGATTATAAGGGAGATATCATCTCTAAATATGTCCATCTTAGTTTTAAAATCGATTTCACTCGAAAAGTCACCAAATTTGTCAATTATTAAAATTTTGATAATGATGACGTCATAACAAAGTGATGAGTCACCATTTTTTGATGATAGTTGCAACATATGTGAGGTATGTTAGTATACAGATTCTATTAAAATTTCAGCCTTCTATCTCCTATAATGGCTGAGTTATGCCCGAATAACTGTGTTGCTTAACTTTTGAAAATGTGACAATGACGTCATAATTCCATGATGAGTCGACATTTTGCTCTGAGCTCAGAACTCACTGGAGCCATAACCAAAAGACTCCCACATGCCAAAAATTAGCTTTCCATGACCGGAAGTTTCTTCAATCAATTCGTTACAGATATATATATATATACACATTAATCGAGTTTTAATAGTAAGGATGTAGCAGTCAATAATATTTTGGTGGCGATAAAAAGGTGACAATGACGTCATAATTCCATGATGAGGCGACATTTTCTGTAACGAAATGATTGAAGAAACTGCCGGTCATAGAAAGCTAATTTTTGGCATGTGGGAGTATTTTGGCTATGGCTCCAGTAAGTTCTGAGCTCAGAGCAAAATGTCGACTCATCATGGAATTATGACGTCATTGTCACATTTTTAAAAGTTAAGCAAAACAGTTATTCGAGCATAAATCAGCCATTATAGGAGATAGAAGGCTGAAATTTTAATAGAATCTGTATACTAACATACCTCACATATGATGCGACTTTCATCAAAAAATGATGACACATCACTCTGTTATGACGTCATCATTACGCAAAAATTTTAAAATTGACAAATTTGCTGATTTTTCGAGTGAAATCGGTTTAACACTAAGATGGACATATTTAGAGATGTTATCTCCCTTACAATTAACCAATGTCACCTCCAGGCGACCGAAGGGAGCCTCTGGCGGACACGAAGTGTCCGCCAGCCGCGCAGCGCAAGCAAGCGAAGCGCGCTTGTTATATATATATATATATATATATACATATATACTAGGGCATTCAAAAAGTCTTGCGGGTCATACCATAAAATAATAAATAAATGTCATAGAATATGTCTCAATGTATTATTTATTCGAAATACCCCCCTCCTACTTCTACACAGCGTTTCGATCTTTCCACTCACTTTATGAATGCATTTCTGTACTCTTCTTCGGGGGTGGATTTGAAGAACTGGTACAGTGCCGACCCGAGGGTTTGTTTCGACTAAAATTCCCTGCTTTGAAGGTAGACTTTGAGCTTGGGGAATAGCCAAAAATCACAGGGAGCTAGGTCTGGTGAGTAGGGTGGGTGGGGAAGTAAATCTAACCCCTCTGATTCCAAGAAATTTTTAGTGAGCTTGGTTGTATGGGAGCTAGCATTATCTATCAATAATTTTATTCCCCTCATTTTAGCCTTGGGACGGAGCTCTTCCACGTTTTTTATTAGGCTTGGAAGTACTTTCTCTGTAAAAAACGTTACGTTTACTGTTTTACCACTTTCAGAAGGTATTTGCAAGACTATTCCACTACTATTGAAGAAGATCGTGTACATGACCTTCGGTTTTCTGAAGTCGGGCCTAGGAATTTGGGCCGGTCTTTCGTCCCCTCTCACCCATGATCGCATTTTATACTTGCTGTAAGGGGTTGAATAATAGACCCAAGTCTCATCCCCGGTTATAACTTCAGCTAGGCGTCTAGGATCACAACCGTCATAGGTTTCCAGGAGTTTCTTGGCAGTCTTTACACGTGCGAGCTTTTGTTGATCGCCGAGGTTATTTGGGACCCACTTACCGCAAATGGATCGGAAACCAAGCTGAGTAGTCAGAATGGAATGAATGGCCCCCGATGAAATCTCCATACTCTGCTCTAACTGCTCGATTGTTATACACTTATCTTCCCTGACTTTGCTCTCGATTAGAGCAACATTCTCTGGGGTGCTGACGGACACCGGTCTCCCAGATCGAGGTAGATCTGACACGTCTGTATTTCCAGACTGAAATCGTGCAGCCCATCGCTCTACCGTTGATCTGGAAGGGCAGTCCATGCACAATACCTCCTGCAAATCTTTGTAGATGAGTACCGACTGGATGCGGAGTTTTGTGCGAAACTCAATGTAAGCTCTCCGTTTCAGATTAAAATTGTCATCCTTGGAAGCCATAATTTTACCAGTATGTTGAAATGATGTGTGAATAAATTGATCAGAAATTTGTAATTTTCATTCAATCAAGCTAAGATTTTCAGTAAATCAAGCTAAGATATAAGGTTGTCTTATAGATAAAAACTGATTTGTTTACTATTATAGTTTGCGAAATATACCATGACCCGCAAGACTTATTGAACGACCTAGTATATATATATATATATATATATGTAACGAATTGATTGAAGAAACTGCCGGTCATAGAAAGCTAATTTTTGGCATGTGGGAGTATTTTGGCTATGGCTCCAGTAAGTTCTGAGTTCAGAGCAAAATGTCGACTCATCATGGAATTATGACGTCATTGTCACATTTTTAAAAGTTAAGCAACACAGCTATTCGGGCATAACTCAGCCATTATAGGAGATAGAAGGCTGAAATTTTAATAGAATCTGTATACTAACATACCTCACATATGATGCGACTTTCATCAAAAAATGATGACTCATCACTCTGTTATGACGTCATCATTACGCATCAAAAATTTTTAAATTGACAAATTTGGTGATTTTTCGAGTGAAATCGGTTTTAACACTAAGATAGACATATTTAGAGATGCTATCTCCCTTATAATTAACCAATGTCACCTCCAGGCGACCGAAGGGAGCCTCTGGCGGACACAAAGTGTCCGCCAGCCGTGCAGCGCAAGCAAGCGAAGCGCGCTTGTATATATATATATCTGTAACGAATTGATTGAAGAAACTGCAAAGCGGATTTTTGGCATGAAGGAGTTTTTTGGCTATGGCTCCAGTAACTTCTGAGCTCAGACGAAAATGTCCACTCATCATGGAATTATGATGTCATGATCACTTTTTTATAATTAGAAATTCCAGTTTCTCGACTATAACTCAGCCATTTTAGGAGTAGAAGGCTGAGATTTTAATAGAATGTGTACATTAATATACCACAAATATGATGCAACTATCTTCAAAAAATAATGACTCATCACTTTGTTATGACGTCATCATTACGCATTAAAATTTTAAAAATTGACAAATTTGGTGATTTTTCGTAGGATATCGATTATAACAGTAGGACAGACCTATTTAGAGATGTTATCTCCCTTATTATTTAATCAATGTTACCCCAGGCGCCCGCTTTATGTCCGCCAGCAGCGTAGCGCAAGCAAGCGAAGCGCGCTTGTATATACATAAATATATCGGTAACGAATTGATTGAAGAAACTGCAGAATACAGAAAGCTGATTTTTGACATGTGGGGAGTCTTTTAGTTATGGCTCCACTAAGTTCTGACCTCAGACCAAAATGTCGACACATCATGGAATTATGACGTCATTGTCACCTTTTTATAATTAGAAATTTCAGTTTTTCGACTATAACTCAGCCATTTTCGGTGATAGAAGATTGAAATTTTAATAGAATCTGTATATTAATATATCTCACATATGATACAACTATCGTCAAAAAATGCATTGTATTCTATGTTAAAAATACTGGTTGCTGTTTGATCAAACGTAAAGTCACATTTTTTCTGAGAAAACGCTTAAAAATCTTCTGACCATCCCCTCAGGAGGTCAGTTCAACTTGAGGGCAGCAATTCTATTCTCAACTCTAATTATATAAACAGTTATCGACACATATCAATATACATGCAGGCAATAGACTGATTGCCAATTTTTCATTGCTCTCTTAAGCCAGAAGAGGGATAACCGCCGCTTTGAACAGCAATTCCCAGTCTGATAAAAGTTGCTCTCCATGCAAAGGCGGAATCATTAGATTTCCAAACGTACTGAGCATTTCTGGATTGTTTGTAACTTAATTTTACAGAGTAGAGGGGTTGTAGTTTAATTGACGTAAATCCAATACAAGAAGTTACAATTAATAATGATACTATACTCAGAACAAACTATATACTATTTAGTAATTGCCTACTGTGCGTACTAAGTTTGTGCTAGTTAAATAATACTGAATACCAGCTATTTTCCAATAGATCCTGCTCTCTGAATCTCTACTACTCTACAGAATGATGAATGTATATAAAGACCGGGAGTATCCAGGAACCATCTACTGTTTTAATCGTTATCACACCAAAAATAAATTTGCCAATTTTTAAAATTTTGATGCGCAATGATGACATCATAACAGTGATGAGTCATCATTTTTTGATGATAGCTGCATCATATGTAAGGTATATTAAAATACACATTCTATTAAAATTCAGCTTTCTATCACCGAACATGGTTGAGTAGTCAAAAAACTGAAAACTTTTTCTCGAGGTCAGAACTTAGTGGAGCCATAGACAAAAGACAACAACATGCCAAAAATCAGCTTTCTGTGCCTGGCAGTTTCTTCAATCAATTCGTTACAGATATATATATAGATATACATATGGATATAGGAACAATTATTTTATCCACGGGGAAAATGTACATAAATAGATTCGATTTAAGCGAGATCTGGATAATTTGAATAAATTTGGTCCGTGCCCTGATGTTTGTTTTAATGAGGTTTTAGTGCACAGGTTATACACAGGTAAATCGTTTTAATGTATAGATATGCTGTTTTGATATATTTGAATCAGAATAATTACCTTATAATTTTGTTCCGACATTTCTCGTTGAAAAAATGGAAAGTTTATAAAAATATAAGAGAAACTATCAGAATTATTTACCTCAAACAAGTTCATTTCATCTATTTCTTTGGAAAGTAATTCAGGTGACATGTATCTCTTCGTGCCGACACGTTTGTAAAATGTACTAGCAATAGAACTTTTGTTCGTCTCTATCAAATGTACAGCTAGCCCAAAATCAGCGATTACACATTCTTTAAATGAATTAACCAGAATATTCTTTGATTTTATATCACGGTGTATGATACAAGGTTTAGATAAAACCTGAGTAGAATTAAATTTACATCCTCCTTTAATTTCAGAATGTAGGTGAGAAACACCAGCAGCGGCACTCTTCGCTAAACGGAATGAATCTTCTAAATTTAATCTATTTTCAGATAAATATTCAAGTAATGAGCCATGCTCTATATAATCTGTAACAAGCCAATATTGAAAACTATTTTCCATATCAATTTTGTCTGCAGCAATAAATCCTAAAATATTTTCATGACGAATGAGGTCCGTCATATAGATACCAGTTTCTGCCTCCCAAGATTCAGCTTCAATGCTATAAAATATTTTTACTGCAACGGATTGATCACGCCAAACACCCTTCCAAACTTCTCCATAACGGCCGGAACCAATTATTTGACCTTTCACAACTTGTCTTGCGATAGTAACTTGAGATAGTTGAGCTATGCCCGAGCCAGACCCAGATTCGCAGGTCATGTCCAATGGGAAATCAGAATATTGGGTAACAAATTGATTTGACTGTTCTTGATATGTAAAGCTTCCACGAGCATGTAGTCTCTTGGAATATATGCATAATAAAACAACCAATACACAAAAGGTCAAAAGAGATATAGCTGATAGTACCACAAATACTAGAGGTATGATGATAAAACTATAATTAGTAGAATTAGATGGATATGAGTAAACAGCTGTAGTCTTTCTAGTATAACTCGATGGATCAGAGGAAAAGTTGAATGATGTGAGTGGTACACTTCGATTTGAAGAAGAAAAGTCTGGAGGTTGTATATCATAATATTGATATATCTTAAGCACACTATTGCAAAAGTTTTCACGGCAACACAACCGCGTCCTCAAAATATCATTAAGTTCATTACACGAATTAGCAACCTCTTCTTCTAGTAAACAACCTTGAACAATAATATTAGAAGATTCATGTATAACCAATTCTCCAACGCAAATGCCAGAAGTATTGCATGCACCAGAGGCTAAATCGCAAAAGCGTCTATCGTTAGCACAGTAGCATTTCAAAGAACAAACATAAGAAACTGCAATGGACAAAATAAAGAATATAAACATGCTAAATGACAGTATCAAATGAAATAAAGAGAGAATTGAAATAGCCTTTATAGGGAAAAATAGGGATATTATAAAGGGACTATATTTAAAAATAAAAAATGACTATTTTGGACAAAAAAACTTGATAAATTAGAATCTTGATGGAAAAACGAAAAGGCAAGCGTGCTATGGGATCGACGGGGTGTGCAAGGCGGAGCAGTATGGAGAGCGGCATTGATAATTATTCTTTTATCACCATCCGTATATGGAGGGGGAGAGGTACTTTAGGGCTCAGCCCTGGGTGCCAGTGAGTTTCAGTACAAGTCGATATATCTATAGCAACGAACTAGCATACACTCCTAGTTATCCTTAAAATGCTATGATTTTGTTTGTTTGTTTGTTTGTCCGAATTGATTGAAGAATTGGCAAGTCGTAGAGATACGAATATTGGCATGTAGGTGTCAAAGGGTGAATCTACGATTAAGTTCGAAAAACTAAGCGAAATTTTCACACCTCTGCAAACTAATGTCAAACAAATTTTCACACCGTTTCTATACAATAATATGTACGGCTTCACTCTCACAATAGATATCATTGTACGGCACTATTAAAGGCTGTCATTGTTATTAATACTTTAAAGCAATAAATTATATAGATGTCTCAATTATATTATAGTGTATAACAATAAAAAAGGTTATGTGTATATTTTCACACCTTTATATACATATTTTTACACGATTTGACGGATTTTGAAAATTATGCTAGAGACTAGCTTCCAACGGTTGACATGGGTTTTTAGGGGTGTAGATTTCGAATATCATATTTTCAGATCGATGTGATAAATTCTTTGTTTACATCTGTTTACAATAGAAGCATAAAGTAAACAAATTACAAAAATAGGCTAGAGACTAGCTTTCAACGGTTGACATGGGGTTTTTAGGGGAGTAGAGTTCGAATATTATATTTTCAGATCGATATTATAATTTTTTTGATTACTTTTGTTTAGATGAGATACATTAAGTTAAACAAAATACGAAAAAAGGCTAGAGGCTGACTTCCAACGGTTGACATGGGGTTTTCAAGGGGGTAGATTTCGAATATTATATTTTCAGATCGATTTGAGTAATTATTGGTTAACCTTTGTTTACAATATTTATATAAAGTAAAAAAATCCCAAAATATGTTAGATTGAGTAACTCCAGGCGCCCGCAGGGCGACTCTGCGGACACGCAGTGTCCGAAAGCCACATATACATAGTATTATACAGCACATATACATAGTATTATACAGCCCTCCAGAGATACGCTCCTAATCTCAAACTCCTAAATTTTAATACGCCTAAATTGATAAATAAAATTGTAATAGAGGGTAAAATGGTTTTTAAAAAAAACTTTTACGTTCCTAAACACTTTGAGGCTTAAAATCATATGCCTAAAGGAACGTCTCGCGCTCCTAGATAATCCCTTGTTTATATACATTAATCGAGTTTTAAAATTAAGGTTGGCCTTTCCTATGGGCATTTTGTTTTTTATCTAAAATTTGCCAAAAGTCCTTTTTAATCATTTTTAGATCCCTAAAGGAATTCTAAACATTAATTTTTTAGAATTTCAAATTTTTAGAATTTCAAGGCAAATATTTCCCCACTTATAGCCACTTGTACCACCTGGTGTCGCCCAAAAAAGGATACATTTTTGAAGCGAAATGACTCACATCCATAACTTCTTTGAACCATGTCAGATCATCATTTTAATGCTAAATTCGTGCTCAGTACTAAATTTCCAGCAATTTGATATATATATTGGACACATTTGGAGAATCTTTTTGGCTGCCGGTTCCTAGCAACGGCCAGGAATGTGAAAAAATTACTGGCCGTAGTTAGGCACGGACAACCCTAGAATTCTTCAAATATGGTCAATATATATATCAAATAGCTGGAAATTCAATGCGGGACCTAAACAGGGGTTTATCTAGGTGCTTGATCGGCACTTATAGGTGCCAGCCTGGTATTGTCTGAGGAGCCAAGGTGCTTGCAGTGTGATTCGATTTTGGTCCCGGGTTGCTATCACCCCTGGAATTACAAGATAAACCACTGTTTAGATGCCATATAACTTTCATCACCTCCAAAAAAAGTGCCGGATTGGAAAATCCTAGATAAACCCATAGACCTTAATAACCTAATATCTACCGGTTCGGAGATATTGGTGAAGACAGTTGGGACTATTAATAATTTCAACTATGAAGGCTGGTCCCAACTGTTTTCACCAATATCTCGGAACCAGGAGATTTTAGTTTTTTAAGATGTATTATTAGCATATATAAAACCACCCCAAGTATTTTTTTTAAAAATTACTAGTTTATTTAAGGAAACCGCCCTCGAAAAACTTTGCCTGGCGTAAAAAGACACTGCAAAATTTTTTATTGTTAATTTAATTATATTACTGGGCGGTCTGCCGTCTGATTGTACTAGTTGGACGGTATTTATTTAACCCCATAAAGTTTAGCGTCACTAAAAATTGAAAAATTATTGGAGGTTTTTGACGCATTCACCAATTAGTTTTTAACTTATTTGATAATTTTTTAATGATATGGACCTTAACATTGTTTCGGCACCTTTGGAGATTATATAATTCAAGGATTTAGAAGAATGGCCAAATAAAATTCAAACAAAATAGCTCTATAAGGGAGTTCATTTATTAATTGCACGGGAAATGGCCTGTTTGATATCAAATATTTAGCGATCACTGGATCAGAAATATTCTTATTGTTTCAAAAAAAGAATTTGCTCGGACCCGACCATTTGTTCGTGAGATATCGCTTATTATAGGTGAAGTTCGGGCATAATATCTCTCTATAGTCCTCAAAGATACCGATGTCATATCTTAAAAACTATTGAAGATATATAATCTATTATATTCCTACATGTAAATAAAAGATATGCGAAAATATATAGGTTCCTCAAACATTCCTTTGTCAAACAATAAATATTTCTCGACTTATCATTGATTTAATTGTAATACAAATTCTATGGAGAACTTTGAATATATTAGAAAATGGCGAATCTAATGATTATATATGTATCCAAATGTGGTTATTATGCAAAATAATAAATACAATTGTCGTTAATAATGTGTACAGAAAAATTGGAGAACTTTTGATAATTATTTTGAAAATTCTGGCCATGGGCTTCCCATATTCGATTAAAAACCCCCGTTAGGGTCCAAAAAGAGATATCTCTCTATCTCTGTAAATATAAGTCAAAATTCTTAGTTCTCACTTCCTAATATACTTTTTACGAGGGTACATATATGATTCTTTATTTGCACTACATCCTATGGAATGTTAAGTTTTAGATTTTTATCATGATGACGTGGCATTTTTCGAAATCTTAACTTGGAAACTAAAAGTCGTAGACTTTCGCTCTAACTTCCTAATATACTTTTTGGAAGCTCTTTATTCATTCTAAACTGTCGGATTATACTTCGTAGTGCTAGGAATATGAATTATTATTCACAATTATCTCAAAATATTCGTGGTTAGGGGCCTCAAGGAAATGGGTGGATTTTCAGGGTACTCTTGCTATTTTATGTAAATATTTGGTTCGAACATACCTAAATCAGCAGTATAAATGCGAATAAATGTCTGTGAATGCTTTTGTTCATTTATAATAACTCATTTTACATTGTTCTTAACATCTAAACTTAAAATCTCTATATCTCGGGACTTTTAAAATTTAAAAATTGACCGTCTTTACATAATTTTAAGTCAATATTGGTTTGAGGTAGAGGTTTGAAAATTTCAAGAGTTGGTCCATATCATTAGGCGATGAATGTACGATCACTTTATTTTCGATATCTTATAACTTGGTGATTTTATTCCTTATTCCCAAAAAAAAACAGACAATCTTCGCAGTTTTTTGGCCATTTTTATCCGGACACCGATTAAATTTACAAATTTTGTCATTTCAACTTTCTTTTGGTCCTATGAAGTGGCAAATATGATAGACTATCGACGATTCGATTTTGGAAGCATTTGTTTCCTTGGTATGTCCTAAACAATTCCTTGAGTGCCTGAATTTCTAAGATTTGCTAGCGGTAAACGAAAAAAACAGACTTTGAGACATTGTATCTCAAAAACTAGAAATGAGAATCAAAAACGGTTTGGAATGTACAAGTATTTCTTGACAGAGATACCTGCCCACGCTAAACATCTCTTATAGCTCTACTTTCATCGTATGCTGTTAGCCAAATAATATGCTTTTTCGAGGGCTGTATCCTTAATAATTTCAACTATGAAGGCTGGTTTCTACAGTTTTCACCAACATCTCGGAACCAGGAGATCTTAGTTTTTTAAGATTTATTATTAGCATATATAAAACCACCCCAAATATTTTTTTTTAAAAATTACTAGTTTATTTAAAAATCAGGAGTACACATTTTACAAATTTTAGTCCCAACCAGGTTATATTCCAATATAAATTAGCACGAGGGGGAGGACATTTTGCGTGACCCCTAAACCATTCCCAAATTGAATGAAAATGTTATGATGAATACTAGTTGATCAAGGCAAATATTTGAAAAGTCTGCATCTAAAGATTAAACTTTCATCATTTTTTGATGATAGTTGTACTATATGTGAAGAATATTAATAAACATATTCTATTAAAATTTCAGCCTTCTATCCTCTAAAATGGCTGGGTTATAGTCGAAAAACTGATATTTCTATTTATAAAAAAGGAAGCAATGACGTTATAATTACAGTGGAATTCGCTTATTAGCAACTCGAGTTTTGCTCATAAAATGGTTGCTAATACGCGAAGTTGCTAATAAGGGAACATAATTAACCCAAAATCTTCACCTGGGACACGAAGATTGGTTGCTAATAGAGCAATATTGCTAATAAGGGAGTTGCTAACAAGCAAATTCCACTGTATATGAAGAGTCGACATTGTCGTCTGAGGTCAGAACTTAGTGGAGCCATAGCCGAAAGACTGTCACATGACAAAAATCAGCATTCTGTGCAGGGTAGTTTCTTCAATCAATTCATTATATATATCCTTACTATTAAAACTTGATTAATGTGTATGCGTATATATATATATCTGTACCGAATTGATTGAAGAAACTGCCGGTCATAGAAAGCTGATTTTTGGCATGTGGGAGTATTTTGGCTATGGCTCCAGTAAGTTCTGAGCTCAGAGCAAAATGTCGACTCATCATGGAATTATGAAGTCATTGTCACATTTTTAAAAGTTAAGCAACACAGTAATTCGAGTGTAACTCAGCCATTATAGCCGCAGGGTTGGGTTTTGTCCGTCCAAAACAGGTTTTGGACAGGACAGTGGACAAAACCTGGTTTTAACCGGTTAAAACCGGACAAAACTGGACAAAACCTAATTGAAACTGTAAATCATTGCAGTGGGTACGAAACAGTTTAGGATGGAAAGAGAGCGAGGACAATGAATGGATTTTCTTGCTGACTCCTGTTTATTACCATAACTATATTTTGTATTCGATTTATCATGGAAGACACGAACAACACTTGGACAAAACCTGGACAAAACTTGGACAAAACCTGGACAAAACTTGGACAAAACCTGGACAAAACTTGGACAAAACCTGGACAAAACTTGGACAAAACCTGGACAAAACTTGGACAAAACCTGGACAAAACTTGGACAAAACTTGGACAAAACCTGGACAAAACTTGGACAAAACTTGGACATAACCTGGACAAAACCAGGACAAAACCTGCACAAAACTTGGACAAAACTTGGACATAACCTGTGAGTTTGAAAATATAGTATGAATCGTTTTGCTTTATCATTATAAGTTATAATGATAGGTTTTGTGCAAGTTTTGTCCAAGTTTTGTCCAGGTTTTGTCCAAGTTTTGTCCAGGTTTTGTCCAGGTTTTGTCCAGTTTTGTCCACCCAAGAGGTTTTAGACAGGACGGTTTTAACCTGGTTAAAACCACTAGGTTTTGTCCAAGTGGACAAAACCTGCCAACCCTGATTATAGGAGATAGGAGGCTGAAATTTTAAAAGAATCTGTATACTAACATATCTCACATATGATGCACCTATCAGCAAAAAATGATGACTCATCTCTTTGTTATGACGTCATCATTACGCATCAAAAATTTAAAAATTGACAAATTTGGTGATTTTTCGAGTGAAATCGATTTTAACACCAAGATGGACATATTTAGAGATGTTATCTCCCTTATAATTAACCAATGTGACCCCAGGCGACCGAAGGGAGCCTCCGGCGGACACTAAGTGTCCGCCAGCCGCGCAGCGCAAGCAAGCGAAGCGCGCTTGTCCTTACTATTAAAACTCGATTAATGTGTGTGTATATATTTATATATATATATCTCTGTAACGAATTGATTCAAGAAACTGCAAGGCGTAGAAAGCTGATTTTTGGCATGTGGGAGTTTTTTGGCTATGGCTCCACTAAGTTCTGAGTTCAGACAAAAATGTCGACTCATCATGAAATTATGACGTCATCGTCACATTTTTAAAAGTTAAGCAACACAGTTATTCGGACATAACTCAGTCATTATAGGAGATAGAAGGCTGAAATTTTAATAGAATCTGTATACTAACACGTCTCGCATATGATGCAACTATCATCAAAAAATGATGACTCATCACTCTGTTATGACGTCGTCATTACGCATCAAAATTTTAAAAATTGATAATTTTGGTCTTTTTCGAGTGAAATCGATTTTAAATCTAAGATGGACATATTTAGAGATTATATCTCCCTTATAATTAACCAATGTCACCTCCAGGCGACCGAAGGGAGCCTCTGGTGGACATAAAGTGTCCGCCAGCCGCGCAGCGCAAGCAAGCGAAGCGCGCTTGTATATACAATAATGGTAAGGATATATGGCTCCACTAAGTTCTGACATCAGATGAAAATGTCGACTCATTATGGAACCTTGACGTCATTGTCACCTTTTTATGATTAGAAATTTCAGTTTTTCGACCTTAACTCAGCCATTTTAGGCGATAGAAGACTGAAATTTTAATAGAGTGTGCATATTAATATATCTCATATATGATGCGACTATCATCATAAATGATGTTCATCACTTTGTTATGATCAGGGCTGGGGTTGGTTAACCGATTTTAGGGCTCAGTCTATTTGGATTCCTCCAGGGCGGTTAACCGGTTAACCGATGTCAATATAAATTAGTAAAATATGGATTTTTGGACTAATCTTTAACCTGGTATTAATAATTTTATAATTTTCAGTGGTCTCGAAATATATTATATGATTATAAAATAGGAATTATACTGTATTATCAAATTTTTAGAAGCAACATTCATGAAATTTAGAAGCAATATTAATGAAAGAAAAACAATGAAATTAGTGTAAATATTTGACGGCGGTTAACCGAATCCAGCTTTGTTATGATGTTACAGTCTGTTTCATAATTATTTACAATTTTTGAGGTGATTTTGAATGACCATAACTTACTATGTAATCTGTTAGGCAGTATTTGAATGCAATTTTTCTCAACTATACACTCTTTCTAACGATTTCAATTGATACCTTTCCAACTCTTTGATACCCAACTATTTTTATTCACTTCCGGCGGGCTTTTTTCTCTCCTTTTGGTCTCGAAGTTAATTCTGACAAGCTAGTTAAGGTATTTCAACTAATTTTCAGCGAATAATGCAGAAACAACGTAGAGAAGATGTGGCTAAGCTCATTGAAACTTCAAAACTTCCAATGAAGAACATTGCTTCTATGTGCGGTGTCACCCTGAAGAAGGCATATAATGTTAAGCAATGAATTTCAGCGGGCGAAAGCATTGAGGCAGGGGTGGAGCTGGGCCTAAAAGGTGCCTCAACAAAGGAGACAGGATCTCGCTCTCTCTAAATATTAAAAACAATCCCGGAATTTCTTTGCGGACTATGCAGAGTAGTCTAAAGTTTATCAATTGGAACAAGGTTTTCTTTACGGATGAGTGCTCCATTTGGCTTTGTGGCGGGAAAGTACAGATGTGGACCAAGGGTACTCAAAAGCCCGTCATCAACATTCCGAGACATTAACTCAAGATCCAAATTTGGGGAGGGATATCTACTCGAGGAACTACTCCTGTGCATATTTTTAGAGAGAATTTCAATTCTATCGCATATTGTAATGTGATAAATGAATGTTTGACAGAGACAGCAGACCTACTCTATCCAGACGGTTGGAAAACTCCAGGAGGATAATTCCAGTATCCATAAATCCAAGCTCTCTGTCTCATACAAAGAGGAACGCGCCATTAGATGCATAGATTGGCCATCCTGCGATGTCAAAAGCTATGTGGATATAGAGTGGGGAACCTTTGATCCATAATTCATTGGCAACTTCACAAAATCTATGCGTAAGCGGTGCGACCTTGTGATTGCTGATCAAGGCAAAAAGATTAACTATTAAACCATATCCTATTTAATTGTTACTAAGGGGCCATAGAACCAAAATAAAACTTATGAGTGTATATCAACTTGAGTTATCAAGTTGCATTGGGTATCATAATTGTAAATAATTATGAAATAGACCGTATCATTATGCATCAAAATTTAATAATTGGAAAATTTTGTGATTTTTCGAGTTATCTCGATTATAACAGTAAGACAGACGCATTTAGAGATGTTATCCACCTTATAATTAATCAACGTGTGCCGAGGCGCCCAATGGGCGCTTTCGGCGGACACAAAGTGTCCGCCAGCCGCACAGCGCAAACAAGCGAGGTCCGCTTGTCATAATTATCGTTGATATCGGACCGGCGATTATTCAGAGAAATATGGCATACACCAACCTGAAAAAACATTAATACTCTAGCAAATAATAATAAATGGATATTTTCATGAAAGGGTAAATGCATTTAATTAGTAAATTCGTTCAACAAATAATGTTTATATATTTTATGACTTTAGAGGCGTAGAGAAGCAAGATGACAGCTGTTAACCGAGTTAGTTTATACACTTCTGATTGATCTAAATGTATAATACAGCCACACGGTACCACACATAATCCGAAGTTACATTAAGTAGCCAATTGGATAGAAAAAGTTCTAACTACCAAAGTCAAATTTGATAGTCATACTTGCCTAAGATTAGCACAAGTGAAGTATTAAGGATACCGCTCGCGAAAAACCATATAATTTGGCTTACAGCATACGATAAAAGTAGAGCTATAATAGATGTTACGCGTGGGCACGTATCTCCGTCTAGAAATACTTCCGCATTCGAAACCGTTTTTGGTTATCATTTCTAGTTTTTGAGATACAGTGTCTCAAAGTCTGTTTTTTTCATTTTCGCTAGCACATCTTAATGGTAGAAATCCGGTCACTAATGTTTTAGGACATGCTAAGGAAATAAATGGTTCCAAAATCGAATAAAATATAGTCTATCATATTTGCTACCTCATAAGACAAAAGAAAGTCAAAATAACAAAAATTGTAAATTTAAACGTGGAAAATGTCTTTTTTTTTTGGTAAATCAGGAATAAATTCACCAAGTTATAAGATGCCAAAAATCGAGTGGTCTACGTTCATCACATAATGATATGGAACAACTCTTTAAATTTTCAAACCTCTATCACAAACCAATTTTGACTTTTTATTTTTTGAAGGCGGTGAATTTTGAAATTTTCAGTGCCGAGATATAGAGATTTTTAGTTTAGATGTCAAGAGCAATGCAAAAAGAGTTATTAAAAATGAATAAAAGCATTCACAGGCATTTATTCGCATTGATTCTGATTATTTAAGTATTTCCAACCAATTATTTGCGAAAATCGCTTTTCTGGAGTCGCCTAACCCCGAATATTTTGAGATAATTGTGAATAATAATTAATATTCATAGCACTACGAAGTATAATCCATCAGTTTAGAATGAATAAATAGCTTGTAAAAAGTACACTAGGAAGTTAGAACGAATGTCTACGACTTTAGTTTCCAAGTTAGGATTTTCGAAAAATGCTACGTCATCACATGACAAAAATCTAAAACTTAACATTCCATAGGATGTAGTGCAGTAATATCGATGAATCATATACATATATACCCTTATTAAAAGTACAGGGTGATCCAAAAGTTCTGTAACAAATTTTGGTGAAGTATTATACTTACACATAAGGATCTAACATCCGACATTTCGTTTTACTTGAGAATCATAAGGGTTATTTCAATTATTTTGCAATCCAATTTCCTCTCTTTCCTAATGTATTTGCTAAGGTGGATCATAAATGTTTGTGTGTTTAGCAAAAAGAGAAAAAAGAAAAAAAAATCTCGATGCTACATTTTATGATTATACTTTAACAATTGTTATTCTTTTTGGTGATTCCCGGTCAATAAACCAAAAGAAATAATCATTTTTAGAATTTTGAAATAATAACTGACTATAGGAAGATATAAATATTTTTAATCAGGAGAAAAAAGTTTTTTTCGAATTTGACATTTTTGAGATCAGATTATTGGAGTCCCGGGTATATAATATTTCAAAAATTGGTATAAAAAATATTTTGCGCAATGAATAGTGTTCATTTCTAAACTAGAAGGGTGGTAGATTCCATAGATGCAAACCGATTTAAAGTTAGACCATAGCCTACTCTAATAATGCCTCACAGTAAAATAACCAAGGATGCGGTAATAGCCGAATCGATTAATACACGATTAGCCTAAAGTCGTCAACCATGTAGGATAGGCATTAAGAATGTATTACCAGCATATATAAACATGGCATCAAATAACATATATCCGTTGTCAAAATTTCGATTCGTCATCATATCATTGCGTAACAGGTCATTTTAAGCACGATTTTGGCAATTTTCTAAGCTGTTTTAACCCTATTTCTAAATGATATTAAGGTGTGATTTTTGTGTAGAACCAAGATTAGTACGAGTTGATTTGAAAAATTTGGAATTTTTCAATGGAATGTTGTTATATTCCTGCGTTGCTATGGTAATGCATTTTGGTCAGTTTGCTCCATATCCTGCAAACTGTAAGAACTAGGACTTCAAATTTGATTTTATTTGATAGGTAATTGGCTACTTCCTATTAGTTAATAATACAATTTAAACTTCTAAATTCACAGACTATAGAGTTATGAGACAATTTAGTGTTTTGGTCACATTCTTAAAACAACCCATAACTCAAAACTAGTTGAATTTAGAAGTTCAAGTTGTATTAACACCTAATAGGAAGTAGGCCATTGCCTATCAAACACGATCGAATTTGAAGATCTAGCTACTACAGTTTGCACGAAATGGCCAAAACTGACCAAAATGCTTTACCATAGCAACGCAGGAATGTAACAACATTCCATTGAAAAATTCTTAATTTTTCAAATCAACTCTTACTAATCTTGGTTCTACACAAAAATCACACCTTAATACCATTTAGAAATAGGGTTAAAACAGCTTAGAAAATAGCTAAAATTGTCCTTAGAATGACCTGTTGCGCAATGATATGATGACTAATCGAAATTTTTCCAACGGATATATGTACTTTGATATCATGTTGATATATGCTGGTAATACATTCTTAATGCCTATTCTGCATGGTTGACGATTTCAGGCTAATCGTGTATTAATCCATTCGGCTATTACTTCATCCCTAGTCCATGATTTTCAGTCTACTGTGAGGCATTATTAGAGTAGGCTATGGTTAGACTAAATTATCTTAGTCAAATCAATGAAGTAGAATTTATAGTTGCAGAACTTTTGGATTACCCTGTATATCAGGAGGTGAGAACTAAGAATTTGGGCTTATATTTACAGAGATAGAGAGAAATCACTTTTGGACCCTAAATGGTTTTTTTTGACCGAATCTGGGAGGGCCAAGGCTGGAACTTTCAAAATAATTATTATATGTGCTCCAATTTTTCTGTACATTATTGAAGACAATTTTATTCATTATTTAGCATAATAGCGACTTTGGATACATATTTCATGATTAGATTCGCCAATTTCTAATATATTAATTAAAGTTCTCCATATAATTTGTAATACAATCAAGTCAATGATAGTCGAGAAATATTTATTTTTTGTCAAAGGTTGTTTGAGGAACCTATATACTTTCGTATACATCCATTCATTTATGATTATAATAGACTGTATATCTTTAATAGTTTTTAAGATATGACATCGGCCTCTCTCGGGACCATAGAGAGGTATTATGCACGAACTTCACCGATAATAAGTGATATCTCATGAACAAATGGTCGGATCCGAACAATTCTTTTTAAAAATTATCAGAATTTTATTTCTGACCCAATTATCGCTAAATAACTGATATCAAACTTGCGATTCCCCGAGCATTAAATAAATGAACTCCTTATAGAACTATTTGATTGAATTTTAATGGCCTTTCTTCTACCGTTGAGAACTCACTTTCAACTCAAATTACTTTTTAAAGGTGTGGAAATATGTATATAAACTTACTATGCAGTAACTCATACATACATACATACATACATACATACATACATACATACATACATACATACATACATACATACATACATACATACATACATACATACATACATACATACATACGGACGGACGGATGAGATACTCCGTCCATGCCATAAGGGCATCTCCCTATAGGAGCTGTACTAAAATGGTGACAATGACGTCATAATTCCATGATGAGTCAGACATTTTGGTTCAACTTAGGGAGATATAGCCAAAATACTCCACCATGCCCAAAATCAGCTTTCTATCCTTGGCAGACTCGATTAATGTGTATATACCAGGGTTGAAACCGAATAGTTGATTATTCGGTTTCAACCCTAGTATATACACATTAATCGAGTATTAATATTAAGGTCAATTATTATTTCTTTAACCAAAGATTGCTTAATGGAATCTTCATTTCATGATAATGAAATAGAGAGAGATCCTACACTAATCAAAAATATAAGATTCTATAAAAAGTTCTGATAAGTTCACAAATATTACGTTTTAATTTATAATTTTGATTCTTAATATAAACCTTTTGAATTCCATATGTAATTTATAAGTAAATTCAAAATTCGTATTGAGGAACATGTCATAAAATGGTCATTATTGATTCTACCTTTCAGCCTTACGCAGATTTGAGATTGATGTGCCCCGGACCATGCTTTGTAACACCCTGATTGCACCTCTGCCCATATATAATAATGGATATTATTGCAATAGTATAGCGTATTCGATATTCAAAAACAACGACGGCAGGACAAGTTAAGTATTAGTTAAGGTTGGCCTTCCCTATGGGCATTTTGCTTTTTATCAAAAAATTGCCAAAAGTCCTTTTTAACCATTTTAGGATAACTAAAGGGGTTCTAAACAATCATTTTGATTTTTAGAATTTCAATGCCAATATTTCGCCACTTCGAGCCACTTGTACCACCTGGTGTCGCCTAAAAAAGGACACATTTTGTCTCATATCCATAACATCTTTGAACCATGTCAGATCATCATTTTAATGCTAAATTCGTGCTCAGCACTAAATTTACAGCAATTTGATATATATATTGGACATTTTTGGAGAAATTCTTTGGCTGTGGGTTCCTAGCAACGGCCAGGAATGTTCAAAAATTTCTTGCCGTTGCTATGCATGGACATTCATAAACTTCTCCAAATATGGTCAATATATATCAAATTGCTGGAAATTTAGTGCTGAGCCCGAATTAGTATTAAAATGATGATCTGACAAGGTTCGAAGAAGTTTTTTATCTCGAATTCCGGTGGACACTATCGAATGCGGTTATTTTTGGGTGGCCAGTCAGCAATGACCATTTTTCCCACTTTTTGATGGAGAAAAATTGGATATATCATATTTTGAAGTTAAGTAGTGCTATAAGTTGTCGAATAAGGATATTTGCATGTTATTTAATATTCCAAAGCAGTTAAAACTATTGGAAATTGAGGGACATATATAAATATTTTCTAAATCCTATTTTCTGAGACTTTTTTTTCAGCAATTATAAAGGTGATAACTTTTTGTAAATTCAACATAGGGACGAAAACTTAACGGTTTCTGATAGACCTCGAAGAGTAGAACATAATGAACAGACAGAATTTTGATAATACAACAAAGAGAATTAAGAAAAAAAATAGTGTCAAAATTACTAAAAATAAAATTCCTCGAGTGTTTTGGTGTGAATTTTTAACAATTTTCAAAATTTCAAAAATCTGTCTGTTCATTAGTTAGTTCATCGATTTATGAATGAATTTGAAAAGTTTCTAATGGATTGTAAGCATATTGTTTCCGATTTGTTACTTGTAAATGACCAAATTTTTTAAAAATTTTTTTATCTCTTTGATTATTTCAATTATTAATGCAGTTTTGCAGATAACTCTGCGATTCAAATCTGCACTGAAAAAATTAAATGAATTGGTTGAAAAAGTCAAAAGTTAGCTATTATAGAAAAGGCCAACCTTAAGTATTATGCTTCTATGCAAATATGATTAGATCAAAGATCCAATATAATAGCATTAGACGCACACAAAAGGGTCTTAAAGATGCATTTGAGTGGGTGAGTGAGTGAGGGAGTGAGTGAATAGTAAGTTTGGCTGAATAAAATACGCAATTTAGAATTTTGTGAGCGTTATTATTGATTAGACCAGATTATTTATTTATAGCAGCAGTTGATTGTTACTATATAAAGAAAAAATCTAGTATTATTGCAATTCTATTCCCTCAAACATGTCACACAAAATTAATGTCATCACAAGACACATTATTCCGAAGTTGTGCTCAAAGAGGTAAAAGGATGAGTCAACCTGATCTATCTGATAACGTCGAATGATAAACATAAAATTTCAAAATTAAGTAAATATTTTAGGATACCGCCCTCGAAAAGCTTGGTCTGACGTAAAAAAAAATAGCTTGATTTCATCATAATTCCATTTAATCACTGAGTGGTAACATCTAATCGTACTGTAGGAAGGTATTTATTTGGATTTTTATGAGTTGACCAACTTAAGGTTGGCCTTTCATATAATAGCTAACTTTTGACTTTTTCAACCGATTCATTTAATTTTTTCAGTGCAGATTTGAATCGCAGAGTTATCTGCAAAACTGCATTAATAATTGAAATATTGCAACAGATAACCATTTTACAAGAAGAAATCGGACACAATATGCTTACAATACTTTAGAAACTTCTCAAATTCATTCATAAATCGATGATCTAACTCAACGCTGTCCAACAGGCGGCCCGCGGCCTTGCTTTGTGCGGCACCCGTTACCTACTTCAATCTCCCCCTTTTTTAACCACTTTAATACAAATTCTCCAAATTTTTCCATATCATGCATCTCGTTTTCTTCCACAAGTATTATTCGCGCAATGATTGCCTTATTTTATCATTTGTTATAGTATATTAGCTTCTATCTTTCACGATAGAAATTGTCCAAAATGGCTCTATCCATACCCATCCCGAGTGCACGCCCCAGTATTGCGGCCCGCCACTAAATGGTATGAAGCAGTTGCGGCCCGAAGTAAATATAGTTGGACAGCCCTGATCTAACTAATGAACAGAGAGATTTTTAAAATTTTTAAAATTGTTAAAAATTCATACCAAAATACCCGAGGAATTACATTTTTAGTAATTTTGACACTATATTTTTCATAATTCTCTTTTTATTCCTAATATCAAAAATATGTCTGTTCATTATGTTCTCCTCTTCGAGATCTTTCAAAAAGCGTTGAGTTTTCGTCCCTATGATGAATTTACAAAAAGTTATCACCTTTATAATTGCTGAAAAAAAAAGTCTCAGAAAATAGGATTTAGAAAATATTTATATAAGTCCCTCAATTTCCATTAGTTTTAACTGCTTTGGAATATGAAATAACATGCAAATATCCTTATTCGACAACTTATAGCACTACTTAACTTCAAAATATGGTACATCAAAAGTTTTCACCATCAAAAGTGTGAAAAACTGGTTATTGATGACTGGCCACCCAAAATAACCACATTCGATAGTATCCGCCGGAATCCCAGATTAATAACTTCTTTGAACCATGTCAGATCATGATTTTAATGCTAAATTCGTGCTCAGCACTAAATTTCCAGCAATTTAATATATATATTGACCATATTTGGAGAATTTTTTGGCTGTCCGTGCATAGCAACGGCAGGAATGTTTTCACATTCCTGGCCGTTGCTAGGAACCCGAAGCAAAAGAATTTCTCCAAATGTGTCCAATATATATATCAAATTGCTGGAAATTAATTGCTGAGGCCGAATTTAGCATTAAAATCATGATCTGACATGGTTCAAAGAAGTTATGGATATGAGACATTTCGGTTCAAAAATGTGTCCTTTTTTGGGCGACACCAGGTGGTATAATTGGCTCGAAGTGGCGAAATATTAGCATTGAAATTCTAAAAATCGAAATTAAAGTTTAGAACCTCTTTTGGGATCTAAAAATGATTAAAAAGGTCTTTTGGCAAATTTTTGATAAAAAACAAAATGCCCATAGGAAAGGCCAACCTCAAGTCCCGAAAGAGGCAGATGTAATATCTTAAAAACTACTAAAGATATAAAATTCTTACTATTAGAACTTTGAATTTATGCTGATATAAATACAAGCGCGCTTCGCATGCTTGCGCTGCGCGGCTGGCGGACACTTTGTGTCCGCCAGAGGCTCCCTTCGTTTCCTGGGTTCACATTGGTTAATTATGAGGGAGATAACATCTCTAAATATGTCTATCTTAGTGTCAAGGATACTGCCCTCGAAAAACCTTGCAAAAAATTTTTTATTGCTAATTTCATTGTATTACTGATCGGTCTACCATCTGATGGCACTATTTGGACGGTATTTATTTTGATTTTTGTCAGTTAACCCCCTAAAGTTTAGCGTTCATAAAAATTGAAAGATTATTGGAGGTTTTTGACTCATTACCAATTAGTTTTAAACTTATTTGATATTTTTTTTAATGATATGGACCTTAACATTGTTTTGGCACCTTTGGAGATTATATAACTCAAAGATTTGAAAGAATGTGCAAATAAAATCCAAACTAAATAGCTCTATTAGGGAGTTCATTTATATATTGCTCGGGAAATCGCAAATTTGATCTCAGATATTTAGCGATCACTGGGTCAGAAATAAAATTCTGATCGTTTCAAAAAAAAATTTGTTCGGATCCGACCATTCGTTCTTGGGATATCGCTTATTATAGGTAAAGTTCGGGCATAATATCTCTCTATGGTCCGAAAGAGGCCGATGTCATATCTTAAAACTATTGAAGATATATAATCAATTATAGTCTTAAATGAAAGTATAAATGCCAAAATATATAGGTTCCTCGAACATTCCTTTGTCAAAAAATAAATAATTCTCGACTTATCATTGATTTAATTGTAATGCAAATTCTAAGGAGAACTTTGAATATATTAGAAAATGGCGAATCTAATCATTAAATATGTGTCCAAATGTGGCTATTATGCTAAATAATGAATACAATTGTCGTTAATAATGTGTGCAGAAAAATTGGAGAACTTTTGATAATTATTTTGAAAGTTCTGGCCTTGGAGCTCGCAGATTCGGTCAAATATAATTCGAAATTCTTAATTCTGTTGCGTAGTATTTTGAGAAGCTAATACTGATCAACCATGGATGGATCAGTAGCGTAATATTTTGAGATCTTGCGTAGGATTCTGAGATTTAGTGTTAATTCTCAAGGTTCACTTGTGGTTCGTTATTATAAGTTCGTTATTATACAATATACTATAAGCTATACTTTAACACATCTTTTCTTCCGAATCCTAATTCTCCTCTTCTTCCTACTCCACCACAACCACCAACCATTCCTCAATATAGGCCTACACCTCTCCTCCCTCTTCCTTGGAGGCCTATCTCCTCACTCAGCTCGCACTCTCCTAGTATAAATAGGATCGAGTCAGCTGATCTTCCACTTCCGAATCCTAATTCTCCTCTTCTTCCTACTCCACCACAACCACCAACCATTCCTCAATATAGGCCTACACCTCTCCTCCCTCTTCCTTGGAGGCCTATCTCCTCACTCAGCTCGCACTCTCCTAGTATAAATAGGATCGAGTCAGCTGATCTTCCACTTCCGAATCCTAATTCTCCTCTTCTTCCTACTCCACCACAACCACCAACCATTCCTCAATATAGGCCTACACCTCTCCTCCCTCTTCCTTGGAGGCCTATCTCCTCACTCAGCTCGCACTCTCCTAGTATAAATAGGATCGAGTCAGCTGATCTTCCACTTCCGAATCCTAATTCTCCTCTTCTTCCTACTCCACCACAACCACCAACCATTCCTCAATATAGGCCTACACCTCTCCTCCCTCTTCCTTGGAGGCCTATCTCCTCACTCAGCTCGCACTCTCCTAGTATAAATAGGATCGAGTCAGCTGATCTTCCACTTCCGAATCCTAATTCTCCTCTTCTTCCTACTCCACCACAACCACCAACCATTCCTCAATATAGGCCTACACCTCTCCTCCCTCTTCCTTGGAGGCCTATCTCCTCACTCAGCTCGCACTCTCCTAGTATAAATAGGATCGAGTCAGCTGATCTTCCACTTCCGAATCCTAATTCTCCTCTTCTTCCTACTCCACCACAACCACCAACCATTCCTCAATATAGGCCTACACCTCTCCTCCCTCTTCCTTGGAGGCCTATCTCCTCACTCAGCTCGCACTCTCCTAGTATAAATAGGATCGAGTCAGCTGATCTTCCACTTCCGAATCCTAATTCTCCTCTTCTTCCTACTCCACCACAACCACCAACCATTCCTCAATATAGGCCTACACCTCTCCTCCCTCTTCCTTGGAGGCCTATCTCCTCACTCAGCTCGCACTCTCCTAGTATAAATAGGATCGAGTCAGCTGATCTTCCACTTCCGAATCCTAATTCTCCTCTTCTTCCTACTCCACCACAACCACCAACCATTCCTCAATATAGGCCTACACCTCTCCTCCCTCTTCCTTGGAGGCCTATCTCCTCACTCAGCTCGCACTCTCCTAGTATAAATAGGATCGAGTCAGCTGATCTTCCACTTCCGAATCCTAATTCTCCTCTTCTTCCTACTCCACCACAACCACCAACCATTCCTCAATATAGGCCTACACCTCTCCTCCCTCTTCCTTGGAGGCCTATCTCCTCACTCAGCTCGCACTCTCCTAGTATAAATAGGATCGAGTCAGCTGATCTTCCACTTCCGAATCCTAATTCTCCTCTTCTTCCTACTCCACCACAACCACCAACCATTCCTCAATATAGGCCTACACCTCTCCTCCCTCTTCCTTGGAGGCCTATCTCCTCACTCAGCTCGCACTCTCCTAGTATAAATAGGATCGAGTCAGCTGATCTTCCACTTCCGAATCCTAATTCTCCTCTTCTTCCTACTCCACCACAACCACCAACCATTCCTCAATATAGGCCTACACCTCTCCTCCCTCTTCCTTGGAGGCCTATCTCCTCACTCAGCTCGCACTCTCCTAGTATAAATAGGATCGAGTCAGCTGATCTTCCACTTCCGAATCCTAATTCTCCTCTTCTTCCTACTCCACCACAACCACCAACCATTCCTCAATATAGGCCTACACCTCTCCTCCCTCTTCCTTGGAGGCCTATCTCCTCACTCAGCTCGCACTCTCCTAGTATAAATAGGATCGAGTCAGCTGATCTTCCACTTCCGAATCCTAATTCTCCTCTTCTTCCTACTCCACCACAACCACCAACCATTCCTCAATATAGGCCTACACCTCTCCTCCCTCTTCCTTGGAGGCCTATCTCCTCACTCAGCTCGCACTCTCCTAGTATAAATAGGATCGAGTCAGCTGATCTTCCACTTCCGAATCCTAATTCTCCTCTTCTTCCTACTCCACCACAACCACCAACCATTCCTCAATATAGGCCTACACCTCTCCTCCCTCTTCCTTGGAGGCCTATCTCCTCACTCAGCTCGCACTCTCCTAGTATAAATAGGATCGAGTCAGCTGATCTTCCACTTCCGAATCCTAATTCTCCTCTTCTTCCTACTCCACCACAACCACCAACCATTCCTCAATATAGGCATATACCCCTCCTCCCCCTCGCTCGCTGCGCTCACTCGGGGGAGACAGGTGCTCTGCACCTGAGCCACTTTCTTCTTCCTGTTCCTTCTCTACTTCCTCCTCATTCTTATTCTCATCTTTCCCCTTCCCTCTTGCCTAACACCATGCATATTTCTTCGGCTCGAAATCCATCCAATCTTATTACTATCAAGCCGATTAAATCTTCCCCGCGTGGTCATCCTCATCTCATAACCTTCCATCTTCTCAATGCTAGGAATCTTAGGACTAAATCCTCTCGTTTTCTTGACTATGTATCTGACCACCATCCTGACGTTGTTGCCGTTACTGAGACCTGGTTCACGTCAAGGGATGCGGCAGTGAGAGCTGAATGCACCCCATCCGGCTACCAACTCCTTGATCGTCCTAGGTCTGCACATCGTCAGGGTGCATCTCCGCGATCCGTTCCTGGCTCCTCACCAACAAGTTGCTTATCAATGACACCAAGACTGAGTTCCTTATAATAGGGACTCGTCAACAACTATCTAAGGTTCAAACTGATAGCATCTCTGTTGGTGAGTCGAGAATCTCTTCTTCCAAAGAAGTACGGAATCTTGGAACTTGGCTCGACAATACCCTCTCAATGTCTACTCAGGTCAGCAAAGTTGCCTCATCCTGCTTCTATTACATCTATAACATCCGGCGTATTAGAAAGTATCTCTCTAGGGAAGTCTGTGAAACTCTTGTCAATTCTCTTATCACATCTCGTCTTGATTATTGTAACAGTCTCTTGTATGGTTGCCCCTCATCCCTCTTAGCTCGACTCCAGCGAGTCCAGAACAGTGCAGCCAGGCTTATCTACAATGTCTCTCGTACCTTTTCGTCATCTCCTCTTCTTATTAACCTCCACTGGCTGCCTGTTAAACATCGTATCCTCTTCAAAATCCTCCTCATAACTTACAAAGCCATCCATTCTCTTGCTCCGGACTATATCATCCAGCTCATACAGGTTAAGTCATCCAATCGTACTCTACGATCATCCAACGCCATCCTCCTTGAGCATCCTACTATCAAATCTTCCAAAACTCTGGGTGATCGTGCATTCACTTTAGCTGCGCCTGTTGAGTGGAATCTTCTGCCTCCGAGCATTCGGAATGCCCCCTCACTTCTTCTCTTCAAAAAACTCTTGAAAACTCATCTTTTCCGTATCGCGCACGACACATCCACTTAAATTAATTTCAATGCATATACATACCTTACAAGCATACATAATATGGAATCTGCGCTATATAAATGTATATTATTATTATTATTATTATTATTAACATGCGGAGTCTCCAATGCCTAAGCGACCCCGTGTAAGGTCATCAGCTGGCAAGATCATGAAGACCGTTTTTTGGGATCAGGCGGGTATATTGCTTCTAGATTTTTTCCACACAAGTAAACAGTAACTGGCATTTACTATAGTGAACTAATCAACAGGCTTCGAGATCATATAAAGGGATTGAGACGTGGATTGCTAACGCGCGGCGTCTTGCTATTGCATGACAATGCACCAGTTCACAAATCTCGTCTTGCTCAGGCTACAATTCGTGATTGCAAGCTCGAGGAACTTAATCACCCCCCTTACTCCCCTGATATAGCACCATCTGACTATTACCTATTCTCCAATCTCAAAAGACATCTACGGGGAAGAATTTTTAGAGACGATCTAGAGCTGAAAGAGGCAGTTGAAGAATGGTTTGAGTCCAAAGATTCAACTTTTTATAAAAATGGAATTTTGAGTCTCCGTGATCGATGGTCTCGTGTGATTCATGTTAAGGGACAATATATTGAATAACTTGTATTAGATTGTTTCTAATAGTTATTATGTTGTCAGGTCTCAAAGTTTATTGTCCAATCTGGTAGCACAGTACTAAAATGAGTGCTGGTATAGGGGCGGCCGGCCGGCCGTAAGTGGTGCACAGACTAGAGTTTAAAGGATATCGCCCTGAAATCTTTTGTGAAGCTGCGTAAATAAATGTAGATGTGCACTTAACCATACGATTTTCAATATATGCTAAATCATCATCATTACGTAGCATTTTGTAATTTCATTATTTTGCTTATTGCACAAAAACTAGAAACTTGAGATTGGTAACACTGGTGAAGTATGAGGCCCTCTAAAACACATTTCATTCCTAGATCCATCGAACATAGGACCTCTGAGAAATTTGCGGTTAAAAATTTTGTCGCGTAATTATCACCTAATTTTAATGATAAATGCATATTAGAGCTCAAATTTTAATATTTTGAGATAAACAATTGTTCAATAAAGTGTTCAATATAGATGTCTCAACATAATTATCTTAATTAATTATGTTTACATCATGAAGACACAGCAATAATGATGAATTGTTAATAGAAATAAACATATATTGTAGTGTTCAGAATAGATAACCCTACAAAAAATGCTAATTAATTATGCTGACGTCATCATGATGATACAGCCAAAATTTACATCCACAATTTTAATCCTACAAGCTTTAATTGATGTAAGAAAACCCCCTCACAGACGGGCTAGAAGTGTGCTTCCAAATTCCTTGGATGACATGTATTGTGTCATCTTCCAAGGAATGTGGAAGCACACTTCTGGCCCGTCTGTGAGGGGCTTTTATTTTTGGTAAATATACTTTGGTATTTGTTGCCGTCGTTCACCAACTTCCAATGCCTCCTGCGATCGTTCTGGCATTGTATTTTGAGAAAACCTACATTGGACGAATGCTCCTGGGGGATCTTCTCAGGAACCATTGCTTCCAATTGTTATGTGGAACCGTCACTACGAGACACCATTTGGACTACCGAGAACCACAAATGCAGTTGAAGCGTGGCATAGGTCATTCAATGCTACAGTTGCATGCCATCCTCCCAGGTTATGGAAATTCATTAGTGCATTAAAACGTGAACAGGGGGATCTCGTCGAGGTCAAACAGGCAAAGTTTATTGCATGAGAAAAGCCAACCAAACGGCGTAAGGATCAGGCGAATGCTGAAGCTCTAAAATAAATGGTTATGAGCTATTATTATCGTCCTAGACTTGAATTCTTGCGTGGGATTGCATACCGTTTCAACATTCAGATAGCTTAAATTGACTACTTTTCTGTTTTTTCTTGTTTTTTCCTCTTTTCCTTACCCTTTCTTTCAATTATATCTTTTCTGTTACATTCTTTATAAATCGTAAAACCACACTTATATAAAAATAATTTTACTAGTAGTAATGCTGTTGATTTAAAATGAAATTCACACCCATCGCCTGATTTTATACTTGTAATTACATTGGAAATTGCAAGAACAAGTGTTTCAAAAAATAATCTGAAGGGTAGCCAATCAAATTTGTATTGAATTGTCGGTATTTCGAATTGTCATGAATGGGTCCCTTAATGAATGACTGGAAGCTGCCAGCTTAGGTTCTAGAACTAGGGTCCATTGTGTACTTTCTCAGGGCCGTATTAAGAGGGGTGCTATGGGTGCTGCAGAACCAGTGCCTGTGGTCCATTAGGGGCCCGCGTAGTTGTAGCGGGCCTGCAGAAATTTCTCTCTTGTAGATTCGCAAAGAGCAAAACAGAAAGGTCCCGCCTTCAGGATGCCGGGTGCAAGGTTACTGTCTAACATGACTGGGATTAGGGTGTTATCTTGGGAGTTCCATCCCCATTCAGTGCCCTCCATACAATCAGCCATGCCCATCTACAACATCACCTGAAAATAGAACCTCAGAGAGTGAAATTTCGTGGTGGACGCTGTAGGTGGCAGTCTTTCGGGTGTAGCGAAGCGTTTGGCTGCACGCACTTTCTTGAGGAGGATAGTGTATTTCAAGTTACGAAGACTGTTCCCAAGTTTTGCATTGAACAACGCGATCATGACTTTATAACCAGTGTTTTCTATCACAACTGGGTCTTGGTTTGGTGCAATAAACACCCTAGCATAGCTTTTTAAGATGGAATCTTCTTTGAACTTCAGAGCAGACTTCTTTCTGTGCCCGAAAATGCTGGAAGGGTGTCACACCGGGTGAATGCATGCAGAAAATGCAGGCTATGGCAGATTTCGTCCCCAAGCACCAGCTTTATCACCTTGATGTCATACACTACGGTTGGTTTCCCTTTTTCCGAGCGGTAGTATATCTTCTTTGCATTGTTGTTAGGAGTGTAGTACAGCAACAGAACCAATAGATCCATATCCTCGCCTATGAGAGTTGTTGTCTTAAAAGATGCCATTGATACTGCTGCCTTCACAATGTCAACATCGGCATCCTCCTCAGCCTGTATTACATGGCACCCTCTTTCTCTCATACGTTCAGAAATGAGACGGATGAGGGCCTGTTTGTTGGGTTGATTGGAAAGGGAATCCTCCTTATTACTACAGTCTCCGCTACGAAATTCACAGAGGTGCTATTCCCAGGTGATAATATGGATGGGTATGGCTGACGGTCACCCTGCACCCGGCACTCTTGAAAATGATCCACTGTAACTGTTCCACAGGCTGTTGTAGTCTCAGGAAATAAGGACTCAGCTGTTACCAATCATGCGGACGATGCCAAGATGACAACTGTGGCAATATGAGAGAAGGGATTGCATTGGATGATGAAACCGAAGATGAAATTGAAATGTAAACATATCAATCCATCTATTTATCCATCTATGCCACCTAAATTTTCTATTCTTATATTTCATGAGTTAGAGACAAAAAAAAATTTACGAGTATTTTTTCCGTTAAAAATACATGAATGCCACAAGTCGCAAACCATAATAATTTTTTAACTAACTAACGTTTATACTATTTATATTAAGAAATTCGTACTTAGCAAGCATAGACGAGAAAAAAAAGGGGTCACTCGATATGGTTTAGACCAAATTTGGAAATCGGAATATTACATTCCAGGATGTTGCTAGGGAAGGCCCAAAATCTTTTGCTCAAAATATAGTCAATATCCTTACTATTAAAACATGATTAATGTGTACAGGGTAGGGTGTTAATAAATGGATGTCGTAAACTAAAATTCTGGAAAAAAAAGTTAATTTAGTAGACAAATGATATTTACTACTTTTTAATATATCCACCACTGTTCGCAATAGACAATTTTACCCTATTAGGCATAGAAGATATTAGATTGTCTAGAATGTCCTCATTTATTTCTGACCAGGCCCTTTTCAAGCTATCTTTGAGAGATTCTTCATTTGTTGGCGGGTCTAATAAATCCAAGTGACTCTGCAGTATAGTCCATAGATTTTCTATAGGGTTTAAATCAGGAGAATTCGCCGGCCAAATGCCCTTCTTCCAAAACCATTTTAGATTCTGTAGGCACCACTCCTGGGCTTTCTTAGCTGTATGAGCTGGTGCACCATCCTGCTGAAAAATTGACTTAGACATGTTTAACATCATTTTTCGCTCACAAATAGGTACATTGTCTTTTCCTACGAATAGTTGACATCAAAGATTTCTTAAGAAAATCTCTTCAACATAATATTTAGACGTTATGGACTGTCCTCGAGGAATAAAATGGAGATTGGAGAGAGCGCGAAAAGACATCACACCCCATACGTTGATTTTCAGGGGAAATTCAATGTTCTCGATAGGGGTAACATTTCGTGAGTTTAGTGCCCATATTCTGTTGTTTTGCCTATCGGGGGCATAGTATAGTTGATGCGGAGACTGATCTGAGAACAAAACACGTCGCCATTCTACCACACAGCAATTATTCCTATCTTTGCAGATGCGATTTCTTCTGGTCTTTGTCAGTTTTGGATGTTTTTGCGTTTTAAATGGTTTAGCATGAAGAGTATTCTTGAGGTATCTGTATACGGTGACATGAGACTGTTTGCCCCCTTTTCTTTAGGATAGAAGCATCCGCATATAGTATAATAAAAAGTCATGAATAAATAAACTGGATTTATCAATACAGTGCTATTTGCATTTGTTGAATACGATTTGTAAAATACAAGCGCGCTTCGCTTGCTTGCGCTGAGCGGCTGGCGGACACTATTTCTGCCGGAGGAGCCCTACGGGCGCCTGGGGTCACATTGATTAATTATAAGGGAGATATCTCTAAATACGTCTGTCTTACTATTATAATCGATATCGCACCAAAAATCACCAAATTTATCAATTTTTGAGATTTTGATGGTTAATGATGACGTCATAACAAAGTAATGAGTTATCATTTTTATTGTCGAATTAGAAATTTGAGTTTATTGTCAAAAAACTCAAATTTCTAATTATAAAAAAGTTTATAATGACGTCATAATTCCATGATGAATCGACATTTTGGTCTGAGTTCAGAACAGTGGAGCCATAGCTAAAAGACTCCCGCATGCCAAAAATCAGCTATTGCGCATTGCAGTTTCCTCAATCAATTCGTTAAAGAGATATAAATAAATATATATATCCTTACTATTAAAACTCGATTAATGTTTGTTTATATATATATATATATATCTGTAAATTGATTGGAGAAACTGCCATGCGCAGAAAGCTGATTTTTGGCATGTGGGAGTCTTCTGGCTATGGCTCCAGCAAGTTCTGAGCTCAGACCAAAATGTCGACTAATCATGGAATTATGGCGTCATTGTCACATTTTTTAAGGTTAAGCATTACAGTTATTCGAGCTTAACTCAGCCATTATAGGAGATAGAAGGCTGAAATTTTAATAGAATCTGTATACTAACATACCTCAAATATGATGCAACTATCATCAAAAAATGTTGACTTATCACTTTGTTATGACGTCATCATTACGCTTCAAAATTTTAAAAATTGACAAATATGGTGATTTCTCGTGCGATATCGATTATAAAAATAGAACAGACGTATTTAGAGAAGTTATCTCTCTTATAATTAATCAATGTGACCCCAGATGACCGAAGGGAGCTTCCGGCGCCACAGTGTCCGCAAGTCGCAGCGCAAGCAAGCGGAGCGCGCTTGTATATATCAAATTGGTTGACATTTGATGATGAGCACGAATATGACAATAAAAACTGATTTGCAATCATTTGAAGGTTTAAACTTAGTTTTCAAAACCGCGATTTTTATAGCCCGGGGTCAACGGCAGGGTCGTGGCAAATCACTTTCTGATACTCCGATTTCGGTAAACTTTTAGTATGTTACTCCTAAGACATGATACAACGGAAAATGCAATAAAACAATTTCTTGCAATTCTTTTGTGGTCATGCATCATATTGACCTGACTTATAGGTCATTCAATAAGTATTGCTGTTCGATTTGTTTTTCAATTACTATTGCTGTAAAGTACTCAAACTTCATATAAAATAAAGTAATGTATTTTATCTATTAATGTTACAATTTTGGACTGATTTAATGAAAATTCAGAATTTCTTACCTACTTCAGCATACTTGTAGAAAAAGGCTTCCAAGCAGAGTTGGGTTCAATTATAAGTGTAATTAATTAATTACAATTAATTACGTTTTGTACATATTTGTAATTGTAATTGATCATTGGGAAATTTGGTAATTGTAATTGTAATTTTTTAAAATGACATAATTGTAATTGTAATTGAAGTTCATAATTGTAGTTACGTCTAAATTACACCTAAAGGCTAAAGCCACGCTTACAATTCCTATACATGTGTTAATTCTTTACATTATTGTTTTGATATCGTTGTGTTTGGTGTTTCTCGGGAATTGGTAAGTGTAAGTTGACAACTTTACGAGTAAGCATATGGATTCTCTCTTTTTCATGGTTCCTATGCACTATAAATGTGTTCACCGAAGATAAGTACAAATTCATTTTACTGAGATGACTCCTATTTTTTAACACTATTCAGGACTCATTGGGACAACTAAAGGCCAGTTCAAATTGACATGTAAGCACTGCAGCAAGTCAGTCTCGGGTTCCTACACATCCACTTCCAACTTTCACACACAAATCAAGGTTAGATAGAGAAATAAGAGAACATTTATTATACTATTTAATAATTTATTTTAATGAGGTAATGTTTATCCCACGTTCTCTGTTTTATGAGACATCAATTCTAATGAAGATATATTTGAATACACGCATCATTTTTGTAATGAACCCAACCCTGCTTCCAAGGATGACAATTTTAATTTGAAATAGTTTACAGATAACAAATATTATGTCTGATTTTATCTTGAAAGTTTACCAAGTTCTATAATGTTTTTTCACTTATATTTCTTAATTATTGATACAATTTGCAGATAACTCTGTGATTCAAATCTGCACTAAAATTGGTCAAAAGTCAAAAGTTAGCAGTTATAGTAGGTAAGGCCAACCTTAAATGAAAATCAACAAAACATCCTGATAGAGGTAGTTTATTTAATATCCTTTTATTCGAACTTATTGAACACTTAGCAGTATGCTATCATTTGTGGAAACGGAATTTGTCCCACACACAAGTCGTAAAATGTTGTACAAACAATTCCGGAATATGTTCTACTTCAATTCCATAATATGTCTTAGACCAATTCCGGAATACTATCTCCTAAATATCTTATGTTGGAATACTATTTCCTAAATATCTTCCTAAATATCTTCTTATGTAGGAATACTATCTCCTAAATATCTTCTTATGTAAGACTGTAGGAATACCAGTTGGGGAGTGGGGAGAACATATTATTAAATATCAATAAAATATAATTATAGTAACTTCACATTGATCTAATAAATATAAATTGGCAGGAAAAGAATATTAATTTATCAAATAGAACTAACTGTATAATATATTACATTCGTATACATTTACCAGTATTTACACCTTATTACACAAACATAAATGGAAACCGATCACCAATTCATTAAAATAAAGGAACATTCGGTGGCTTCTGCATTTGATTATAAATAGGATTTCCGATCTCAGCAGCTTCCTTCTTGTATAAAGGATTTTCATTCATATTTTGAGTGTCCAGATGTAAATTTTTGCTGAATTGTTTGTATTCTCTAATATCAAGAAAAACAAGAATTAATTTTATAACGATTAATACTATTACTAATATAACGATGAGAGCAAAGAGTACAGCAAGAGGGGGAATATACCAAAGAGTAAAAGAAGAAGGACAAATTGGATTAGATTGAATATGAATTGGTCTAATATTCCCCATTCGATCAACCGCAACTGAAAAAGAGGTTGAACACCCGTCAATGGTTACCGAACAAGGTGTACCTTGTACTCCTTCAATGAAATAGGTTCCTGATATGGTTTCATTAATAAAAATAACTGGAATATTTGTTTCGTTACCGCATCTACAATTATCCAGCCCGCGACGATAGCAGGTAACACACTCAAAATAGTTCATACAAAGAGCATTACAGGCCATTGGATCATTACAAGAAAGGCAATTAGAAGAAATTGTATACTCAGGTGGACATGAACATCTACCACATATGCAGTTACCATTTCCAGCACAAATTTGACCATTAGCGGCTCTACAGGGTTCTTGATCTGGAGTACAGTCACAAACACCAGTGGGGCCTCTTGTCCATAATAGTCCATTTGGATGACGAACACAAATACATTCTCCACATTCACAAATTCCTTGAGCTAAGCCACCACAAATAGAGTTATCAGAATCTCGAGGGCAGTTAAAATTATCACATTCACAAAATTGCCCATACACTCTGTCGTCAGGATTTTGCTGAAGCTCGCATATGCATTTCCCACACAAACAACTCCCGCGATTAGAACATAACTAAAGAAATAATATATATATATAATAGTTTAATTGAGATTAAAAATAATATGTTAAAATATTACACATGATTTCGTCAAATTTCGCCAAACAGCAACATTTAAAAACAAAAAAGGTTCATTTTGGATAAAAAACATGTCAATTTTGATAGCTCTTTATCAAAATTCTTCAAATCTCACTTTGGGCTTTAAATTACGAAAATGCTAACACTAAGTTAGATGTTTTAGAAGAATCTATAATTAAAAATTATCTTAACCATCAAAACTGTCAGGTTTTCACAATTTTCCAACTCGTCTAATTTTCTAATTTTTCAGAGGCAAATCCAGGTAGAAATCTTCCCCTTTATTTTGGTGAGTTAGGCGTTTGAATTCAAAGGTTTCTTTCCCAAGAGTATGCCTAGTTTCGCCAAATTCGCCAAATACGCCCTATTAAGCTAGGTTGACTGATATATAAAATTCTTGGATTTTAATGATTAAGTTTATGGAAAACACCAGTATAGTAGTTGTAAAATTTGAAATATGCCTACATGGGTAGAACAAGTTACTATACGATTTCCGAACTGACACATCGTACAATAATTGCACTACATTGTGACTTACTTTTAGAGAACCAGAAAAACTTTTTTTCAAACCAGACGCAATCAGATAGAAAAAAATTTTAAGCACAACAATCTGATTCAATCCTATCAATTCTTATAAATTTACATTTAAACTCAAATTTTAGACTTTATAAATTATGATGACAGAAGCGAATCTAGGTTGTGAATTTGTGAAAATTCATTTCAACATTACTGACACAAGTGAGCTTTTTGGTTCAATTAATTATTTTATACCACGTTTATTTATTCTTGGAGTGCATTCTTAGGTCTATCATCATGAATGGTGATCATTATAACTCAATGATACTACTATCTTTATCCCTGTGTAATCCACTTTCAGGTCCTAATTTGAATAGGATATAGTAGAGTCGTAAACAACGATTCTTTAACCATTGCCGACGAGGAAAGTTTGATAATTCGTTTGGTACTAGTAGTTTAAGCTATTTTAAACGAAATATCTGACTATGCCCCTCTCATGTTTGTGCAAAATTCGGGAGACCTAAAACTACAATGGACAGCGCCCCATATATAAAAGTGTCCGATTCAGAAATATTAAAATTTAAAATATAGTCACGAAATCATTATAAGTTTGTTTTTATGATTTGTTTACTACTAAGGGCGTTCAAAAAGTTTACATCATTTGTAAATATTAACTAAACCAACATATCTACTATCAATGTAATTACATAATGTGTTCAAAGTACTCTCCTTGATTATCGATGCAAAGTTTCAGACGTTCAATCCACTTCGAAAAAGTTTTTTTGTACTCATCTCTCTCGACACTATGTAGGTAGTGGTAAACGGCGGTTCCCAGTTCGGATCTTGTTGAAAAATGTTTCCCTCCAAGGTGTTTTTTCATCTCTGGAAATAGCCAGAAGTCGCATGGTGAAAGATCAGGTGAGTAGGGAGGATGTTCTAAAACTTCGAACCCGATTTCATCCATAGTTTGTCTGGTAAGCTTGGAGACATGGGGCCTGGCATTATCGTGGAGAAGCTTAATTCCACGAGCGCCAGTGCTTGGTCTTCTGGTTTTGTAAAAATCTTCAACCTCTCGTAGACATTTTGATGAGTAAAAGTCACCATTCATCTTTCCGCCTTTAGGTACAGGTATTTGTGCTACTGGGCCATATGCATCAAAGAATATACTGTATAGTACCTTTTCCTCTCTGAAATCGGGCCGAGATTTTGTAAGGGGGATCGAATTTTTGGGAGCCATGCTTTGCTCCGCTCCTTTCGTTCAGGCTCTGAGAACTTTATCCATGTTTCGTCCCCTGTAACTATTTCATATAGTCTTCGTGTATCACAATCTTCATACTTTTTGATGAGTTTTTTTGCACACGACACTCTTTGTTTTTTTTGGTCTTTTGTCAGCTATTTTGGTATCCACTTGGCTGAAACCTTCCGCAAATTCAGAACGTCATGCAGAAAGTGATGAACTGCTCCCGTTGAGATGTCTACCGTCTCAGCAATCTCTATCACGCTTAAATGGGGACCATCATTTATCAATTCCTCTACAATAGCAATTGTTCCGCTGGTAGACGCTGATTTTGGCCTACCTGACCGAGCCTCATCTTCAATGTCCTCCCTTCCTTCTTTCACTTGACGAACCAATTGTCTAACGGTTGAATATGCAAGAGCATCATATGAATATACTTTGACGAGCTTTTCATAAATATCGACTGGTTTTTCACCCAACAGCGTACACGCTTTGATGAATGCTCTTTGTTCATATTTGCTTGATGAATATTTTGAAGCCATAAAAATAGACTATCAGAAAGTTGACTAAGTTCAAGAAGTTCAAATTTCAAAAGTATAATAGCTAGATTCGATTACTTTGCAGCAATTTAGAGCATATCGATAGCCCTATTTTCAGCTATCAATGGTTTCATATTACATGCATTACTTTTCTAGCAAGAAGCAAATGATGTAACTTTTTGAACGCCCTTAGTAATTTAGTGGATCTGTTGCTAATTAAAAACATAAATGGGTGAAAAACATATGAGATGTCAGCAGAGCAAAACTCCGATGGGCAAGAAATCAAATTTTGTTTCTCCGATTATCATGGAAATCTACTTAACCTTACCAAATTGTAAATATAGTATTATTGACGAATAGGAAGTCATATATGGGGAAATCCATTAGACACATTATTTATTGTAAATTTTGAGTTTTTTGGTTTTACACCTTACCATATATGGCATTATTGGCTATAATTTGTAATTCGATTTATGCTATGGAACCCCGATAAGGCTATATCTTGAAATTTACTTTATAAATAATCAATGAGAGCTTCGGCACCCAAAAGGCAGAGTGTCTGCTAGCCGTGAAGCGAAAGCAAGCGAATCACGCTTGTTTTAAATTAAACATAATACAAATTATGCCCATAAACCAGTAATTTTAAATTAGCTTTTTCATTCAAGTATCTTTGCATCACACTCAATGATAAAATGGGTCTCTCAATGTGACCCAATCTATTAAATCCTGACAGTCACTGAAAAACTGACTTCAAATTCGCAATCTACACACTCGAGTTACTTATATTATCTATAATATACTAGTGATATAATCCAAAATATATTTTAACCGGCGATATTTACAATACTGAAATATAAATCATATGTACAAAATAATGAAATTGGGATCAGAAGGTCAATTCATAATAGAGGAATGTTCATAATTATCGAGCACATTATAAGTGATCCTGATTGTACCATTATTGAAGTATACGAGTCTAAAAACTTAGGGAGCCATCCCGAAAGTTTTTAGACCCGTATACTTAAGGTGTGCGACCTGAATCGAAGCTACTACAAAAAGGTTTCGATAGCTTTGTGCGAACTAACAATATTATTGTGAGGTAAAAAAAGTTGGGAGATCTTTAATCTTGAGCGGGGAGTCAGTCAATTTTGGATTGCGCGGGGTATACAAATATCAATATACCAACGAGCACTGACTGTTTTCTGTTTTTCCAAAGGGATTGCACCAATATGTCCACTATGTGATACAAACGAGGCGACCATTTGCTTGCCGAACTTCGGGACCGTTTCACTTTTTGAGGCTTAGATTCATCTAGGAACAGCTAAACTATTGATTGTTGTTTTGTTTAATGGTCATTTTGAACAACAATAACATTTTGCACATTTCATACAATTTCGAGGTTTTAGAAATACAAATCACTTCGATGACACTCCTCTCTCATCAATTAATTTAGAATTTACTTTATCTTCCCCTCCCTACGCTCTTGGAACCATATCCTTACAATTAAAACTCGATTAATGTATATATATATATATATATATATACAAGCGCGCTTCGTTGCTTGCGCTGCGCGGCTGGCGGACACTTTGTGTCCGCCAGAGGCTCCATTCGGTCGCCTGTGGTCATCATTGATTAATTATATGGGAGATAACATCTCTAAATACGTCTCTCCTACTATTAGCTAGTTTCATAATAAATTATTATATATAAGCGCGCTTCGCTTGCTTATGGGGAATAGATGGCAGACACTTTGTGTCTGCATGAGGCGTCCTTTGGGCGCCTGAGCTCACATTGATTAATTTTATGCTGGATAAATCTATAAATACGTCTGTGTTACAGTTATAATCGATAATATCACTAGAAAGATCACAAAATTGTCAGTGATGAGTAATAATTTTTGATTATAGTGTATCACATGTGTAGAATATTAATATACACATTCTATTAAAATTTCAGCCTTCTATCACTTAAAATGGTTGAGTATTGGTCGAAAAACTACTGGAGCAATAGCCAAAAGACTCCCCACATGCCAAAAATCAGCTTTCTGGGTCTGATAGTTTCTTCAATCAATTCCTTACATATATATATATATATAAGCGAGCTTGGCTGGCTTGCGCTGCGCGACTTGCGAACACTTTGTGTCCGCCGGAGGCTCCGTTCGGTCGCCTGGGGTCACATTGATTAATTAAAAGGGAGATAACATCTCAAAATAGGTCTGTCCTACAGTTATAATCGATATTGCACGAAAAATCACCAAATTTGTCAATTTAAAAATTTTGATGCGTAATAATGATGTCATAACAGAGTGATGAGTCATCATTTTTTGATGATAGTTGCATTATATGTGAAGTATGTTATATACAGATTCCATTAAATTTTCAGCCTTCTATCTCCTATAATGGCTGAGTTATGCTCGAATAACTGTATTGCTTAACTTTTAATAATGTTTCAATGACGTCATAATTCCAAGATGAGTCGACATTTTGCTCTGAGCTCAGAAGTTAGTGGAGCCAAAGCCAAAAGCCTCCCACATGCCAAAAATCAGCTTCTGTGCCATGCAGTTTCTTCAATCAATTCGTTACAGAGATATATATATCGTTACTATTAAAACTCGATTAATGTATATTTATTTATTTACAAGCGCGCTTCGCTTGCTTTGCGCTGCGCGGCCAGCGGACACAAAGTGTCCGCCGGAGGCTCCCTTCGGTCGCCTGGGATCACAGTCATTAATTTTAAAGGAGATAACATCTTTAAATATGTCTGTCTTACTGTTAAAATTGATATCACTCGAAAAAACGTCAAATTAGTCAATTTGTAAAATTTTTTATGCGTAATGATGACGTCTTGAAAGAGTGATGATTTTTTTAATGATTGTTGTATCATATGTATGGTATATTAATATACACATTCTATTAAAATTTCAGGCTCCTATCACTTAAAATGGCTGAGTTATGGTCAAAAAACTGAAATTTCTAACTTTAAAAAGGTGACAATGACGTCATATTTCCATGATGAGTCGACATTTTCGTCTGAGCTCAGAATTTATTGGAGCCATAGCGAGAAGACTCCAACATGCCAAAAATCAGCTTTCTGTGCCTGGCATTTTCTTTAATCAATTCGTTACAGAGATATCCTTACTATTAAAACTCGATTAATGTTTGTTTGTTTGTGTAGTATATATATATACAAGCGCGCTTCGCTTGCTTGCGCTGCGCGGCTGGCGGACACTTCGTTTCACATTACATGCATTACTTTTCTAGCAAGAAGCAAGTGATGTAAACTTTTTGAACGCCCTTAGTAGTTGTAAAATCGATCTCACTCGAAAAATCACCAAATTTGTCAATTTTATATTTTTGATGAGTAATGATGACGTCATAACAAAGTGATGAGTGATCATTTTTTGATGATAGTTGCAGCATATTTGAGGTATGTTAGTATACAGGTTCTATTAAAATTTCAGCCTTTTATCTCCTATAATGGCTGAGTTATCCTCAAATAACTTTGTTGCTTAACTTAAAAAATGTGACAATGACGTCATAATTCCATGATGAGTCGACATTTTGCTCTAAGCTCAGAACTTACTGGAGCCATAGCCAAAAAACTCCAACATGCCAAAAATCAGCCTTCTGCGCCCGGCAGTTTCTTCAATCAATTCGTTACAGATATATATATATATCAGAGATATATATATATATATATATATATACAATAATCGAGTTTTAATAGTAAGGATATATATTTCTGTAACGAATTGATTGAAGAAACTGCGAGGCGTAGAAGGCTGATTTTTGGCATGTGGGAGTCTTTTGACTATGGCTCCAGTAAGTTCTGAGCTCAGAGCAAAATGTCGACTCATCATGGAATTATGACGTCATTGTCACATTTTTCAAAGTTAAGCAACAAAGTTATTTGAGGATAACTCAGCCATTATAGGAGATAAAAGGCTGAAATTTTAATAGAACCTGTATACTAACATACCTCAAATATGCTGCAACTATCATCAAAAAATAATCACTCATCACTTTATTATGACGTCATCATTACTCATCAAAAATAAAAATTGACAAATTTGGTGATTTTTCGAGTGAGATCGATTTTAAAACTACTAAGGGCGTTCAAAAAGTTTACATCATTTGCTTCTTGCTAGAAAAGTAATGCATGTAATGTGAAACCATTGATAGCTGAAAATAGGGCTATCGATATGCTCTTTAAGTTGCTGTAAAGTAATCGAATTTGATATTTTACTTTTGAAATTTGAACTTCTTGAACTTAGTCAACTTTCTGATAGTCTATTTTTATGGCTTCAAAATATTCATCAAGCAAATATGAACAAAGAGCATTCATCAAAGCGTGTACGCTGTTGGGTGAAAAACCAGTCGATATTTATGAAAAGCTCGTCAAAGTATATTCATATGATGCTCTTGCATATTCAACCGTTAGACAATTGGTTCGTCAAGTGAAAGAAGGAAGGGAGGACATTGAAGATGAGGCTCGGTCAGGTAGGCCAAAATCAGCGTCTACCAGCGGAACAATTGCTATTGTAGAGGAATTGATAAATGATGATCCCCATTTAAGCGTGATAGAGATTGCTGAGACGGTTTCAGCCAGGTGGATACCAAAATAGCTGACAAAAGACCAAAAAAAACAAAGAGTGTCGTGTGTAAAAAAACTCATCAAAAAGTATGAAGATTGTGATACACGAAGACTATATGAAATAGTTACAGGGGACGAAACATGGATAAAGTTCTCAGAGCCTGAACGAAAGGAGCGGAGCAAAGCATGTCTAATATAGAGTCGAACAACTGACAACATGTCCAAAATAGAGTCGAACAATTTTGGACATGTTGTCAGTTGTTCGACTCTATTTTGGACATGTTGTCAGTTGTTCGACTCTATTTTGGACATGTTGTCAGTTGTTCGACTCTATTTTGGACATATTGTCAGTTGTTCGACTCTATTTCTAAAGGAGTTGTATCACTTATCCGACATCAAATGCCTACCTTTCCGCTCATTTGGTCACATTCCTTTCTGACAACGTCACTGTATCCCCCACAGGGAAGAGGAATAAAATGCCCAACAAATGCAGCGTCCTCCGACAATTTGTATAAAATAGAGTCGAACAACTGACAACATGTCTAAAATAGAGTCGAACAACTGACAATATGTCTAAAATAGAGTGGAACAACTGACAACATGCCTAAAATAGAGTTGAACAACTGACAACATCGGAAATTCGAACAAATGCAGCTTCCTTCCCCGTTGTAATCATATTTCTAAGTTATTTCAAACAATCAGAACAAAAAAAAAATTTTTTTGAATCATGGAAGAAGACAGGGCAGCTATTATTAAATTTTACCTTCAAGGGAAAAGACCTAGCGAAATATTGAAATTTATGGATTTCCCCAAAACGCGACGTAAATTCATATACCACACTATCAAAAGGTATAGGGACATTGGCAACACAACAGACAGGCCAAGAAGTGGACGTCCCGTCTCTGCAACCAACATACGGAACAGAAAGGTTGTGCGGAGTCGGATTTGGCGAAATCTGCGACGTTCGACACATTTTACATGACTGATGATAATTACTTTGATCCTATTTTCCTATTCACAATGATTTTTCCAGCAGTCTCTGACGTTTTAATCGATAATAATCCCTCTGTTCTTCTATTAACTGCAGCTGTGCTGAGAATACAGCCATCTGTTGGAACAAAACTTCTGCTGTAACGGAAGTAAGTCTGCAGCCTTCAAGAGTTCGACCGAATCATCTCGCTCATCAACAGTTCGCCTTCTCTTCCGACTTTTCTTTGATGCCTTATACGTTGTCGGTATTTCAATTTCTGGAGACTCTAAAATTGGAGTATCTTCAGATTCATCGGGACCTGTAGCCGATACTGTTGACGCTATTGCTGGTGCTTGAAAAAGATCAGCAGCACCTAAAATTCCACTGAAAGCAGAGGTGTTTTGGAACATCTCTGTTACCCGATCTGCAGAGTCAGCAAAAATACTTCTATCTGCTGATAGAATTTGCATATCTTCGTCTTCTACCTGTCCAGCACTGTTTGTACCCCCTCCAGTCTTTCTGGCTTCCCTAAAGCTGGCATCAACTTTGGACTTTGCGTTTAGCTTTAGGTTGGTCCATTTTTTCTTAATATCTTCAACAGCTCTGGCATTGCCATGTATTGAGTTGAGTTTGGCTGCGATATCTCTCCAGATTTGTTTCCTCCTTTTGTTTTTGTCAGCGGAATTTCCTGACCCTCTCAAAATATTACCTGCTGACTCAATTTCATTAATGAGACTGCAATCTTCTTCTCTGGTCCAATTTGCTTCGCGGGATTTGTCCATTTGTTTCGGTATTGTTAATGCAAGTACTCAGCAGCAATTTATATACACGGGAGGACGCCGACTTACCATAACCACTAATGTGGTAGATTAATATATATCTCACATAGAACCAACTCTCAAACATTGTACACAATCAATCATAAGTTGGGGATGGTGAAGTAGTTAAATTTTCGCCGTCCCGAGCTCCCCACTATAGAGGTTCTGCTGTAGTGCTATAATTCCACGAGTGCATTTACTTTGCTAGTTCCCGAAGTGGGGACCCAGGCTCCCTGGTTCCGTCACTGTAGTCTAAAAACATTCACAGTAATCATTTTATATAGTATGATATAATTCTAAATAAAAGCATATGAATGTGATAAATATCGAAAATCTAACTTTTGATTAAATTTGGGCAATGCTCTCTGGGATGTGAGCAGAGTTAATATTGGATAAACCAAAGTTAATAAAAAGTGAGTTTTCCGTGACTGACCCGATTTGTGAGCTTCTATCGAGAAATTATAAATATAGAGGTTTATATATAACCTTTCAAAGGGATTGGCTTTCAATTCAATTCATGTGGAACGACTAATTTACTAGTAAAGTTTAAATATAAGAATTATGAATGAGGTATGTAACAACATTATAAAAAATGAAAATACTCACAACTTCGCTGCTATTTGATCTTTTACAAAGGTCATTGTTATCAAAGGTATTTTGAGAAGAAGGGCACTCGCACCTGCTTCCTTGACGGCCATTGCACTCGCACTGTCCACAACGTAAAGTTTCATTGCTACAAAATGGATCAACTAAACTTGGTTGAGATGTACACTCACATCCACAAATAGGTTCAATTTCTATGAGAATATCACCATAAAAAACAAAACGTAAGCTAGTATCAAATAAAGATTCAGTACAATCAAGTAGTTGAACACTAATATCGTAAGTTGCTTCATTACCGATTGTGACATCGGTGCATTGTCCATCTTCAGTTTGAAAAGGACATGTAGCATTTGCAATTACTCGAACATTAGCATTTGTTCCATTTCGAATTTGAATTGTTTCAGCAATTGAACGATAGGCATTGTCAATTAATTGAACAACATTACTACTGTCTTCGGCCAAAACACCGATATAGAGATTATCAATTGGGCCTCTTTGCTAAAAAAGAAAGTAAAAGATGTTATAGTCAGGAAAACTTCCAGAGAAAAATTTAAGGTAACAATATCAATATTAATATTTTTACTACGGTTAAAAGGTTTACGAGGGGAAACAGTATAGGACTACAACACTCAAATGATAATGCGACATCAAAGAAGGATAATCAACTATTATTTTGTTGGTTTATAGTACCAGCGGTAGCATGATCAATAATTAACTTAAAACTGTGATATATTTGTTTATATATCATTGTTTATCTATACCAGTGGTGCCGCGGCACATAGCGTGACTCAAATTGAAGTTAGGTGTGCCTCAGGTAATTAAACACGGATGTGCTCAAGTCCGGACTTGATTTCAGATTGATGTTTAAATCCGAATCCTATTCTGAATGTGAACTTTTAAATTATTTCAATAATTGAATCGAATCAGTGGAATAGGATAGAAATAAAGTCAGTTACGTCCCATTAAGATTGGCAAGGTGACTTAATAACCCTAAATTGCATCTGGGACCTTTCTATTTATAGTAACAACCCAACCTTGTATGACTTCCCTACTGAAAATAGCTTAAACCAGAAATGAGGCAGCAAAATTCCCCGGCAACGAAGTGTTTTAAGATCTCTAAATGCGTCTTGCAGTTTTAATTGATCTCACTCGAAAAATCACCAGATTAATTGTTCAAATTCGATGAGTAATGATAACGTCATAACAGAGTGATGAGCCGTCATTTATTGATGAGAGTTGTACTATATTTGAAATATATTAATATATAAATTTCGGGTTTTCGACTATAACTCAGCCATTTTAAGTGATAGACGGCTGAAAATTTAATACTTGTAGACTGTGGATATTAATTAATTAACCAAGGAAATTGACATTTTTGTATTTATTAATACTTCAATGCAATAACTTATATAGGTGTCTCAATTTTATCTTAGTGTATAGCAATAAAAGAGGTTTTGTTAATATTTTTATACCTTTATATTCATATTTTAATACCATTTGACGAATTTTGAAAAATATGCTAGAAACTAGCTTCCGACGGTTGACATGGGGATTTTAGTGGAGTAGATTAGAATTTTATACAAGTATTTTAGGGTCTATATGATAAAATAATTGTTTACTTTTGTTTACAATGGATTCATAATGTAAACAAATCTCAAAAATATGTTAGAAACCAGCTTTAGAAGGTTGACATGGGGTTTTGGGGGTGTAGATATAACATCATTTTTTCGAATCTATACGATAAATCGTTTATTTATTTTTGTTAAAAGTAAAGAAATTCTAAAAATTGGCTAGAGACTTGCTTTCAACTGTTAATACGGGATTTTAGGGTTTCTATGGATGATTTCGAATTCATTTATCATGCACCTAATTTTTCCTCAGCATTTCAGAATTCATTAGAGAATAGTAAAGCAATCACCCGATTCTATTATATCCAGGCGCCCGGAGGGTGACACTGTAGATACACAGTATCCGAAAGCCGCGCAGCGCAAGAAATCGAAGCACGGTTGTATGTGTGATAACCAGGGTACTTATTCACTAAACCTGAGGTATAGCATTCTAATACACTAAGGCAATGGCACTAACTACATTTCTTGTACCATGGATTGGTTAAGAATACTCGCATTTTTGGTCAATTTTAATGCGATAAATTTTTGCTGTAGTATTTGATAGTAATCAAAGGTATATTTCTTCTTTCAATATGTTTGCATAAATTGTTGAATTAATATAAAAAGTAACTCAATTCTTTTAAGAATGCTTCCTTTTATAGTAGGATATTCAAGGAGGCTGGCATTGGATGATCGTAGAGTGCGATTGGATGTCTTAATCTGGATGAGTTGGATGATATACCCCAGAGCAAGGAAACAGATGGCTTTCAAAGTTATGAAGAGGATTTTGAAGAAGATGCGATGTTTAACAGGAAGACAGTGGAGGTTGATAAAAAGAGATGATGAGAAGGTGCAAGAGACATCGTAGATAACTCTGGTTGCACTGTTCTGACTCGTAGGAGTTGAGCTGTGTGATGAAGGGGAACCATACAAGAAGCTATTGCAATAATCAAGATGAGGTGTGATAAGAGCATTAATGAGAGTTTCAAAGACTTCTATACAGAAAACCAGGTATACCGATGGTATATTTAAGTATATTAGTTATACCTTGTTAGTATAACGTCTCGGTATACCTCGGTATACCAAATCGGAATACTTAGTTCGGATTTGATTATACTTATACCTTAGTAATAAAAACGTATACTAGTCTTGAATGTGACTATTCTAAGTCGTGACCTTCGTTTTAAATAACGAAGGAGTGTCACGTCTAGGAATATTGTTATACTCTACAACAGAACTTACGCAAGGAAGCCAAAAATTTAGCAGTATGCATACTATGCTAAATCAGTAAACACCTTTGGCAATACTATTATACTATTAGGCTTTATCAATTTGAAATGAAGTAAACTATAATCTCCTACTTTAAGGTTAAATATTATATAGAGTCCTGAGCCCTGTCATCAGAATCATAGCGTTCATTTTACTCTTTATTCGTTTTATTTAGTTGAAATATAATCCATATCTTATCCCGATGCAATCTGATTCCGTGAGTGAGGTTGAGTTGAATGAACCTCAAAGTTCAATTGCTCCTACACCTTCTGGCAGGGCTGCAAGCCTAAAGAATCTTCGTATTGGACAACCGAAAGGACCAATGTGGTCATTGCTACGTTGTGATCAGAAGAAAGCCTTCAAAACTGGGACCAAAGTATCACATATGGTGACATGCATCGGCTATGTGATCTTTTCAGATGAATCTGCTTATTACAATTCTCCATCTCGACTACATATGATGGACTCTTTGGTTAGAAGCAACGTAACCTATGACGATGAAATTCACGATCAAATGTACGACTTAAAGGATGATTGGATTCCTAAAGTTACAGCTAAAAATATAAAGAATCCTGGGAAGAATTCGTACGGTAGTCGTGGTATTACTTATGTAGGTGCTTGCAACCTTGTTAATGTCAATTCTGCGCAAACAAGCAAAATAACGAATCATCTCATCAATCAATGCCCTTTTAGGATAAAAATTAAAGAAAGGTACCCTGTGCAAGTTTCTCGACTAGTACAATCAATAATTGAAAGTCCTCCAGCTAGAAAAAAAAGGCACTCTGATGATATGAATAACTCGGGTAGTCAGATAGTTTCCTCAACTTATTTTGATGAATTGGATACGGGCAATATGATTGTTTCCAACACAATTGTGACTAATTTTCCCTCTGCTCCTCCTACTCATGAGCAAATTAAGATTGTTGAAGACCTGGCTGGAAAATTTGCTGTGCAACTAGCGCTGCCTGATGATTGATTTGAGTTAAATATCGTAAAAGTTTTCTTTAACACGATTTCTCCACATTGTCCATTACCTTCTAGTCATAGACTTCGCAACGTAATAATTCCTCGTTTATATCAAACAGCTAAGTTAGAGATAGAAACTTCTGTCAAATCTTGGAAATCTGCACAGATTGCTGTCGATACCTGGCTTGACCCTTCACGCCGAAGTGTAACTTATGCTTCTTTATTACGTGCTTTCTCCGATCCTGTGTTGCATTATCAGAACAATGATCAAGAAATTTACAATACATTATATGATCACAATTTTGCACCAGGAGAAACAAGAGATCACGAATACTATGGTATTCAAATGGTTCAATGGGCTTTTAGCATTAGGGAAAGATTGGATACTCCAGTCACAAGTTTTGTTTGTGACGGAGATTCTACGATACTGAAAGGTGCCAGGTATGCTCGTTCGCTATATCAATCTAAATATGAAAATCCTCCATTCGTTGTTCGTTGTTCAGCCCATCTTTTAAACTTACTATGTCACGATATTATAAAAGCTCTTGGAGCAAAAACCACTGTAAAAGAAGCTGGTAGTTTGTGTGGATATTTCCGAAGAGCTGGAGAGGATAACTGTGGGCTACCTAGAAAAATGGCCAGAATGACGGACGTTCGCTGGAATTCGGCATTGGATCTCCTTGATTCTGTTACCGCAAATCGGAATCATATTACAGAGTATTCAAAGAAGAAGAAATTGCCTCAATCGGTAGAGTGCATTATACAAGATGTTGAGTTTTGGAATGGAGTTCTCAAATTAATGTCAGTTATCCGTCCCGTTTGCATTGCTTTAGATATTGTGCAGAGCGATTCGATTAAGTTTGGAGAAACCATTGGCATCATTGTTTCGATTGTCTTAGCGATTCGCCATTCCGATTTGGCAGAAATCGACAAATTCCATGTAATAGGTAAATGTGAACATCGTTTAGATTCACTAATAAAAGAAGATCAAGAAATTGGAAAGGTCGGTTTTTGTCTGCATTGTACCGCGTATTTTTGTCATCCCGGCTATCGAGGATTCGGATTATCAACAGATATAGAGTGCAAGATGATATCTGAAGATGGTTTGAAGATGCTACTGGCGAGACGACAAAGGGAGGGAACCAAAGTGACTGAATCTAACGTAAGTGATTGCGTAAAATTAATGTTTGATTTTGTATCCTTAGAAGGGGAAGCTTGGACCATGAGATTTGGGAGTAGTAACTTAATTGATATTGACCCTGTGATGTATTGGGGATCATATATTACAAATCCCTTCATTGGGCTACCTCACAAAACGGCACATACCTGGGAACTATTTAAAAGTGGCATGCTGGAATTATTCGGGATGTGGGTGACAACAGCAAGCCTTGAAAGGGCTTTTAGCATAGGGAAGCAACTATCCCCACCGCAAAAGAGTCGGCTTAGTGTGTCTACAACCGCAAGCCAGCTCTTAATAAAAACACACTATAAGTTATATAGAGAACCACGCGAACGTTGTCGCTCGTCTAGGAGAATACCTATTGAATTTGACAACCCTGGATCATTGAGCAACATTTTTGAAGAATTAGATCTAGAAGAGGTGGAAGAGGTAATGAATGAAGGATTAGACGAAAGGACGTTAAGACGCGAATTAAGAAGTCTTAAGCTTTGGAACATAGAATCATGCCCTAAGAAAAAGTTTCCTTCAAAGCTGAATGCACTTATTCCTCAATACTTAAGCCAAGAAAATACTCCGTTTACAGACTTATCTAATGATGAAGGTTCTGATCCGGCCGATCTATCTCATTATTGACCTATTAAGTTATTTACATGGCACAAACTAAAATCAGTTCACGTATTTATCTAAAATTCTTATTTACCTGTATTTCCATTGAAATCAATTGAATTCTGAAACATATATATATATAATATAATGTACCTTGCTATCTCGAATAATAGCCCCCCTTCGAATAACCGCCTTCCACGAATAATCGCCTCCCCTAAGGGGGTCTAAAAATTAATAATGGCCCGAATATTATAGAGGTAACACGGTATTACTATGTAGACCATAAAAGTAAAATATATTTGAGGTGTGTGGGACAGCTCTATAAAGGTTGTTTATTCAATTCCGATTGGTGAGGTATAACGAATAGTATAGCGAGGTATTACGAACTCGGTATACCTCGGAATACCTATACCATTAATTATACCACATACTTAATTATACAAAAATACCGCTTACCCTGCTTCTATAGAGAGATACTTTTCTTTTATACCGGATGTGATATATGCAATAGAAGCAGTAAGAAGCAACCTTGCAGACCTGAGTAGATATTGAGAAGGGTGTTGTCCAGCCAAGTTCCAATGAGATTCTCGACTCACCAACAGAGATGCTATCAGTTTGGACCTTGGATATTTGTTGACGAGTCACTATTAGAAGGAACTCAGTCTTAGTGTCATTGGTAAGCAACTAGTAGGTGAGTAGCCAGGAACGGATCACAGAGATGCAAGATTGGATGACGGAGGAGGCAGAATCTTCAGAAGCGATGAAATCCGGATAATAGAAAGATATAGCTGAGTATTGTCGACATAGCAGTGCATGTCGGGGAGGTGGGACCTAATAAGGTTGGAAAGAGGACTGGTCTAGAGACTAAAGAGAAGTGTGCTAACAACCCTACAACCCTAAACTACCCTAAATCGAGACGAATTGAGTCCTGGAAGACATAAGATTCAAACCCTGACAGAGAAGTGTCCCATTTGCAAAAATGAGACTGGAGACGATTGAACAAGATGGGAGATCATTTTTATAATTGTTGAAATTATTTTCGATATCTAGAGTTGCAATTTGAATTGATACATAGACATATTGTATGTCGCTACCTTAGTTGATCACTTATAACTGAATGTGATTCATAAATCTGCTATCTGCGAGAATTCAAAAAGACTCTTTAGAACAATACAGCGGACCATATAGACACATGTATGTCTGGTGTTCATTACCATACATACTTACTGCCTATAAATATTGGAGAGAAGATTACAACTTTCCAAAATTCTAAAAATATGTTGAAAAAAAATGTAAAATCTGAATATGTCGCCACCCACTTTTCCATCAAGGACTACAAAAAATTAACAAAAATTAGTTAGTTGCAAGTTCTGATTTCAATTGTGATATTTTCATTTCTAAAAATCAAAAGACAGTCTCGCATATCATAGTTACTGGCATCTAACAAATGATAAACAAATAAAATTAGTAATAATACGATCTCGCATTTTCTCATAATTATTTATTGGCTCGGGGATTGCCGAAATATTCATCTATTTGAATTATTGAAAGTCACAATATGCTTTAAAAACTGTAATCAAAATATATTACTCTGAAAATTTCAGTAGACATTTTTTATGTCGGTACTAACTAATTCGAATAAGTAAGAATATTATTGAAAATAAACCTTGTGGAAATGGAGAGAAAGGTTAAATTGAAAGGTTTTGTGATCCATCCTTACTATTAAAACTCTATTAATGTATATTTATTTATTTATTATATATATATATATATATATATATATATATATATATATATATATATATATATATATATATACACATATATATATATGTAACGAATTGATTGAAGAAACAGCAGGGCGCAGAAAGCTGATTTTTGGCATGTGGGAGTATTTTAGCTATGGCTCCAGTAAGTTCTGAGTTCAGAGCAAAATGTCAACTCATCATGGAATTATGACGTCATTGTCACATTTTTAAAAGTTAAGCAACACAGTTATCGGGCATAACTCAGTCATTATAGGAGATAGCAGGCTGAAATTTTAATAGAATATGTATACTACATACCTCACATATGATGCAACTATCATCAAAAAATGATGACTCATCACTTTGCTATGACGTCATCATTACTCATCAAAAATGGATAAATTTGGCGATTTTTCGTGCGAATTAGATTATAACAGTAGGACAGACGTATTTAGAGATGTTATCTCACTTATAATTAACCAATGTAACCCCAGGCGACCGAAGGGAGCCTCCGGCGGACACTTTGTGTCCGCCAGCCGCGCAGCCCAAGCAAGCGAAGCGCGCTTGTATATACAAGCGCGCTTCGCTTGCTTGCGCTGCGCGGCTGGCGGACACAAAGTGTCCGTGGGAGTCGCCGCCTGAAGTACATTGATTAATTATGAGGGAGATAACTTCTCAAAATACGTATGTGCTACTGCTATAATCGATATCGCACGAATAATTACCAAATTTGTCAATTTTTAAAATTTTGATCTGTAATAATGACGTTATAACAGAGTAATGATTCTCTGATGATAGTTGCAATATATGTGAGGTATATTAAGATACACATTCTAATAAAATTTCAGCCTTCTATCACCTAAATTGGCTGAATTATGTTCGAAAAACGGAAATTTTTAATTATAAAAAAGGTGAAAATGACGTCATAATTCCATGATGAGTCGACATTTTGGTCTGAGCTCAGAACTTGGTGGAGCCATAGCCAAAAGACTCTCACATGCCAAAAATCAGCTTCTGCGCCTGGCAGTTTCTTCAATCAATTCGTTACAGTTATATAAATATATACTTCGGGCGTTCAATATGTTCCAGGCCCAACTTTATATGTCAAAAGGTAACAGACAAAGTATTTTAAATTCGTTTAATGAATTTGTTGCAGGATTTTAAGGTTGATTTATTTTCAGCTCCAAATAAAAAGAAGAGGGCATCATCTATAGTGAATTCAGGGGTTAAGAAAGCTAAAATTGATGAATCTCTTAAGACACAAGTAGTTCTTCCTCAAGCTGATATTGAAATACTCACTGACTTAGACGTTTTAGCAGTCGGTAATTTAGACTTCTTATTACCACCATTCAAACCTTTGTCAAGTCTTGGTAAAACTAATAAATGCAAGGAATTTGGGGTTAACTTTGTGAAATCAATAACTACTACATATGAAAACAGTAACAACAAGATATTTAATTTGAATGAATTAGTTCCTATATCCACTTACCAAGTACCGAAGGATGGGAATTGTTTATTTTCATCTCTTTCTTATTTAATTACTGGTACTATTGATTATTATCATGAAATGAGATTGCTTATAACAAATAACATGATAGGTAAGTTAGCTCACGTTTGTGAGAAATTCATTGGATGTAAATTTCCAAAAACAGTCATTAATTATCGGAGTATTAACAACTATATTAATACAGTAGACCCTCGATTATCCGAACCTCGATCATCCGACACCTCGATTATCCGAACAGTGTGTTCGAGTACCACTCATTTTATCAAATACTTTTCAATCGAATTTGTGAAAATAATGTGTTCGGATAACTGAAATAATGTGTTCGGATAACTGAAATAATGTGTTCGGATAACTGAAATAATGTGTTCGGATAACTGAAATAATGTGTTCGGATAACTGAAATAATATGTTCGGATAACTGAAATGCTGTGTTCGGATAACTGAAATAATGTGTTCGGATAACTGAAATAATGTGTTCGGATAACTGAAATAATATGTTCGGATAACTGAAATGCTGTGTTCGGATAACTGAAATAATGTGTTCGGATAACTGAAATAATGTGTTCGGATAACTGAAATAATGTGTTCGGATAACTGAAATAATGCTCATACGTATATGTTGCTAGTATTTCGTATTGGAGATATTCGACTGTAAATAAATAGTAAATATGGGTCTAATATAATCGTTTCGCATAATTTAGGAACTACGAATATGGTTTAATAAATCAATTCCTTAAAAATGTATGTTCCAAAATTGTGCGTAGCATTGTCAATTTGTTTGGTTATACATACTACGTGTAAGTAGTATTCAAATCATAATACGATCTTTAATAACATCTAAGTTAGTACATGTGCATTTAAGAGCGTAAAATACGTATTTCGTTTATCCGAACGATTTCACTTATCCGAACACCAATCTTTGAGTTAACAAACGGAGGTGTTCGGATAACCGAGGGTGTACTGTAAGTCTAAAATGCAGGTAAATGAGATATGGAGTACAGATTTAGAACTATTTGCTGTTGCACTATTATTTAAGACAGATATGTGGGTATTCACTAGTGATATGGGGAATAAATGGATGGTACTTTCAAGGTAATGGTACAAGTTTGGAAAAGGTAATGACATTACCACCTGCTAATGAGTCCGGATCATTTTATATAAGACATACAGGCGATCACTATGAGCCTGTATTAGAGTTAAACTTAAAATAAAATGTATAGTAATTGATCTGGTTAGGCTGCATAAAATAAATGTAGTAATTTATTTTATGCGGTCTAACCACATATACTAACAAATACAAATACAAATATAAATACTACAAATACAAATACAAATACAAATTTGTTGCAGAAGAGTAAACATAACATTTATTAAGTGTAAAAGGATTCTGGCTGATCAAATCTTAGTTCACAAAGTATAATAACTATATTAAATTGTTGAGAATTCTAACATAACAACGCTCCAGGTACATTCCAGGTACATTTTATTGCTATACTTTAAAACAACTCATTCTTATCGAAGATTACTACTACATAAATCAAAAGTAATAATATTATTTTAGCATAATGAATCAATTACAGAATATAGATGTGATTGATGTAATATTTCATTAGAAAATAGTGATCTTCAAACTTAGCACTTTTGAGCTCCAAATTTTGGAGTAATTGGTAAGTAATTATTTAAAATTTTATAAGAAATGTTTTTTGCGTAATGAGTTGAGCTCATTTCTATGGTAGAAGGGTGCTAGATTTCATTTATGGAGGTTAATTTAGAATACAATCAATTGATCTTAGTTAAATTAACAAAGTAAAATTGGTTGTTACAGAAATTTTGAGACACCCTGTATATTTTACATTTTTGGATAATATATTTATGTTCTTTTTATAATATATTTTTATTGTTTTATTATGTATTTTGTATATATTATTTGTTCTATTATGTATGTTCGAGCCAGGAGTCTCACTATCCTTAGGTGCTCCTAGTAAAAAATGATAAAAACTGGTTCTAGTAGCTCGTTGAATTGCCTTCGAATTAACCCTCCAGTGGGAAGTGAGCACGTATATGGCCACATTACTGTGCATTCAGTTGCTTGTGGATTACAAACATTAAAATTATATACTTTATTCTATTCTCTTTTGGAATGTTTCCTAAACTGTGATCCGAGACCCAAAAAGTATTATGGTAATTGGGATCATTGTCCTTCTTAAAAGCTCGAATGGCTTAAAGAGATTGGGGAACATTATTATTTTCTACAAATGATAACATTAAATCCTATTTAAGTTTGAGACCTTAATAATTATAAAGATATCGCGGTCGAATGCAATCATATATATTTAGTATATTAGGTATACTTTAAAAGATTCCGATTTCTTAATTAAGGATTCAAAATACGTATATTTAACCTTGATCAAATTTGGTTAAAGGTACTCATGTCTTGGATCAATTAGGAATACCATTACATAAATAAGTACATGTAAATATGAGCCATAATAAAAACGGGACGCAGCGTTTAATTTCGTGGGATATGGCGAGACGCATTAGGAAAATATTATACAAATAATTTAAAAAAGCGGGAAATTAGAAGACTAGGTCCCGCCAAAAAAGGACAGTTGGCAAGTATGCCATTAGAACATTACAGTAAGTAATTTTCGATGGCATGCATGAATAAATAATACAACTTAATCCTTAAAACTTTAAGTCAAGAATTGTAAAAGTTAAATACTCTCAGTGGATTTATTTAATCTTACATGAGTTGTACCCACGTATTTTTCGAAGTCATTTATATTAAGCACACATATCTAATAAAAACTAATTTTAGAAATCACACAGACTTTTAAAATGTGTTAAGTAACATTATTTGAACTATAACTTCAAGCAAGAAAGACAGTCATTGTATTACTTTAGCTAATAGTCTTATCTTTTACAATCACTTCTCTGTATACAGTATAGTGTTGCTGTAATACAATTTCTTATTGGGGAAGATGCTCAAATATAGATGGATTAAAAATGGAATATTTCAAAAAATCGATTAGCAGCCCTATGTTTTTATTATTAAAAATAAGATATAGGGTAATAAAGAATACATTGATGGAGTATCAACTCTGAAAGCTGGATAAAAATGTAGAAAAAGTCGCCAGAAGTCGGCATTCAAAATTTCGGATTTTTAGTGAACTAACTAATGAATTTAGACGATTCAAATCACGTCTCATAAAACGTCCAATTCTATCAAATAATAATACTCCAGCTGAATTACATCTTAAATAGATTTAAAAATCAAAGCTTAAAGCATGCTCACTCTGGTAACCAGCAGGAGGGGTAAACGTCCGAACTTAACTGAATGCTAACTTTGCCAACCTATACTTCCAAGAAATTTGGAATTTTCTTATGAAATTTTAACTGCATAAACGTCGGTTAATCAGAAATATGGGTGCAAGCTCTTGAAATATAATTTTGAGAGGAACTACTAAAATTATTGGTTGAGGTTGTCCGGTTCGACTATAAAATTTTATCAACTAAGAGGTAAAAAATAGAATTTTAATTTTTTTTTCATAAACGTAGGTCCCTCCTCTTTAGAAATTATCCAAATCGGACATTGGAAAGTTCTCAAATTTACACTTCAAGTGTGCTCAGTCGAATACAAGTCAACTTAACACTCGTGTTCAAGGAAGGTGGAAATAGAAACAGGATGGATCCTTGAGTAGGGAGGTCGATATATTATGATAATACGAAGGGGACATATGACTCCCTCTACTAAGCAAGGACCAATTGTAGGCTTTTGTGACATAAATACCTGCCTAGCTCAATGATTTCGAATTCAAATTTTAGCAAATTCACAACTTCACATCCTTGGTACAGAGCATAAACCTCAAATGTATTCACAATATCAAAGAATATTCTCGCACAAAAAAAGAAACTCTATCGTCACCTCTACAAAATAGTGAATTCGACTTTTGAAAAATTCATTTCATGTAGCAAAGATGCTTGAAAACAAAAAGTGGCCAAGCATTGAGTTAAATTGGATTTTGAAGTGTGATAACTACCTAAAAGGCTTTTTCAGAAATCAAAACTGCATAACATATGTTTTCATATAAAGAATACCTTTGGAGTTATCCTCTACAAAGTATTCGAGAAGTTGAGAATTTTTCAAAATGTGAATTCAAAGTCATCGAGCAAAGTTAGCATTTTATGTTAAAAAAGTCTCCAGTGTGTTTGGTTGCTTTTTAATGTGTAATATAATAAATTTCAGCCTAATTCTCGTCCGAAACTGGGCTTATATTGCAAACTTTGACATACATGTGGTAATTTACCCATGATAAGGTATATTGAAACTATACTGTAAAATTAGCAAAGTATTAATTAGCTTCATGTATCCCGTCAACTTAATGATATTGTCCTCCTTGACATTTAGAACAATTTACAAACTTCAATTATTTATAACCTATATTAAATTTTGCACGTAATTCGTTGTTGTCAAATCAGACTCAGATAGCGAAATGTTACAAATGCAACAAATAAATATAATTAGAATCATTTAGAGGTAGTATGTAAATAAGAAATACCGTTTCATTAGAAACAAGTCTGTCATACTCTGCACGATTAGTAACAGCAAATAGAGCTACAATATCATTCATTACCAAATAGTCATTAATTTGATGAACACTTGGATAATCAAATTCATTTGAATGAGTATAAGCATACAATTGATCAGAAATACGATCAAGGTAACAATTTCCATCATGTGGACGCACAACGCCACCTAACTTCCCATCTCCTGCAGCGTGAAAATCAGCATCAGTAGCCATTAGCAATAAATGACGTGCTCGTTGTCTCCACCCAATAAAATTTGTACATACAATTGCCTAGATGGAAATCAAGCAATAATAAATGAACTTGACCAGTATCCAAAAAATCGATAAGAATAAATGCTTCCAAGTGTAATCTAGAATCAATAAAACACGTATCAATACCTCTAAGATTCTCTTTGCTTACATGTCCTCAAATTTAAAAAAAAGTTGTTGTCAGCCTTGATACAGTGTACAACGTTAAGAGGCGGGTTAAAAATGGGTCAAGTCTTCGCCATAACTTTGGCGCTGGGAGACCACGTACCCTACGAAATTCAATAAAAAGGAATATTAGTGCATATATTAGACGTAAACCCCACTTATCTCTTCGCTGTATCGCTTCGAATCTACAACCAAGTGTCTCACATGAGACTGTACGAAGTGCCTACGGGATATGAACTACAGTAAACCCTATGCTACTCGATCTCCACTGCTTACGGAGAATCATAAAACAATGCGCGTTAAATGGGCTAAAAGGTTCAAATACCTCAAGAACCAGTGGGCAAAAACCATTTTTGTTGACGAAATGTCGATTTGGCTTTCGAAGGGGAAAATTAGGATGTGGACAAAAAAGACCAAAAAAGAATCAGTCCTACCACTAAACATTCCTCGAAGATAAATGTCTGGGCTGCTTTCTGCTCAATGGGAGTTTTCCCAATTTGCTTTTTTAAGGAGAATATGGATAGAAGATTGTTTATCCAAATAATGGAGGGGTATTTACTAACGCAGGCGAACGTATTTTTTGAGAGCAACTGGAGATTAGTCATGGACAACGATCCAAAGCACACTTCGCGGCTAGCCCATGATTGGATATTTGAATATTTTTGAATAATTTTAGGTTGTAGAATTTGTCCTAGGGTATAGAACACCATAATTATATATAATCTAAAATTCTAAATAATTACTTGACAGACTGTATATCACTGTAACGAATTGATTGAAGAGACTGCAGGTCAAAGAAAACTAATTTTTTCCATGTGGGAATCTTTTGGCTATGGCTCCACTAAGTTCAGAGCTCAGATAAAAAGGTTAACTCATCATGGAATTATTACGTCATTGTCACCTTTTTCATAATTAGAAATTTCAGTTTTTCAACCATAATTCAGCCGTTTTAAGTGATAGAAGGCTGAAATTTTAATAGAATGTGTATATATTAATATATCTCACATATGAGACAACTATAATCAAAAAATGATGACTCATCACTCTATTATGACGTCATCATTACACATCAAAAAGTTTAAAAATTTACAAATTTGGTGATTTTTCGTGCGATATCGATTATAACAGTAGGACAGACGTATTTAGAGATGTTATCCCCGTTATAATTAATCAACGTGACCCCAGGCGCCTCCAGCGGACACTAAGTGTCCGCCAGCCGCGCAGCGCAAGCAAGCGAAGCGCGCTGATGAAAAATGTAAATAGCTTTGATTATGGCAAAAAGATTTCCTTATTGTTCATAGAAAATCCCAAGAAAATCCAAAGAGAGCCTAAGGATGTCAAAATCGTCACATAGAGGGAGTAAACTGAAAGGGATATTTAAATTTCCAGCTCCCATCCCTTTTTTGCAGCATCACTCAGCGAATTTTCGTGCTATTGTTTCTCTTATCGAGAAAGAATGCAGAATCGTCTCAGCTTGCACAAAAACAGAAATCAAGATACGAGGTCGTATAAAATGAGTTTTGTTGCATTAAAGTTCAAACGCCTTAACTCGCAGAAAAGGAATTGTATTTTGCAAAGCTGAGACAATCCTGCATTGATAGAATAAAGATAGCATGAAAATTCGCTGAGTCATGATGCCAGAAAGGGATGGGTTAGAGAATTCTTAACAACATCCCTTTGTTCCATGTGAAAATTTTGACATTAAAAAGCCCCTTTGGGAGCTATGTGGGTTTTAGGTGAATAAAAATAAAAATCAATACATTGCTCCTACATTGCTCCGATTGTTAATCTTAATTGTAATATAGTACAATAATTAAAACTCATTCAACTTTTCAGTTCAATGAAATACTACTCTCATCAAAAAATGAATACTCACCATCCGTTATGACGTCATTACTACGCATAAAAAAAATGTATTAAAACTGTAAGACAGACGTATTTAGGCATGTTATATACCTTACAATTAATCAATGTGAGCCCCAATTATATACCCGCCAATCGCTTTTATGTGTAATAAAAATGGCCAATATAAATAATTTGCAACTAGAATCGCAAGAACTTACCCAAATTCAGTTATGAACGAATATACGTAGTAATTGTAAAATGATTTGCATCTAAGGATTCTGTCTAACATGAGGGAAATGCTCGAAATCCAGGGAAATTTTCTGAAGGGGTTGGCATTTATTATCTAGGATGATTACATGCTCTTTGGATTCTTAGTTGAAGTTGACTTGAAAATGAAATATTCAACCACCGTAAACTGGGGCGACTTTGGCCCTAAGAGGTTGCTTTGTCCCACAATAACAATTTTAATAAAATATACTCAAACTTAGAAATATTGTGATTCAAATACCTTTGGATATATTGACAGTTTCATCCAACATATATCAATGTGATTACATTGATTCATAATTTGGAAGTACAGTGGAACCTGTATATAACGGCCACCCAAGGGAATGTACAAAATTGGCCGTTATACAAAGGTGACCGTTATATACAGGTGATTGTCTAAATCCCCAAAAGGTCTCAACGTAGTGCAATAAATATAAGTTTTTAGAAATCCATTACTTGAAGTAAATACAATACACTTGTTTATCGTTCGTAACAGGTCCTGTAATAATGACATAAAAATCTAAAAAAGGTGATGGCCGTTATAGACAGGTGACCGTTATATACAGTGGCCGTTATAGCAGCTTCGACTGTATATATACATATATAAATATATATACATATATAAACATATATAAATATATATATACAGTATGTCCCATAATTATTTAGAATTTTGCTTGATTCAATCTTTTTCGATATCTGACTAGATTAAGCTCTAATACTGGTACTTTTATTAATCAACCTTATGTCAATAATCGTTGATAATGTAGTAATACACTAAAACCTATTCTAAAATGGATTTTTCCAATTTTTATATAATGATGACGTCATGATGATGCGACCAAAATTGCATAGTTTCTTAATCTGTATTTAACTATTCATATATTAGGTCCATATAATTGTAATGACTCAAACTGAGAAGAGAGCTCGGATTAGAGTGCTATTAGACGCTAAAAAACATACACCTAGAGAAATTTCTGATCTTATTGGTGTTTCTCTTGCTACAGTCTACAACGTTAAATCCAGGATTCAGGCGAATATCTCAATGAAACATCGCAAGGGAGGTGGCAGACCCTCTAAATTGGCTCCACTTCTACGAAACAGCATTGCACAACAAATACGAAGGACGCCATATATTTCTTTAAGATCTATGGCAAGCAAATGTCCAGTTGATGTGTCAAAAAATACCGTAGCTCGATGTTTAATAAAATTAAACTACACTAAGCCGTACCCCACCCCAGTTCCGATGTTATCTGAAAAAAATCGTTCTAATAGGGTTGAATGGGCTTACTGGAATATCAGAAACTTCTGGCAAGACGCAATCTTCGCTGATGAAGCATCCATCTGGATAAATAGAGGTCGTGTTCGCATGTGGACCAAAAATGGCACCAGCAGAACTACACCAACAGTTAAACATACTTCGTCAGCTGGGACATTCCCACTATATATTTTTAGGGAGAATCTAACTGCCCAGATATTTTGCGAGATTTTAAATGGACATTTGTTACAACAGGCACGTGTTTTACATGGAGAGAAGTGGTTTCTCGTCCAGGATAATGACCCGAAAAATACTGCTAAGATAACCAAGGCTTGGATGGAAGAGAATATGCCACAAAATACCATAGACTGGCCCAGTCAGAGTCCAGATGTCAACTCCATCGAGAACTTGTTTGCGTGGTTGAAACAGGAATTGATTAAAAAGGTCCAGCTACTCTAAAAGCTCTCAAGGATGATGTTGTTGCTATATGGGAAAGTATAGATGTATTTTTTCTCGAGCCATATTGGAGTTCGATGCCAAAGAGGTGCCAACTATTGATAGATAACAATGGCTCTAAAATAAAATATTAAACTACACAATATCAGTTATCTTATAAAAGCAGGCGAACAATGTTACTAATTAACAAAAAAAATTCTGAGTCATTATTAAAATTCTAAATAATTATGGGACATACTGTATATAAGCGCGCTTCGTGGCTGGCGGACACTTTTTGCAGTGGCGGATCCAGGGGGGATAGGGGGATATATCATCCCACCAGACCTTTAGCCTCCCAGGCTTTCGAATTCATTCTGATCATGATTTTCTTTTTCATACTATATTTTCAATCATGTCTTTGATTTAAAGCCATTTTAAAATTGGTTGTTGCTTCTCAACTTCTCTCGGTTGTGAAATTAGTATAATGTACATATACAGGGTGGCCCATAAGTTCTGTCCCAAGCTTTATTAGGTATAAAATTTCTTATATTACTCAAACAATATTAGTTATTATTGTTTTTAGAGATTGTAATTCGAATATTCTCAATTACTTCAAAAGATTTTTCGAGTCTAAGACCAGGAACTGTGTTTTGTATTGTGAGTTTTGTCGAGAAAAAATTTGTCCTGACTCGCAGTGAAAAACGAGAATCAGGCCCCACTGCTTTTCAAATTACCTTTCTAGAGTCTATAAATTCTAGGACAAATTAGCTCTCACATTTTCCTCGAACACTCTAAATTTGTAGAAATATAGGACGTTTAGATCAGTGTATATTGAGAACCATTTGGATCAGATTTTTAGTGATGTGAAAACAAGTGCCATTTTTGATGATTTTGCAAAATGTACCTAATTTGAACTCGCTAAATAATAACTTCATCTCGTTTCTGATAAAGCATTCAATGGATTTGTGAAATATTTCCATGATGAATGAAGGAAAGGTATCTGGTGCTAAATCGTCATGGAACATCGATTATAGAGACATTTTTTACAGAAGCAGTGACCCTGATTCTCGATTTTCGCTGCGTGCCAGGACACATATTTTCTCCACAAAACTCACCATACAAAACACAGTTCCAGGTCTCAGACTAGAAAAATTATTTAAAATCTTTGAGAATATTTGAATTACAATCTCTAAAGTCCATAATAACTAAGACTGTTTGAGTATAAAAATTTTTATACCTAATGAAGCTTGGGACAGAACTTATGGGCCACCCTGTATATAGCTAGGTCAGGCGGAACTGATGAAGCAGGTCAAGTAATTGCCTTCACCTTTTGCCTTTGAATGTATAACTCTGGACAGGTTTGATAACAATTTTCCCTGACCATTTTGGATTTGCTTGCGTGTGGCCAGATAGCTATTTGTACTTTGACTTTTTTCTCATTTTTCTAAATCTAGGTATTACAAATTTGATAATGGATCCAAAAGAAAATGTTTACTGAATTATTTCAGGTCAAATGTACATAAATAGTTCAAATTCTATATACATACGCTATTACTTGTAGATTATATATATTAAATGTAGTTATATAAACAGAATACAAGTGGAATATAGGAGAGACCTTCAATCAGTGAGAATATAATATAATAAACATGAAATTGCATTTAGTTTGGTAGACAGGGGCTCTGCCCCTGGACCGGGAATACAGCGCACCCAGACCCCCAGCTGGGTTGATATCCCTCCCACCAGAGATTCCTGGACCCGCCACTTACATTGTGTCCGCTGGAGGCGCGCTTTGGGCGCCTGGGATTACATTGATTAATTATAATGGAGATTACAACTCTTGATACGTCTGTTTACTATTATAATCGATATTGAACGAAAAATCATCAAATTTGTCAATTTTTAAAATTTTGATGCGTATTGAGACGTCATAACAGAGTGATGAGTCATCATTTTTGGTAATAGTTGCATTATATTGAGATATATTCATATACACATTCTATTAAAAATCTTAGCCTTATAATACCTAAAATGGCTGATTTATAGTCGAAAAACTGAAATTTCAAATAATAAAAAAAGGTGACAATGACGTCATAATTCTATGATGAGTCGACATTTTCGTTTTGACATCAGAACTTAGTGGAGCCATAGCCAAAAGACTCCCACATGCCAAAAATCAGTTTTCTGCGGCTGGCAGTTTCTTCAATCAATTCGTTACAGATACAGTGTGTTTCATAATTATTGGCACCAGACTTTAACTTAATGTAGTATCAAACTTGTAATTAGAAAGAGTATTATAATTTCAGTATAACTTCATGTATGTATGTTCTTACTATATATACATTGTTTTGAGTCACACTATCATATACCATGTAATTACCCAGCATCTTTTCTAGAATGCAAACTCATTCTTTGTCGAAATTCCAACAACATTTTGCTATGGTATAGCAATGTTTTCTTCTATACCGCTTAATTTAGTTATAGAGATATCAAAGCATGTATATATCTTGTAGCTATGCAATTCTTAAGGATTTGTTCGAAGTGTTCAGCAAGATATAGGTTGTGAAAGTCAGAATTAGGAGTGTTCAAGTGATTACCCCACAAAAATCAAATTTCCCGAGAAAAAAAATTTAATTTGAGAAATAAAAATGGTATTTATGGTCAATACCCACAAATAGCACTAATTATTAGTTAAACCATTACTTTAAACATGTTAAGTTCAAAATTGTGAATTTTATGGGCTAAATTCCACTTTTTACATTGTTAATCTCTACGGGCCTCAATCACACTCCTAATTCTGACTTTCAGAACCTATATCTTGCTGAATACTTTGAACAAATCCTTAAGAAATGCATAACTACAAGATATATACATGCTTAGATATCTCTATAACTAAATTAAGCGGTATAGAAGAAAACATTGCTATACCATAGCAAAATGTTGTTGGAATTTTGTCAAAAAACTGAGACAAAGAATGAGTTTGCATTCTAGAAAAGATGCTGGGTAATCACATGGTATGATAGTGTGACTCAAAACAATGTATATATAGTAAGAAAATACATACATGAAGTTATCCTGAAATTATAATGCTCTTTCGAATTACAAGTTTGATACTACATTAAGTTAAAGTCTAGTGCCAATAATTATGAAACACACTGTATATATAGTATATCCTTACTATTAAAACTCGAATATATTTAGTTATTTATATATACAGTGGTGTTCGCTTAATAGCAAGTCGATTTTAGCTCAAAATTAGATTGCTATTAAGCGAACTTGATAATAGAGAAACGAAATTAACATAATAAGCACGCTTGGGACCTGAAAATAATTTGCTAAAAGACGAATATTGCTATTAGAGCAATTGCGAATAAACATACACCACTGTATATAAAGCGCAATTCACTTGATTGTGCTCTGCGGCTGGCGGACACTTTATATCACCAGTGGTCAGTGGTCACCATTGATTAATTATATTGGAGATAACATCTCTAAATACGTCTGTCCTGCTGTTATAATCGATATCGCAGGAAAAATCACCAAATTTGTCAATTTTCGATGCATAAAGATTACGTCAAAACAGGGTGATGAGTCATCATTATATGATCATAGTTGCATCATTTGTGAGGTAAGTTAGTATATAGATTCTATTAGAATTTCAGGCGTCTATCTCCTTTAATGGCAGAGTTATGCGCGAATAACGGTATTGATTAACTTTTAATAATGTGACAATGACGTCATAATTCTATGATGAGTCGACATTTTCGGTTGAGCTTAGAACTTGCTGGAGCCAAAGCCAAAAGACTCCCACATGCAAAAATCAGTTTTCTGCGCCAGGCAGTTTCTTCAATCAATTCGTTACATATATATATATATATATATATATATATGTAACGAATTGATTGAAGAAACTGCCGGGCGCAGAAAGCTGATTTTCGGCATGTGGGAGACTTTTGGCTATGGCTCCAGTAAGTTCTGAGCTCAGACGAAAATGTCAACATATCATGGAATTATGACGTCATAGTCACCTTTTCAAAAGTTAAGCAATACAGTTTTTCGAACATAACTCAGCCATTAGAGGAGATATAAGTCTGAAATTTTAATAGAATCTGTATACTAACATACTTCACATATGATGCAACTATGTATCATCAAAAAAAGATGGCTCATCACTTTTTATGACGTCATCATTACTCATCAAAATTTTTAAAATTGATAAATTTAGTGACTTTTCGTGCGATATAGATTATAGGAGTAGGACAGACGTATTTAGAGATGTTATCTCCCTTATAATTAATCAATGTGATCCCAGGTGACAGAAGGGAGCCTATGGCGAACACAAAGTGTCCGCCAGCCGCACAGCGCATGCAAGCGAATATATATTTAATAGAAAAAGTATGTATATATATACGTACAATCGCGCTTCGCTTGCTTTCGCTGCGCGGCTGGCGGACACTTTGTGTCCGCCTGGGGTAACATTGGTTTATTATGATGGAGATATCATCTCGAAATACGTCTGTCCTACGATACAATCTATATCGCACGAAAAATCACCAAATTTATCAATTTTTAAAATTTTTGATGAGTAATGATGACGTCATAACAAAGTGATGAGTCATCATTTTTGATAGTTGCAACCAGGGTTTCATCCAGCTTTCCGAAGTCATACGCATAAATGGGCGCCACCATTTTTCTACGCGCCTAGACTCCGCATTTTTATATATGTTTTATGCCACGCGCCTAAGTAGGCGTATGCCGTACGCTTAAATCATATGCCTAATTAGATCCATGGGATCAAATACGCGCCTCTAGGCGCGTCCAGTACGCCTGGATGAAAGCCTGGTTGCAACATATGTGAGATATGTTAGTATACAGATTCTATTAAAATTTCAGCCTTCAATCTCCTATAATGGCTGAGTTATGCTCGAATAACTGTATTGCTTAACTTTTTAAAATGTGACAATGACGTCATAATTCCATGATGAGTCGACATTTTCCTCTGAGCTCAGAACTTACTGGAGCCATAGCCAAAAGACTCCGACATGGCAAAAATCAGCTTTCTGCGCCAAGCAGTTTCTTCAATCAATTCGTTACAGATATATATATATATATATACAGTTGACTCCGCTTAATAGGGTCACATCGGTCAGGACATATTTTGCCTCGATTAAGCGGAGAACCCTATTAACCGAAAATATTTTGCACTAGCCTCTATGTGTGAGAGCTATTTCGGTCCTGCCAAAAGTGGTCCGATTAAGCGGTTGACCCGATTAAACAGTGACCCTATTAAGCGGAGTCGACTGTATATACACACACACATTAATCGAGTTTTAATAGTGAGGATATATAATTAAAAATTAATCGAATTGAGTCCAGCGCCCTTTGGGCGACAGGACTCATTTCGATTACTTATAAGGTAGATAGCATCTCTAAAACGTCTGTCTTAATGTTAGAATCGATATCACTCAAAAAATCACCGAATTTGTCAATTTTTTTATTTTTGATACTAATTGATGACATCATAACAGAGTGATCAGTCGTCATTTTTTAATGAGAGTAGTATCATATTTGTGATAAATTATTATACAAATTATATTAAAATTTCAGCTTTCTATTACTTTAAATGGCTGAGTTATGGTCAAAAAACTGAAATTTATAATTATAAAAAAGGTGATATTGACGTCATAATTCCATGATGAGTCGAGTTTTTCACCTGAGGTCAGAAATTAGTGGAGTTATAGTCAAAAAACTCCCACATGCCAAAAATCGCTGTCTGTGCCTGGCAATTTCTTCGTTACAGGGAGAGATGAACAAAATGCATTAACTAGCAGCTATCGCCGTTCGCGGACTGCACAATCGCGGTTTTATTTGCAGAATATTTTGACCTAAAACGCTAAATTGGCTCAAAAACAAAATTCACAACCTCAAATTCTTGGTAGCATTATAACTCAAAATTATATCAAAAGATACCGAGCTCAAAAGACACAACATTGTTTCGTCAATAAACTGACTAATTTCGATTTTTTTTAATGCCTTTTACGGGAGTGAAGACGTTACAAATTTTGAACGTGATATTCTTTGAATGGTTATTTTGGTTCCAACGTCCAGACCTGGGAGAGCTGTCCCCCCAGGCTCCAGTCCTGGGGGGGCCGTCCCCTTAGGCTTCAGACCTGGGGTGGGCTGGCGGCACCCTAGGTACCCACACTTGGCGCCTATGATATAGTACATTGTGATTTGCCTTTTTATGAAAATTTTTCATTAAATGAAAATTTTGTTATAAATTCGCAGGAACGGTCTTAATCACTTTTGAATTGTGAGCATTTTCACTGAATATAGACTTTCATAACATTTTATTTAATACAAGCGCGCTCCGATTTTTTGCGTTGGAATTCTATATCTGATATCTGACAAATCGAAATACAACTCTTTATTAAGCTCACAAGCAATTGAAAAGCTTAAGACCACTGTTAATAGAAAACTTGTTTCAGGTTCAAAAACACTCTTAGTGGGGATGTGGACGGGCATATTTCATTATCATGATCTCGATATTTGATATAACAATAAAACCCGCTTATTTGACGCATAATTGGCTACAAACATTTGATTAAAGCAGTAAATCTTAAAAACAATCAGTATACAGTCGAACCATCTATAGCCCACCTCTATATAGCTGCCATCTGCACAGTGCTTCCAAGTCTCCATAAATTTACGTAGACTACGTAAATTTGGCTGCAATCTACGTGTCTACGTATGAAGACCCGATTTATTGGTATTTCTTGCGTAATACATTTAATACTTCTTGTTTAAAACATCTAACTGCGTTTTGTTTTTATTAGTGAACCATGTTATCATTCTGATTATATCACATTACTAATACTCTTCAAATTATGTTAGATCGCGAGATATAATCAGTTGACAAATTTGACATCCAATCTTTTAAAATGGATTTGGGCTTAATTCTTGTATGTACAACCATATTAAATAGTGCTTTAATAGTTTGCGAAAGCGTCCATATATCTGTCTTTATTTATGATCATTCATACAAAGTTGTTAGCTTATGCATAGCCTACTATAATAAGGCCTCGGAATAACTTGCGAATTTGGCACTAGGGATGCAGTAGAAGATGGTTGAAGAAATACATGAGCTGCCTTAAATCATTAACAAAGCACAATAGAGCTTAGGAATGTATTACCAGCATATATAAATATGGTGTCAAAGCACTCATATCCGTTGTGAAAATTTAGAATAGTCATCAAATGATTGCGCAACAGGCTATATTTGTGTCAAATTTAGTGATTTTCAGAGGTCGTTTAAGGGCACTTCTAAGTGCTTTTATTGTAAAGTTTTTCGCATAGAACTGAGAAGTGAATGTGTTAATGCTAAAAATTTGGAAATTTTTCATGGAATGTTCTTACATTCCAGTGTTGCTATGGAAACGTGTTTGGTCAGTTGGGGCTATATCTTGAAAACAGCGATAGCTAGACATTCAAATTTAATCCCATTTGATAGCAAATAGGCTACTTCCTATTAAGCTATAATACAATTTCTGTCTTAATTCAATAATTTACGAGTTATTAGACAATTTATCATATTGGTCACATTTGGTAATTTGTCGAATATCTCGTAAACCATTGAATTTAGACATAGAAATTGTATTATAGCTTAATAGGAAGTAGCCTATTTGCTATCAAATGGGATTAAATTTGAATGTCTAGCTATCGCTATATTCAAGATATAGCCCCAACTGACCAAAACACGTTTCCATGGCAACACTGGAATGTAAGAACATTCCATGAAAAATTTCCAAATTTTTAGCATTAACACATTCACTTCTCAGTTCTATGCGAAAAACTTTATAATAAAAGCACTTAGAAGTGCCCTTAAACGACCTCTGAAAATCACTAAATTTGACACAAATATAGCCTGTTGCGCAATCATTTGATGACTAATCTAAATTTTCACAACGGATATGAGTGCTTTGACACCATATTTATATATGCTGGTAATACATTCCTAAGCTCTATTGTGCTTTGTTAATGATTTAAGGCAGCTCATGTATTTCTTCATCCATCTTCTACCGCATCCCTGGTAAAGTTACTCTTAGGCCTTATATATAGTAGGCTACACAGTGGCACGAAACCTCATTTTGGTGGTATTGACACTTTTTGTTGATGATAGGGTATAAACAAGTATTATTGACCTATAGGATATCGAACCTTTTAAATCGATTGCGATTATCAGAAATTTTGTAAGGCTTCAGATTCGCAAATTATGACGTCATCGCAGTTATGCTACAATTCCCAAAATATTAGTAAAATAGAATATATCCAAGAAAATGAGATGTTTAATCATCTTCTGGAAAGATAAGCGAATTTACAAGTTTTTCCTGGTCACTAATATCCTCAATTAACACGCTAGCGTCTGGGACTGATTTCCTTACCCTTCTATTGAGTAAAAGGAGTGGGTCGCTCTGACACAGCAACCGGGTAAAAACATCTTTAATATTATCTTCAAAGCTGAATTTACGAGATAAGCGTTCTCTATATCGACGAATCAACTTATTACTCGCTTCAAGACCTTCTTCCGATAATTGTTCCAGTCCTAAGCCATTATTGAAACAAGAAATTATGTCTGGTGCTTGTGCTAATACCTTGTGTAGCGTTGGTGTAATATTTGCCCAAGGAAACGTTTTCAAAATTACTAGATAGAGTTTCCGGCAGACGAGTGCTAGTTCTTCCGTGTCTATACGACGTCCACAGTTATACACCCTCAAGATAGCTCCAAGGTAGGTATGAATCAAAAGGATAGCTTCTTTGTAATCTGTATGTATCGTTGAAAGTACCCAATATAAGAAATCCTTCTCACTGCTCTTTCTTTGGACTAGACAACGTCTGGCTACATTCCCAGTAGTGGAAGTTCCCCCTTGTGAAGATGCAAAATCAATCAGAATATTTAATTTTTCTCTTAATAATCCGAAGACAAAATTTCTTGCACTTTTGACCTTCACTGAACTCGGTGACCATGTGCAAATTCCACCATTTAGATGACCGATTAAGTCCATGAACCAACTAAAACATCTTAGATAAGCGTGCAAAGGTGAACTGGGAATTATATCGATATCAGATAAAGGAACATGCGTGAGATTAAAACGTTGATCGCTAGTTAGAGAGAGAAATTCTTCTTCATTGACTTCCTGGAAGAGAACCTTGGCATCGCTGATAAATCTGTTTATTGGAAAACCATCGCTGACTAAGTCTACATCGTGAATTTGTTTGAATGTAGCAGTGCAGAACTGGCAGGATGCACCTCCAGCACCGCTAAGAATATGGGCCATTTTACCATCTAACTGCGAACGTAAAATATCTACGGTAGCATGATGCCCATTATTTAGATCCAACCCATTTTTTTTAAGAACATCAGTTTCCGTGTTGATCATCGTTTTCATTAAAAAACTGACAGTTGCTGAATTTTCTGGAAGTGCTAGTAGTGCAATAGGCCGGATCGAAAAGGGAGAATTAGGTACAGGATTTTTCCAAAGAGTGTTGCTATGAATATCTGAAATCGTTATCACTTTGAAACCAAACAGGAGGAAATTTTTAGTTGAGATGTCCGGATGAGAGGTTACTTGATGATATACACGATGGGATCCAGACCCATCTAGTCCGTCAGAGATACGAACTTGTAGTGGCTGTTTAGAATCATCAATCGAGATATTCGCTAAAATTCTATTAACCGTATGAGTGAGTAATTTGCTGTATGGTATGCCTATGCCAACTGAATAGCCTTCTCTCTCCACAAAATGAATATCATCGACTAAACTAATTTGATTACGATGAAGAGCTAAGCTATTGTAACCTGGAAGAGTAATGGATTCTGTCAATAATAGACGCCTCAAATCAAGATATTTCGACTTGCCTATTTCTAGAGAGTCCAACAAAAAAGCTGATGCGTCCAGAGACAGTTTGCAATTGAGCTTCCCGAATGTTCCAGTACTGATGATCTCTTTCATCGCTTTAGCAGTGCAATTGTCGTGCTCTTCCAGTGAATAAAATTTTACTAGGTAGATAGCTATTGTTTTAGGAGTAGAATCCTCATGTTGAGCAACAGCTTCAACGTGCGACCTGAGCTCAGCTAGTCGATTACGAATGGACCTATTCTGCAACTCGCTAATGTGCCTAACATGTTTTCGACTGAAATCTTCCTTGAATTCAACTGTCGGTTGAGAAGTTCGCAATCTGTCGGTGGAGAAGTCGCAGTCTGAGGATTGAGGGAACTCACTATGTAATGGATTTATGGAAGGTGTGCAAAAATGCAACTGGTTCCAGCTCGTTAAGTCAGATCTTTTTACATAGACTAGTCTCTCCTTCTTCATATCGGAGAATTTCCTGCGAAAATAGTCCGATTTAGTTTCTTCTAATCCATATTTCTGGATGAACAAGCGAGAAATATCACTAAAGGTTTTGTCAGAGTTGGAGGTGAAGAAATGATATGCTTCTTCGTTGTTCATCGTTATACTAATTTCTAATTGCTAATCAACCATAAAATAAAATTCGGATTTTTTCATCTAATTTTTAATGGATTTAACGGCGGTCAAATTGGGAAAACATTCAAATGGTTATTAGGGCAAACTTCGGTAGGGCTGGAAATTATTTTATTCATTCGAAATCGACTACTCAATAATAAAATATCAAAGTTTTAACTCGCAACAATAGGCAAAATTAGTACTGGTACTTTAAGAGATGATGAAATAAAATTGAATTCATAAAAATTACAATGGTTTCATACCAAAATTATTTGCATCTCACTGTACATTATTGTTTATTTATGTATTGCATCTTAAAGAGAGTTCAAAATAGTACATAGTTGATAGTCATAATCATGCCTTGACTCAATTTTCGTTGAATAGGAATTTAAATTCCAAACTCAGGTTTTGAACATTAAGAATTCCTAATTTTATCTATTGCGGTTACTTGACTTTGGAATGCCAAATTAAAGAATAAGACTGTCCAAAGCAAATAGAGTTTTGATGAATTTCTAGGTTCTCATATTATTAGAAAATGGTAAACAGCTTTTTAGACAAATTGAAGAGTATGAAATTTCATGCTAATGCAACCCATCGTGCCATTGTGGGCTATGGTTTATGCAATTTGTAAAAGTAAATTAATACCTGTTGGGTCATTAAGGGATTTTAGAATGCTCCGTAAAAAAAAATTTTCTCAGTAAATTTTATGGTCAATCTCCAGGAATTTTTCTGAACTCACTTGGCAGCACTGCATCTGCACATAATGACTACCTAAAAATATTTGAACAGTCCCGTCTGATTTCATGTAATATTGACCTGCGTATAACGACCACCATCCCAACTCAGCGGCCCCACTTTTCCAGTCCCTCGGGGGCTCTAAAACTGTCAATAACGTCCCGTTCATGTTTAGAACGAGTACAAAGTGTTTACTACGATTCCTATTCCGAACGATGATCTAGTTCAGTGGTCGTCAAACTTTTTTCCCAGCGTACCCCCTGGCTATTTTTTGAACTTTACGCGTACCCCCAAGTAAGGAGAAATTATGGCTGAATGAGATATAACATACTTAACAGACTCGTCTCAAAAAGAGCTCGGGTACCCCCATGAGAAGCCTCGCGTACCCCAGTTTGAAGACCACTGATCTAGTTGAATGTACATCAGTGACATCGAAAGTACATTTATAGATTGCCACTGAATCGCATCGCTACAACCTGGCACTTAATATTCTGGACCTTACATGTCTATAACTGAAGACGGGTTCAAAAGTACACTGAAATGTTAGTTATATCAACTATATAATGTAATCAATAGTAATAAAGCACGCACCTGAAATAAACAATAAGATGCTAATCGCAATAGTGACAATATACTAAGTCAAAAGTATTCGAAAACTTGATTCTTTCCTATATAAATAGTGACAAGCGCGCTTCGCTTGCATGCGCTGCGCGGCTGGCGGACACTTTGTGTCCGCCGGATGCTCCTTTCGGTCGCCTGGGGTCACATTGGTTAATTATAAGGGAGATAGCATCTCTAAATATGTCTGTCTTACTAAATCGCACGAGAAATCACCAAATTTATCAATTTTTAAAATTTTGATGAGTAATGATGACGTCATAACCATAGGCGTCGGACCCACCCGGTTACCCGGCATGGGCCGGGCGGCCCGGCTTTACCCGGCATCGTCGGTTATGGGCCAGATAGGCCCAGAGCCTATCTGGCTGGGTACAAGCTTACCTAATACATTCCCAAAGTCCTAGAACCGTGTATCATGCAGTGTAATTACTGTATCTACTAAAACATAGCAACTAACATCATGACAGACGACCGGAGAAACCAGAAAGGATAGTCGATTTCTATAGAGTTTTATTTATGTTAGTGAATTGTAAGTGTGATATTTATTAATGCCGTGGATGTAGCGGCCTCGGAATCGATTGGGCCGAGCGGCCCGAAGGGCCAGCGGGTCCATTTCCGACGCCTATGGTCATAACAAAGTGATGAGTCATCATTTTTTGATGATAGTTGTATCATATGTGAGAAATGTTAGTATACAGATTCTATTAAAATTTCAGTGTTCTATCTCCTATAATGGCTGAGTTATGCTCGAATAACTATATTACTTAACTTTTAAAAATGTGACAATGACGTCATAATTCCCTGATGAGTCGACATTTTCGTCTGAGCTCATAACTTACTGGAGCCATAGCCAAAAGACTCCCACATGCCAAAAGTCAGCATTCTGGGCATGACAGTTTCTTCAATCAATTCGTTACAGATATATATATATATATATATATATATATATATATATACTACTATATATATATATATATATATATATATATATATATACACATACACACACAAACATTAATCGAGTTTTAATAGTAAGGATAAATTGACGTGTGAAGTCAGCAGCGAGCTCTAGCAGTGAGATATGAACACGACTTAGGGCTTAATTTCTCTGTCAATTCTGTACTAATCAAGTTCAAACTTGTTATATGGTATAATCTAGTATGGGGCTTTCCTTCATTCTGATAGTTAGTGTATGTCACCTCTCCTCATCCCACAATGACATTGCAATTTCCAATACTAAACACTCATAGACAATTTCGAGCACCACTCTACCTACATTATGCCTCCTCAAATTTCTTTTCTGACTCCCTGACCGCATACAACGTTAAGGTTGTTGTTCGGAAAATACCTAATAGTCCAGCACCACGGGGGGTCAACCGAGAAATTTGAAAAGTATGTAACTTTTTGGTGGTTTTGAATTCTAGCGTGTCCCCTTGACGATAATTAAGACCATGCCACTTTGACATGTTTGGGCAATTCCGCATTCAGGAAATCCTACTTAATGATCATGTAGAGTGTTGATTTATGTTTATTTGAACTCATGGAATATAAGGGAAAAACAAGGAGTCAATTGATGGGGTTACTAGGAGGTTTGAGTTGGAATGCTGCACATCCTGCGTCGTCAAAGAAAATATTCAGCTCGAATATGGTCATGTGACCCCTCAAATTTCTCCAAATTTAATGCTGAGTACGAATATCAACATTTAAACCTATTTGAGTATGTTATGGCTGGTCCAACCGATATTGGGAGGCATGGGTATTTATTGTCAGGGGGCGGTCATATGAATTTTCTAAACCGGGGCAAGGCGGGGCCAGAGAAAAAACATATGGGACCCTTCATATGATTTTGGCATAGGTGGTCGAATGAAATTCGGGGCCGCAGAATCAAACTCGGCGCTAAAGTCCCGGATATTTCCACTCCCCTGGGACCGCCCCTGTTTACAGTATGTCACAAATTATTAGCAGCGAACTTTAGCTTCGTGTAATATTAAACTTATATTTAGGATAATTTCAGAATGACTTCATTTACGCGTTTTCATTCTATATACTATACACTACCTTGAGTCACACTAGCATACCATGCAGTTATACAGCACCTTTTCTGGAATGCAAACTCATTTTTTGTCGATTTTCTTTGAAAATCCCAAATCCCAGTGGATATCTATCACAGTATAGCAATGTATTATTATATACTACTGAATTTAGTAATGCAAATATTATTTAGTTGTGTAATTTTTTAGTATTTGTATAAATTCACAATTTTATACTTGCCTTGTTTGAAGTAATAGTTTAACTAATAATTATGACTCTTAGTTAGGATTAACCTCAATTACAATCATATTATATTACAAAAATCTTTTTTTCCTTGATAAATCTTACTATTTTTTCAGATCCTAAATCTTGCTGAATCCTTTAACAAATACTCCAAAATTACGCAACTAAATATATACATAGACATACTTATATATTTGCTTAACTAATTTCAGTAGTACAGTAAACCATCGATTATCCGAACACCTTGAGAAATTATTACCAGATAAGTGTTCAGATAAGTGAAATAAGGGTATTACAACCTCGATTATCCGAACACTTAATTGAAGCTGGTTAAGTTTTCAAATAAATTTAAGTGTGTTTAGGTAGATGAAATAATAAAAGTTGGCTTCTAGTATACCTAGGCAATTATGTTAAATTATATCATAAGCCCAATTTAGTTGTAGTGGAAGTACCATAATAATTATATCCTCGAGAAATGTTATGCGACACAGAAATTAAAATAGTGTGATTGCAATCTACAGACAAGACAAGGAAGGAGTACTGGGTTTAAACAAATTTTACCCTAAAAGTTGAAAAAGAGTAAAGCGGGACTAGGGTTGCAAAATTCCCGGGAATTTTCAAATGTGGAAACTTTCCAGGAAACCTTCCGGGAATATTCCCGAGAATTTATAAGACCTGGAAATTTCTGCATAGTGTTTAAATAAATCTGATTGTTTCCGAGGCATTTCTCTGAGGAAAACAAATTTGAATTCAATTACAACCTTTCTTTATTTGCCTCTAAATACTCAAAGAGTAAGGAAAAAAATTTTTTTAAAATGTAAATTAGACAACCAGTTCCGAACTGAGTCAAGATGGATCAATAATAAATGTAATACAAAATCGAATACTAGTTGTAAGCAAGGTATTATACAGCCCTCTAGAAATACGCTCCTAATTTCAAACCTCTGTATTTTCATACGCCTAAATCGATAAATAACATCATAATACATAGTAAATTGGGTATTATTCTGGATTTTCACGCTCCTAAACACTTTGAGGTTTAAAATCACACGCCAAAAAGAGCGAATCGCGCTCCTAGATAATACTTTGGTTGTAAGTATAAGTTATCCGATTCTTCTATATACGTATTACAATCGGGAAACCTATCAAATAGTCTAACAATACGTTTCTGACTAGTTATTAAGTTAAAACTGATATGAGATAAACAGAAGCTTATAGCTTATAATAATATATTGGCAACAGCTCTAGTCAATAAATATCTGACAAATTTTAACCGAGTTTTATTTAATCTCATTGAAATGAAAAGTATATTGGCAATAATTGTTCTGAATCTTGTGATTCTCGTGAATGACATTAGAATTCAAAATATTGAATACAAAAATTGTGGCTGGTTGGAAAATCGTATACCGAGATGCAAATTAGATGGACTTTTCATATCTACTTGCCAAATTTAATGTATAATGGTTTAGCCAGGACAGGTCTATTGACAAATACAAACAGAAAACAAAATAATTGCATTTTAGAACTGGGCCACTATACAATATTATAGTCGGCACAGTAAAATCTTTGAATATTTCTCAATATTAAAGAAAAACGAAAATTCCCAAAATTCCCGAAAATTTCCAGGTCTTATAAATTCCCGGGAATATTCCCGGAAAGTTTCCCACCCTTTACAACCCTAAGCGGGACTAAGACTCGATTGTTCGGATAATCGAGGTGTTCAGATAATCGAGGTTCGGATAATCGAGGGTTTACTGTATATAAGAATATATTGCAATACTGTGGTAGACAGCTACTGGGATTTTCAGAAAGATTGCAACAAAAAAATGAGTTTGCATTCCAGAAAAGGTGCTGGTTAACTGCATGGTATGGTAGTATCACTCAAAATAGTGTATATATAGGATGAAAACTCAGAAATGAAGTAATCCTGAAATTATAATACTCTTCTTAAACATATACATAATATTACACAAAGTTAAAGTTCATTGCCAATCATTTTGGGACATACTGTAAATGCCCATGCCTTCCAATCTCGGTTGGACCAGCAATGACATACTCAATAGGTTATATATTCGTACTCAGCATTAAATTTGGAGAAATTTGAGGGGTCACATGACCATATTCGAGCTGAATATTTTCCTTGACGACGCAGGAATGTACAACACCTCCTAGTAACCCCATCAAGTGACCACTTGTTTTGCTCCTTATATTCCATGAGTTCAAATAAACATACAGGGTGCGCCAAAAAAATTGAGACATGTTTTTTTCCATCTTTTTGCAATATCTTTTATTTGATAAAAGGCAGATTCCAGTATTATGTTTATATATCATTACTTTTTCATAATTATTTGTTGAAAAATTAGCATAGTTAAAAATGAATGAATTAGAGAAACGCAAAATGGTAGAATCGCTATACAAAGGTGATAAAAGTGCATCAGAAATTTTCGCTCTTTTAAAACATGAAAATATCTCTCGTGCAACAATATATCGTGCTGTTAAAAGGCTTATGTATGGCATAAGTATGTCTAGAAAGGAAGGATCTGGCAGAAAAGTCAAAGATCAGACAAAAATAGACAAAAAAAAGGTCACTGATCGTCTTAGACGCAATCCAGCCCAATCAATCAGGAAAATTGCAAGAGAAATAAATATTCCTGCAACCAGTGCCAGAAATATTCTGAAAAGAGATTTCAAGTTGACTACAAGAAAAAAGGATTGCAAACAAGCTCTCAATTCTCCCCAAAAGAAGAAACAGCGAACAAGGTCATTGAAACTCTACCGTGGACTCGCAGGGGACGCATACCGGTAAGTACTCTTTAGTGATGAGAAAAATTTTTACTTAAATCAAACTCTAAACCGCCAATACGACAGGGGATACATTCGAAAGGGACAGAAGAAGCCCTTGAATACAAAAATTGTAGTTGAAAAAAGAAAATTCCGTCCAAAAATAATGGTTTGGGCTGGTATTGCGCACAATTTGAAAACCACCTTGTTTTTCATTGAAAAAGGCTCAACTCTAAACGCAAACAGTTACAAAAATAACATTTTAAGGGACCTCGTAGTTCCTTTTTGTCGTAAGAACAAGTTAATGTATCAGCAAGATGGAGCTCCTTGTCATACTGCTAAAATTTGCTCTGATTATCTTAAATCTGAAAATATCGAATTCTGGGACAAGAACGACTGGCCACCAAATTCCCCAGAGCTAAATCCTCTTGATTATGGAATATGGGGTATTCTCGAGGCTGAGGTCTACAGAAAAACCCGAAAAGTTTAGAAGCGTTGAAGCGAAGGATTCAGCAGACTTGGAATCAGCTTCAAATTACCATTGTTAATACTGTATTGATTCGTTTAAGAAGCGCCTTAGAAAATGTGTAGATGCTAAAGGAGCTCATTTTGAATAAAATGTGAAGATAATAGCATTGTTATGATACTCTTAAGTCGTGCTCGAAATTGTTTATGGGAATTTTGTATTGGAAAATTGCAATGTCATTGCGGGATGAGGAGAGGTGACATACACTAACTATCAGAATGAAGGAAAGCCCCATACTAGATTATACCATATAACAAGTTTGACTATGATTGATGTCGAATTGGCTGAGAAATTAAGCGCTAAGTCGTGCTCAAAATTGTCTATGGGAATTTGTATTGGAAAATTGCAATGTCATTGTGGGATGAGGAGAGGTGACATACACTAACTATCAGAATGAAGGAAAGTCCCATGCTAGATTATACCATATAACAAGTTTGACCATGATTGATACATAATTGACTGAGAAATTAAGCGCCAAGTCGTGCTCATATCTCGCTGCTAACTTCACACTGGTGATAAATTGAATCTTTTCATGAAGGGTATACGTTTAAATTCTCAGACACTAAAAGTCTGATTTCAGATTCAAAATCTACACATTCGAATTAGTCATAGTTGAACATAATTAATAAATCACTCAACTCAATGAATAATCTTCTCAGTCTGAGCCACCATAGGTAATTCATGCATGCCATCATGTATAGTGGTTAAATGGGGGTATGTCGCATGAGTTGTCACAGGACACAATTACTGAAAGTTAGGAATGAATCATTGATTAGAAAAATTCAACTGTGAATAATTCGAATGTGGATTATTCAAATCTAGAATTTTGAATGATTTTGTGAGAGTTTATAAAATCTAGAATCTTGAACAGCAACATGCAGAACAAAGTTTGTGAAGAAAAATGTATCGAGTGCCGCAGCTAAAATCGAGATTATGGGTCAACTGCTATCCTAACTATCACTTCGGCATCGATATTTGGGGATGGATTAGCGCCCGAAATCTTTCGTTAAAAAAAGGATTGATGGAAATGTCTTAGCTTAATCTCTCCTGAATGTAGGAAGTCTAGAGGGATAATTGGGAAAGCAGTGGACTCATAGATTTTAGCTGCGATATTTGACCACGTGACCCATTTCTATTTTCGTGAAATAATATCGCATTTTTCTAATATAAACAGCGATCAAATATGTACTAACCAGGGAATGTTGGCCCTGGCCAGAGCCAGGGAAGGATGGCTTACGAACTCATTGAACTTGAACTGAACAAACTGAACGCAAAGTTTAAGGGATTAACTGGACGAACGCCAACGGTTTCCGGACGGCAGGTTGGATAAACTGAACGAACGGACAATTGATCCGTACCCTTTGAACATGAACTGAACGAAATTAACGAATCGAATTTCTACTATAGTAAGTATCAATTATGTTAAACTGGGAATAGTTATCTAACGGGCGAGTAACACTATTTAGTACCATCGTGGTTAACGGAGGGGTTCGGATAACTACTGTAGTTGTTAACCTGAACTTAAGTAGCAACTTAAATAAATAAACAGCGACCATAAACGGGATGGATCAACACACTCAACTGAACGAACTGAACTAAATGAACAGAACGAACGCAAGTCAGCTGGTGAACGAACTGACGAACGCTAGTTTATTAAGTCCGTTCGTAACCTTCATTCTCAGGTACTGACAAAAGTAGACAGATCAGATAAAAACTTGGCATCGCTGGTATATACACACATAAATAATAATTCACCTGAAGCAATGCATCAAAACTTCCTTCTGGAACATCTAGATTACCAGAAATTCGGGTATTGTCAACCAAAGTTCTAAATTGTTCCGCATTTGTAGTGAGATTTAATACATGGTGAAAAGAATAAGCAGGTTGACATTGAGCATTACAAGGGTCATTGATTTGTGCTGAAGTAGTTGATATATAAGGTGACAACGGTTTGTCAACAAAGCTACCGAACCCAAGTTGAGAATCAGTTGAAATATTAATTATTTGATTCGCAATATCACTGCTAAGACGTTTAAGATTGGCTAAATCATCTCTCATACTATATGAAAGATCCATCAAATAATAAAGATCCAGTGGAAAATTAAGAGCTGGTTTAACAGTGGCATTGAAAGTAACAGATTCACCAGGTCTAAGGCGAATTTTTACTCGCTGTGGACGTACTTGAACTAGTTGTGAAAAGGGAAGATCTTCAATTATTGTAATATTCCCAAGAGGATTTTGAAGATTGTTGCACCCATTAGAATCATCATTTGGAATACAACGACTGGATGTAGTATTACTCAACTGAGAGTCAGAACACCACATGCATTCAACTCCACTAGAAATGCAAGCATCACAATTTTCTTGCAAAGAACAGCGTTGTTGTGCTGAAACAAAAACAAATACAACTGACAAAATATAAATGGATGACAGGAAATCGAACATCGATATATCTCTAAAACTTCCAAGTGAATAATATGCTATAAAAAAAGAGAAGGGTAGAGTAGAAACATAATAGATAAAGAAATTAGATTTAGCAGAGATAAAAAGACTATCCGTACGATCAAAACTGGATTAGTTAATGTATAGTCCAGGATAAATCGAAAAATACATTAAAACCCAAAATAATTCCTTAGTCTATGCTAATAAAATATGAATAAAGTAGGACTCGATGTATATATGAAAGAAAAGATTTTCCAAATCGAACAATCCGTTCAAAAGTTATAACAAAATGATCACGCAGTACGGACAAAATTTCCTCATTTAGCGGGTCGTTGAAATACCATAACTTTAAAACTATAATTGTTAGAGCTTAGCTTTGGTGAACAAAGACTGGAAGAACAGCAGTTTCATATACTTTGATAACACTATATTTAGAGCTAAAACCTATGGATTATGAGATAGCTTTGCCAAAAGGAGAAAATCGCCAGAATAGGAGGAATTTTTTCGAAATTTCTCAAAAAAAATTTCAGAATCGACTCAAAATAAACGTCTAAGGTTCGAAAATGTACTACGATTGTAAACGACGGCTTCCTCCCCTCAGCGGCAAGAATTTGGAACGCAGAATTTCAAAAATTTGAAACGGAGTATATTTGGCATCGTCCCTCTCAACTCCTTATAGATCATCTTGCGCGAAGCAAACTTTTTTAACCCTAGATTATCGGAAAGTCGTGATATCGCGGATGTCTCCAGCCATTTTCTATGGGAAAGAAGCCATAAAGTTGTACCACTGTGGTTCATTTCGGTAGACTTAAGTTAATTAATGCAACAAAGTTGCATCGGTATGTATGTCGAAATGTAGCAAGCTACTTTTTACATCTTGTGCGTTGAATATATCCAATGCGGCTTTGTTTGCAACGTGTATTGCGACTTTACATTCGGAGCAAAGATATCTGTTGCTAATTTTCATTTGTTCATGCATCCTAATGAATAAGCTGTAGTGCATCATATCGTAATATCAAAGGAAGGTGGGGGTAATGGATAAATCTAACTGGGGGAAATCCCACCCTACATTTCTCAACCATAAATGCATATCTTCAATAAAATTATCATATCAAAAGTTTATAACATCACTCTAGGGATCCGAATAAAAGGACCCCGCTATTTACTTTCGTAATTTTACAAGGTTTTATCAAACAAAGTCAAATTACTAAAGTAAACAAAGTTAAGAAGAAAATTCATAAATATATATACTATACACATTAATAATCGAGTTTTAATAGTAAGGATGTGTGTATATAAATATATCTCTGAAAAGAATTGATCGAAGAAACTGCGAGGCACAGAAAGCTGATTTTTTGCATTTGGGAGTCTTTAGGCTACGGCACTACTAAGTACTGACCTCAGACCAAAATGTCGACTCATCATGGAATCATGACGTCATTGTCACCTTTTTTATAAGTCATCATCACGCATAAACATTAAAAAATTGACAAATTTTGTGATTTTTGAGTGTTATCGATTGTAGCAGTAAGACAGACATATGTAATTAGAGATTATATCTAACTTATAATTAATCCTTGTGAGCCTAGTCGCTTGAAGGGATCCTCCTGCTGCAAGGAATTATAAAGCAGCGCGAGACGCTACTTTAGGCGTATACTTTCAAGCAGCATAGTGTTTAGGAGCGTCAAAATAAGAAAAATATTCAAATTTAACAATGTAATAATGTTATTTAGAGATTTTGGCGTTTCGAGATTTAGAAATTTTAAATTATGAGCATATCTCTGGAAGGCTGTCTAATACCCTGTCCTGCTGACACATAGTGTCCGCCAGTCTCGCAATGAAACCAAGCGAAGCGTACATATATATATATATATACATATATACATACTTACTATTAAAACTCGATTCATGTTTGCGTATATACATATATACAAGCGCGCATCGCATGCTTGTGTTGCGCGACTGGGGGACATTTTGTGTCCGCCGGAGACTCCCTTCGGTCGCGTGGGGTCACATTGGTTAATTATAAGGGAGATAGCATCTCTAAATATGTCTGTCCTACTGTTATAATCGATATCGCACGAAAAATCACTAAAATTATCAATTTTTAAAATTTTGATGCGTAATGATGACGTCATAACAAAGTGATGAGTCATCATTTTTTGATGATAGTTGCATCATATGTGAGGCGTGTTAGTATACAGATTCTATTAAAATTTCAGCCTGCTATCTCCTATAATAGGTGAGTTATGCCCGAATAAGTGTGTTGCTTAACTTTTAAAAATGTGACAATGACGTCATAATTCCATGATGAGTCGACATTTTGGTCTGAGCTCAGAACTTACTGGAGCCATAGCCAAAAGACTCCCACATGCCAAAAAATTAGCTTTCTGTGCCCGCCAGTTTCTTCAATCAATTCGTTACAGATATATATATATATATATATATATATATATATATAAATATATAAATAAATATACATTAATCGAGTTTTAATAGTAAGGATAAAGTGGGTCTATTCATGAGTGAAATGTAATCAAACTGTTACAGATATTGTAATTTCGATTTCAAATTCATATTCTACACCTTCGATTTACTCAGGTTAGATGCCTTCTATTGATTGTATTCATTTCCAAGGCTAAGATGCATCGAACTGTGCCACTTTGTGCCACTCCTCGTCATCATGTCTAATGGTAATGGGAGTGAAAAGTGGCACAAAGTGACATAGATTGATAATAATTCAACTTATGAATGAATATGGTGAAAGAAGGCTTCAAACCTGAGTAATTCGAATGTGTAGGATATGAATTTGAAATCGAAATTCCAGGATCTGTCACAGTTTGATTACGATTCTCTCCATGAATAGACCCACTTTATGACTAATTATGATGGAAAATAGTAAGGATTTCAAATACTTTTGTCCGGTTAGAGTATATATATACACTAATCGAGTTTTAATAGTAGGGATACAGTGGAACCTGTGTATAACCGCCACCCAAGGGACTGACCAAAATTGGCCGTTATACTACACAGGTGGCCGTTATATACAGGTGATTGTCTTAATCCCTAAAAGGTATCAACGTAGTGCAATAAATATCAAGTTTTTAGAAATCCATTACTTGAAGTAATTACATGAAACTTGTTTATCGTTCGTGACAGGTCCTGTAACAAACACATAAGAAGGTGAAAAAAGTGATGGTCTGATGTCAGAACTTAGTGGTGCCGTAGCCTAAAGACTCCAAATGTTAACTTCGCAATACAGTACACCTCGATAATCCGAACAGCTCTGTTCCAATCATCGAAAAAATCGTTCGGATTAGTGAATTTGTTCCGATTAGTGAAATAACACTAATTCAGTGGGGCATTAATTATAATAAATTTGCATTGTTAGAATATCAAGGATATTATTTCGCTATGATTGCTTATTTAACGAGGTTTCTCAATCTTATTGATCAATTTAAGTTTATAAACGTTCATTCAAAGCATAGAGGCGAATAAAATTATATTTTGGGTGTTCGGATTTTAAGAATGAAGTGTTTGGAATAGCGAGAGTTCGGATTGGCGAGGTTCGGATTATCGAGGGTGTACTGTAGTCAGTGATCTCCTTAATTTCAACACAAATACGTAAAAATCTAAACCGAATAGAATTGATAAACTCGATCGAAGAAATGAATAGTAAAAAGAAGTGCAGACAGTATGTGCGGATTATATCAAATACGGATTTGTTAAACCTCCGTCCAATGAACAACTCCCAATGTGCATGATATGCGAACAAGTCTTTTCTAATAAGCCATCAAGAATGATTGATCATTTGAAATAGCGGCACATTGACAAGGTAGATAAAGATGTGCAATTCTTCATTATTTGAGAGACAGTTGGAAAACGATGGGCGGAATCTTTGGGAGAATATATAGAGAAAACATGGATGGTTGGTTGCTTCTTATAATATCTCGCTTCTAACGCAAAATCTGGTAAGCCACATACAATTGGTGAAAATCTCCTTTTACCTGCAGTCTAGGAAGCAGTTACATCTGTTATGCATTCAGATGGGCGCAGTGTGATTCAGTCCATTCCGTTTAGCAATGATCCTGTCGCTAGGATGATAAATTTGATGGCAAGTGATTTTGAGAAAACCTTATGTAGTATACTTAAAACAACGAAATTTTCTCCTCACATTGACAAATCCACATTGTCAGGTAACGAAGCACTGCTCCTTACATATGTCCGCTAAAATCACGAAGAAATAATGGTCGAGGAAATGTTGTTTGCCAAACCGCATGTGACTGATACAAAAGGTGAATCTATCCACAAAGTCGTGGAAAATTTCTTCCAAGAAAAAGAAATTCCGATGCATAATATAATGGCTTGTGCTACAGATGGGGCACTTGCAATGGTTGGTAGACATTGTGGTTTCATTTCGTACTTAAAAATGTTTTGGCTGAGGTTTGCGCTATTCACTGTGTTCACTAACAACATTTGGTAGCAAAACATCTTAGTGGTCGTTTGCACAAATCATTACATATGTCATTACTGTTATTAACAAAATCAAAGCTTCGGCACTCAAGGAAAGAATATTTCGCCAATTATGTCATAAAAACGAAACTGAATTTGAACGTCTGTTTTTTCAAAACGAAGTGAGATGTCTCTCAAAAGGAAAGTGTCTCAGTCGGTTCTAGTCTTTTGGAAACCATTCTGGAATTTTTAGAGGAAGGGAACCCGCAGTTAATGCAGCTTGTCTGCGCAGCGAAATCTGATGTAGCTTACTTGACTGACATTTATGATAAGTTCAACGCAAGCAACTACAAGGCAATGCAGTCACTCAGATCAAGTGCAAAACTGTTATCAGCTCCTTCATAGGGAAACTATGCTATTTAAACAAAACATCGGTGGGCGAGAATTTTATCAGTTTCCTCACTTAGCAGAACTCGAAATTTTCGATGACGATTTGCTAGCATATTGTGAACATCTTGAAAAATTGAAAGTGGATATGATCAAGCGATTCGGTGATTTGTTGGAACTTGAACTGTCACATTGGCTAATTGACCCATTCTTTGTGGATGCTACAACGATTTCTATTTGCAAGAAGAGCTGTCTTATCTCGTTGAGAGAGGTATTAGTGCATTCGTTCAATTGCAAACGAAGCAAAGAAACAGGCTCGATATTACTCAATATAGAGTTTTGAGATTGCTGCTCACTGATATGAAACCAGATGTAAAAAGGATTATAGATATACAGACTTTCTGTAGGGGGCGATAAGGAGGGTAAATTTTTGACAGGGGGCGTTGTCCGGTAAAATTTTGAAATCATGGTTTAAGGAATGTGAAGAACTCGTTTTCAAGACCAAAAGATGAATATAACTTTGTAACTATTGGAATGAGGAAGAGATATGCAAGACATTCACTGAAGATAATGATGTGACGCTGGGGAAATAAATGTGTTCTGAGAGATAAAATCTGCGTCACTACGTTATACCTTCGCCCGTTTTTCTGGAAAAGACTGTTCTGAAGCTAGCAAAGAATAAATTGGAGTCTAGAAACCTCGGGGCAAGGAATCAATTCATTGTCAGATTTAGAATCGTACATATCATCAATAACCTGTTGGATATGCGTTAACGGATTCATGGAAAGATGGGTCTATCGTGGACATGGCGTACCAAATATTATGCTCACAGATCAGGGGAAGAATGTGGATGGATTAGCGGTGCACGAACTGTGCCACGACTTTGGGATTAGTACTAAACGTCACACCACACCGTAACACCCGGAGTCTGATGGGATGGCCGAAAGACATATCTGCTTCGTCAAACAAGTGATACGTTGCTTGATGGTCGAATGCCACCTAGAATAGGGTTCCTGGCCATCGTTGTTGCAAGAGATTACTTTCTACAGCAATAATCTGGACAACGCGTCGAGAAAATATCTCCACATACAGTCGACTCTCGTTAACACGTACACCAAGGGACCGTGGAGATTTGTACTCCTTATCCGGAGTACGTATTAACCGAAGTACGTACATAGCCACATTTGTCCAAAATATTTAATATACATAGTGATAACTACGTGAGAGTATGAAATTGTACTTGTCAAATAGAGAGCTCATTATCCATGTTGTATTAACAAGATTCGACTGTATTTTCATTGAGAAATATCTGTCTAGTAGCTATCTACGTACATACTACGTACCATATTCAAAGTGCTCGTAGGCACACACCTGTTCGTATTATCCGTGTTCGTAATAACCGATGTATTTAGTATTGAAAACGCACTGAAGGGGACCCACAAATCCGATATTTCGTCTTATCCGTGTTCGTGTTAACCGGAGTTCGTTTGTATATATTTTGCCATAGATTAGGTTGGGGAATCAAAACTTGTACTTCTTATCCGATTGTACTCCTTATCCGTGTTCGTATTAACGAGAGTCGACTGTATGTTGGCGTTTGGCCGTGAGCCGAGATCACCAATCGATTTGTCCATTAGCCCTGATAATACTCAAAAGTTACAGGGTCATCCAGGCTGTATCTCGAAACAACGGTAAAGAGGGGGCAATAATTGAGTGAAATTGCACGAGAAAACCAAGAGTGCACTCAATCGGGGGAAGTATGATAAAGGTAGAGAAGAAGTATGATCAAGGCAAGAAAAAATCCAACATAACCACGGGAGATTGGGTCATGATTAATATGAAGAACTATTCATATACATGTTAGTTTGTAGTAAGAGAGAGAACTATCACAATTTTCCACCTCTTTTGTATTAATATTCATTACACTCAATCAGATGTCCTCAAAATATAGATATGCTATACAGTTTGTATTTTGCACTTAAGACTTGAAGTAATCCATGAGTAAATACCGTGAAAAGGCTATAGTTACGAGGCTGTGAGATGTATATATATATATATAAATAAATAAATAAATAAATATACATTAATCGAGTTTTAATAGTAAGGATAGTCCACATGGTATCCCGACGAACATCCTCTTTCGATAAACAACATATCATTCTATATACTAAGGCAATGGCACTCTATTCAAAATCTGGACCATGGATGGCAATTACCATGGGCTTTCAAAATATCATGTATTGTTATACTGCCTTTCATTACTATTCTAAAGTACTCTAATGTAACATTTGATTGATTTTAATGATTTCGGACCACCCAGCCCACTTAAAATGAACATATTATTACACACTTTAATGGTAAAATCACAATCAATACACTGCTAAATATAAATAAATAATTAAATAAATAAAAGATAAAGTGTGACTCATTTATAACTAGACTAGATTCTTCATTCTCTCCTCTCTCTCTTTCTCTCTCTCTTTCTCTCTCTCTCTCTCTCTCTAAAACAAAAGAACTTAGAAAAAAATACAGTCAGGGCCGCTTATTGTGAACCACCAGGGGGCCAATAATCTGTTCATAATAGAGATACTTCATATTAATTAACCGAACTTGATTCAATACAAATCCTATCTAAAAAAGGAATTCGGACCAGGAGGTTAGTTTATAATAAACGAATGTTCATATTAAGCGGGTTCATAGTAAGCGACCCTGACTGTAGTTATATTTTTAGCTTAGTGTTATCTCTATTTCATCACTACGAATGTAGACTTCAGAAGAATGACATGACGCTCTAAATCGTTAAATTGGAAGCAACTTCTAGAATTTTAGTATACTCACTCTCTAAACCAATACAATTTTTTATCTTAGCATTAGTGATATTATGAATGGCATTATTCACGTGTTGAATCGAAGGGGTGGATGAGGAAATTACCTTCTCATTTTTAATAATTTCAAATAATTCGACTTCATTAATGATATTTTCCAATGACATGGTATCGATTAGTGAGTGGCAGGATAGTTAAATTTGGATTGTTTCCTTATAAAAGCCTTGTAATATAAATTTTCATTAATAATTATTGAACGTTCGATTGTAGAAATTTCATTATGATATTGTATCTTAAGAAAAATGATGACCGTTGAATTTGGTAAATAAATAACCCACCGACAGGGAGTTCGACTAGATGCAATTTAGAATTAATACAATTAAGAGTAGAAATAGTAAACTTAGCTTCTGTTTCTTTGAATTCCGCAAGACTTTTCTGATATGCTTCTTATATCCTCCTTTACTCCTTGCCATATAGAGATAGTCTTTGACAACTAACAGTAGCGTCCGTCAGATAACTAGGACAGTTAGGAAAGATGCTAGGGACTGCACCCTTCTTGAGACCCACTTTCTTCCTTTCCGTCTCAATCATCCCTAATCCATCTGAGAATTGAATGGTCATTTCGATGTCTTCTTCATGGAAATGGCGTATGCAGACCTTGAAATAAAATAAAAAATTACAATAGACTATTGTGATTTAAGTGTATTATCAAACATACCCTCAATCGTTTGTTCATCTCGTAGTCTTCTCTCTGCCGAGGTATAGCTCGGAACCATTTTTCACGAGTTACATTGTCAGCAGGAAAAGAGAAAACAGGTTGGATTCATCTTATCACAATAGTTCGACTTACAACCAGGTACCAGACGAGCCATGTTGAAAAGTATGCTGTGAATCGAGTAATAGTGAGAATAGGGTAGAATAGAACAGACGTGATGTGAAGATGAATGTTGAATAGACAAACGATGTGCAGATAGGCGATTTGAGTGAGTGACAATATTTTGAGAACATTTTGAAATATCGTAAAAATATCGTTTTTAATTATTATGGGTGACCAAAATGTGGTTAGTCATTTTATTCAGTAACGTTTATTGGACAGAAGTTGACACATATTGGTAAATTCACAGGCTTATTTCGAAGTAATTACATCAGTGCATCTATTTCCTGAACCTGAGGTTGTAAAAATCAAGATGTTGTCATTGTAAGGTGATGTATTCTGATATTTTTCACGCATAGATAGATGATGCAAATATCCAGGAAAATGAATTATTTCAGTTTCGGAAAATTATTCCAAAATATCTTCTAAGTAAGTAGGGAGTATATGAATTTATCATATTTAATCATAAAATCATAAAACTTGATAAATTAATTGTCTAGAAAGTTCGATGGTAATTACCATCCATGGTCCAGATTTTGAATAGAGTGCCATTGCCTTAGTATATAGAATGCTATGGATGCAACTATCATCAAAAGATGATGACTCATCACTTTGTTAAGACGCAATCATTACGCATTAAAATTAACAAAATTGTCAAATTCGTGATTTTTCATGCTATATCGATTATAACAGTAGGACAGGCGCATTTAGAGATGTTATCTCCCTTATAATAATTCAATGTGATCTCAGGCATCCGAAAGGCGACTGTGGTGGTTACAAAGTGTCCGTCAGCAGCGCAGCGCAAGCAAGCGAAGCACGCTTATTTATTATAAACTGATAGAAAGGGTAACTTAGCTCGTAGATCATGGAAAACTCAATCTTGAACTTCTCCTGCTCTTCTACTCCTAACTGCACCGTCAACATTAATTCACAAAATCTCATCACTTTTTTTTTTTTTTTAATCGCACCAAAAATCACAAAATTTGTCAATTTTTAAAATTTTGATGCGTAATGATGACGTAATAACATGGTGATGAGTCATCATTTTTTGATGATAGTTGTGTCATATGTGAGATATATTAATACAGTGGAACCTCCATAATCCGACATTCAATGGGAGACGAAAAAAATGACGGATTAGCAAATTGTCGGATTATCGAATAACCTCCATAATCCGACATTTGTGGAAAATTAGCAAAGTGTCGGATTATGGAGGTAAAATAACCTCCACAATCCGACAATATTCGACAGACGAATAATTTGTCTGATCAAAGAGGTAAAATAACCACTCCATAATCGGACATCATTTGAAAGAAGAATAATTTGTCGGATTATGGAGGAAAAATACCCTCCATAATCCGACATTATTTGATAGACGAAAAAATTGTCGGATTATACAGGTCGAATTTGCATTACTGGAAAATCATTAAATTGTCGGATTCCGGAATAGGGAGGTGTCGGATTATAGAGGTTGTTTTCTATAGAAAAACGATCCGTTAACAGAAATAATGTCGGTTTAGAGAAATGTCGGATTACGGAGGTGTCGGATTATGGAGGTTCCACTGTATACATATTCTACTAAAATCTCAGGCTTCTATCACTTAAAATGGCTGAGTTTTGATCGAAAAATGAAATTTCTAATTCTAAAAAAGGTAACAATGACGTCATAATTCCATGATGAGTCAACATTTTCGTCTGAGCTCCGAACTTACTGGAGCCATAGCCAAAAAACTCCCACATGCCAAAAATCGACTTTCTGGGCCTGACAGTTTCTTCAATCAATTCGTTACAGATATATATATCCTTAGTATTTAAACTCGATTGATGTGTATATATATATATACTATATACTATATACAAGCGCGCTTCGCTTGCTTGTGCTGCTCGGCTGGCAGACACTTTGTGGGCGCCTGTGGTTACCATTGATTAATTATATGGGATATAACATCTCTAAATACGTGTGCCCTACAGTTATAATCGATATCCCACGAAAAATCACCAAATACATCAATTTTAAAATTTTTGACGCGTAATGATAACGTCATAACAGAGTGATGAGTCATCATATTTGGATGAGAGTTGCAAGGCTGAAATCTTAATAGAATCTGTATACTAACATATTTCACATATGATGCAACTATCATAAAAAAATGATGACTCATCACTTTGTTATGACGTCATCATTACGCATAAAAATTTTTAAAATAGACAAATCAGGTGATTTTTCGAGTGATATGGATGATCACAGTAGCATACATATTTAGAGATATCTCCCTTATAATTAACCAATGTGACCCTAGGCGACCGAAGAGACTCTCCGGAGGACACAGTGTCCGCCAGCCGCGCAGCGCAAGAATGCGAAGCGCGTTTGTATACTATATATATATATACACAAACAAACAAACATTAATCGAGTTTTAATAGTAAGGGTATATTCATATTTTAACACCTCCTCTGCAAACCTTTGTTTAAAGATATAAGTAAGATCTCAACGACTTATATTGGGTATTCCACCATGTAGGACCGATTTTGTGCTTTGAAAGTAATAATGTGAATATTTTGAGTTAACAACATAGTATTGATATATACATATTTTCACACCATTTAAGAAAAGTCTTATTTTATGCAAAAATAAGTTTTCATTGACAAATATAGGATAATTATTAGGTAGATTCCGAATTTGCACTTTGAAAGTGATAATATGTGAATGTTAGTAGTTACTATATAAGCTTAGATAGATATTTTCACACCTTCTGAATAATTCTTGTTTTGAGCTTAATAGTCAGGTCAATATGATGCATGACCCCCAAAAAATTGCAAGAAATTGTTCTATTGCATTTTTCCATATTATCATGTCCTAGGAGTAACATACTAAAAGTTTACCGAAATCGGAGGATCAGAAAGTGAATTGCCACGACCTGAAATCGCCGGTTTTGAAAACTGAGTTTGACCTTTCAAATGATTGCAAATCAGTTTTTTATTGTCATATTCGTGCACAGCATCATATTTCCGGCAATTTGATATATATATTGACTATATTTTGAGCAAATCATTTTGGGCCCTCCCTAGCAACAACCTGGAATGTAAAAATTCCGATCTCCAAATTTGGTCTAAACCATATCGAGTGACCACTAGTTTTTCTCGGCTATGCTTGCTGAGTACGAATTTCTTAATATAAATAGTCTAAACCAGTGGTTCCCAAACTGGAAGGAATTCCCCCCTGGGGGGGATTTGATCATTTTGAGGGGGGGAATAATATGATTAAGAAATCTCAAAACTAAATTTCTAAATATTATATTGTATGATCATCCACTCACTAGAAAATAGTACAATGCGACCAATGCAGACTTAGAGTCGTGATTTATTTCCTATTAATATTTCAAATCGTAAAGTTTCAGAAATAAGATCACAAATTATTCATTCACAGCTATGATTAAAGTTAAATATCAATTTCACACTCAACGACAACTACAGAACTAACCAGAAACCTATTATGTTATTGTGATTAAATCATGCCATTCCAAGGATTCGCCAAACCAAAAACGATATACATTGAAGGCACTATATATATGCTTACCCACAGGATGAAATTATAACAAAAGTAAATAACTATGGCTATGGCAGCAAAGAAACGAAAGTATAATGACGACTACCTGCAACTGGGATTTACAAGCATCACAATTGGAGGAATACAAAAGTCACAATGCGTGATTTGCCATTAAGTGCTGACAGCTGATAGCATGAGGCCTAATAAACTTAAGGCGCATTTGGAGAGTGTTCATCCAACATATGTACACAAAGATCTCAGGTCCCTTCAGCACTTAGAACGCTCCTTTAAAGCTGCACGTTTTGATTCAACAGGAAGATTTCAACAGCAAAATGAGGCTGCGTTGGCAGTATCCTATGAAATTTCCCAAACGATTGCCAAGGCAAAGAAACCTCACACCATTGGTGAAACTCTCATAGCCCCGTATGTGGAAATTATTGTCAAAAGGATGCTCGGAGAAGATCATTCAAAGAAAGTAGCTCAGGTGTCATTGTCAAATACTACAATCCAACGGCGTATATTGTATCTTGACGAGGATATCGAAGATCAAGTTGTTGCAGCCATTAATAAAAGCCCAGTATTCGCGATCCAACTCGATGAATCTACAGATGTTGAATCCCTTTCCCAGCTTATCTCATATGTTCGATATATTGATCATGACAATATGAAGACGGAATTCCTATTCTGCAAACCACTGAAAACTACTGCAAGAGCTGACGACATTTTCGACATCATTAATATCTACTTTCAATCTCATAATATTGATTGGAAGAAATTAGTTTTCTGCACTACAGATAGAGCCCCATCTATAATGGGGAAGAATACAGGAGTCATTACCCGTGCTAAAAATATGTCACCAGACATGATTGGAAATCATTGCTGGCTTCACAGACAAGTTTTATCATCGAAAGCAATGCCGGAAGAACTGTCAGCAGTTTTCAATAAAGTCACTGAAATGATTAGCGCCATAATATCAAGTGCAACTACCTCTCGTCTTTTTACCCAACTGTGTCAAGATAATGAAGCTGAGTATGGAAGGCTTTTATATTTACTGCAGTCAGATGGTTGTCACGAGGTAAAGCAGTTCTGCGTGTGTTCGAGTTGAGATCTGAAATAGCAGATTTCCTTGACTACAAGGGTCATCGTCTGGGCTATTGCTTCAAAGATAGTGATTTCGTCGCCAAAGTTGCATATCTTACAGACATTTTTTCAGCTTTAAATAGTATTAACAAGTCACTTCAAGGGAGAAACATTACAATGTTTGAGGTCAGTGATAAGCTGACTGCATTCTTAGAAAAATTGAAACTATGGCAAAGAAGAGTGGATCGTGGACAGCTAGAACATTTTCAACATCTTCAACACTATCTTGAATCAGAAAAACTCGAGTGTACCTTTAGATATCTGTTCTCAGAGCACATTGAAATACTAAAAACAGACTTGAAAAATTATTTTGATGATGACTTCGAGATGTTCAAAATTAAGCAGTGGGTTCAATTTCCGTTTGTTCAATCCACAGCAGACCACATCGATGATGATCAGTTCAGTTTGAAAGAAGAATATTTTCACTGCGAGCTGATTCCTCTCTAAAGATAGAATTTGATCAAGTCCCACTAGCAGAGTTTTGGATCGCACGTTTAGGTGAATATCCTCTCCTTGCGAAAGAAGCAGTAAAACTACTGGAGGGTTTTCCAACGTCTTGGGAGTGTGAGGTTGCATTTAGCCAAATGAGTGTCATCAAAACTAAGAATAGGAACAGGTTAAATGTGGAGCCAGATATTAGAGTTGCACTTAATTCAACTTCACCAAGAATTGACTACATAGTGAAGAACAAAATCAAACAAGCATATCCATCTCATTAGCAATATTATTAATTAACATACAAACAACTAATTTACTTATAATATTATATTTATTCAGTCCACAAATTACAATGTCTTTTGAGATGGGGAGGGGATACTCTATTAAACCTTGCAAAAGGGCGAATCATTCTAAAAAGTTTGGGAACTACTGGTCTAAACGTTAGTTTTAAATTGTTTGGTTTGCGACTGGTTGTGTTCATGTATTTTTAGCATAGATGAATTGATATGTTCACATTTCACTCCCATCTTCGGTTTCATCATCCGATGCAACTCCTTCTTTCATATTGCCAATGTTGTCATCTTGGCATCGTCCGCATGCTTGAGATCAGTTGAGTCCTTGTTTTCTGCAGCTACATCTGAGACTACTATAGCCTGTGGAACAGTTACAGTGGATCATTTTCAGGAGTGTACGGTGACCTCCATACCATCAGCCATGCCCATCCACATCATCATCTGGAAATAGCACATCAGAAAGTGAAATTTCGTGGCGGAGACTGTAGTAATAAGGAGGATCCCTTTCCAATCAAGCCAACAAACAGGCCCTCATCCGTCTCATTTCTGAACGTATGAGAGAAAGAGGGTGCAATGCAATACAGGCTGAGGAGGATGCCGATGTTGACATTGTGAAGGCAGCAGTATCAATGGCCTCCTCCAAGACAACAATTCTCATAGGTGAGGATAAGGATTATTGGTTCTGTTGCTGCAATAGACTCCTAATAACAATACAAAGAAGATATACTTCCGCTCGGATAAAGGAAAACCAACCGTAGTGTATGATATCAAGGTGATATGATAAGTTACCGAATGGGGATGGAACTGCCAAGATAACAGCGTACCCCAGGCATGTTGGACAGTCCTGAAAATGATCCACTGTAACTGTTCCACAGGCTATAGTAGTCTCAGATGTAGCTGCAGAAACAAGGACTCAACTGATCTCAAGCATGCGGACGATGCCAAGAAGACAACATTGGCAATATGAAAGAAGGAATTGCATCGGATGATGAAACCGAAGATGGGATTGAAATGTGAACATATCAATCCAACTATGCTAAAAATACATGAATACTACCATTCGCAAACCAAACCAATTTAAAACTAACGTTTAGACTATTTATAATAAGAAATTCGTACTCAGCAAGCATAGCCGAGAAAAACAAGAGGTCACTCGATATGGTTTAGACCAAATTTGGAGATCGGAATTTTTAAATTCCAGGTTGTTGCTAGGGAGGGCCCAAAATGATTTGCTCAAAATATAGTCAATATATACGTATATCAAATTGCCGGAAGTTTGATGCTGAGCACGAATATGACAATAAAAAACTGATTTGCAATCATTTGAAAGGTCAAACTCAGTTTTCAAAACCGGCGATTTTTATAGTCCGGGGTCAACGACGGGGTCGTGGCAAATCACTTTCTGATCCTCCGATTTCGGTAAACTTTTAGTATGTTTCTCCTAGGACATGATAATATGGAAAAATGCAATAAAACAATTTCTTGCAATTATTTTGGTGTTGGGACTATTTGCTTCCTATTTTGACCTGACTAATATTAAAATATCCTATATTAGCTGTTGAGATCTCGCTTTTAGCTCAAACAAGAATTTTTCAGAAGGAGTGAGATAATGCATATAAACTTATGTAGTAACTCCTAACATTCACATATTATCACTTTCGAAGTGCGAAATTCGGGACCTACCTTTTAAAATATCCTATATCAGCCGTTGAGAACTCGCATTTGGCATAAAATAAGACTTTTTTTAAAAGGTGTGAAAATATGTATATATCAATATGTTGATAATTCATTAAATATTCGCATTATCATCCTTACTATTAAAACTCGATTAATCTATATGTATGTATGTATATATATCTCTGTTACGAATTGATTGAAGAAACTGCCAGGCACACAAAGCTGATTTTTGGCATGTGGGAGTCTTTTGGCTATGGCTCCAGTAAGTTCAGAGCTCAGACGAAAATGTCGACTCATCATGGAATTATGACGTCATTGTCACATTTTTAAAAGTTAAGCAATGCAGTTATTCTAGCATAACTCAGCCATTATAGGAGTAGAAGGCTGAAATATTTAGTTTTAACACCTCTGCAAAAAAATGGAAAACTAATTTTCACACCTTTTCTATACAATACTATGTACGCCTTCACTCTCGCAATAGAAATAATTGTACGACACTATTGTAGGCTGTCATTGTTATTAATACTTCAAAGCAATAACTTATATAGATATCTCAATTATATTACAGTATATAACAATAAAAAAGGTGTATGTGTATATTTTCACACCTTTATATATGTACATATTTTACACGATTTGACGAATTTTGAAAATTATGTTAGAAACTAGCTTCCAACGGTTGACATGGGGTTTTTAGGGGGCTAGATTTCGAATATCATATTTTCAGAACGATATGATAAATTATTTGTTTATTTTAGATTGATATAGTAAACAAATTACAAAAATAGGCTAGAGACTAGCTTCCAACGGTTGACATGGGCTTTTTAGGGGTGTAGATTTCGAATATCATATTTCAGAACGATATGAAAAATTATTTGTTCACTTTTGTTTATATTAGATACATAAAGTAAACAAATTACAAAAATAGGCTAGAAACTAGCTTATAACGATTGACATGGGCTTTTGAGGGGTGTAGATTTCGAATATCATATTTTCAGAACGAAATGATAAATTATTTGTTTACTTTTGTTTAGATTAGATACATAAAGTAAAAAAATACAAAAATAGGGTAGAGGCTGACTTCCAACGGTTGACATGGGGTTTTCAGGGTGGTAAATTTCGAATATTATATTTCCAGATCGATATGATAAATTATTTGTTTACTTTTGTTTACAATAGATATATAAAGAAAACAATTTACATAACTATGCAAGAGACTAGCTTCCAACGGTTGACATTAGGGTTGTAGAATTCGAATATTATATTTTCAGATCGATATGAGTAATTATTGGTTAACCTTTGTTTACAATATTTATATAAAGGGAAAAAATCCCAAAATTGGCTAGATTGAGTAACTCCACGCGCCCGCCGCGCGACTCTGCGGACACGCAGTATCCGCAAGCCGCAGCACAAGCAAGCGAAGCGCGCTTGTGACTAAATAAATTATGAGCTCAGAGTAAAATGTCAACTCATCATGGAATTATGACGTCATTGTCACATTTTTAAAAGTTAAGCAATACAGTTATTCGAGCATAACTCAGCCATTATAGGAGATAGAAGGCTGAAATTTTAATAGAATCCATATATTAATATGTCTCACATATGATGCAACTATCAAAAAAAAGATTAATCATCACTTTGTTATGACGTTATCATTACACATCAAAATTTTAAAAATTGATAAATTTGGTGATTTTTTGTGTGATATCGATTATAACAGCAGGACAGATGTATTTAGGGATGTTATTTCCCTTATAATTAATCAATGTGATCCCAGGCGCTCAAAGGGCGCCTCCGGCGGACACAAAGTGTCTGCCAGCCGCATAGTGCAAGTAAGCGATGCGCCCTTGTGTATTGAAAGTTTGAAGATACTCGTACTCCATCGGATACTGGAAATTGTTCACTGGGAAAAATGGAAAAAAATTCACAATGGCCTCCCTGTTCTAAGAGATGAGTAAATTAATGCGCCTTAATTTTGGTTGTGGAGGTAATTTTTAGTAGATAGCGATTCGATAATCTTAGGTTTCAGATTCCTAAAGTTTCCATGATTTCATTTGCCATTATTTCTTCATTGCAATCTGGATCGTTATGCTGAATTGGAAAGACCAAGAAAACCAACACTTTCATGTATATACCCTACTTATATACGAACAGTTTATATTGCAGACAATGGATGCTAGTTAACGGAAGTCAAATTACTTAGGGCATTCAAAAAGTTCTCATTCAATGTCTGTATCTCAAATGATAGTGAAAATAGGATATTTCCAATTTGTCCATTGTATTCCTTAGGGAATCAGCTTCCAATTTGTATGTTGGTTGATTTTTAAAAGGCAATTATTGTGGTTCCGACATTAGACTATTGTACATCCCTTTGAACATGAATTTGGGGGTTCCTTTAGTATATTTCAGTTCTAAACAAATTTAGGTTAAAAATTGTTGCCACCATCGAATTCTACGCATCAACTGACTTATACTAGATTGATATCTCTAAAGCAGTAGTTTCCAAACTTTTTAGAATGATTCCCCCTTTTGCAAGGTTTAATAGAGTATCCCCTCCCCATCTCAAAAGACATTGTAATTTGTGGACTGAATAAATATAATATTATAAGTAAATTAGTTGTTTGTATGTTAATTAATAATATTGCTAATGAGATGGATATGCTTGTTTGATTTTGTTCTTCACTATGTAGTCAATTCTTGGTGAAGTTGAATTAAGTGCAACTCTAATATCTGGCTCCACATTTAACCTGTTCCTATTCTTAGTTTTGATGACACTCATTTGGCTAAATGCAACCTCACACTCCCAAGACGTTGGAAAACCCTCCAGTAGTTTTACTGCTTCTTTCGCAAGGAGAGGATATTCACCTAAACGTGCGATCCAAAACTCTGCTAGTGGGACTTGATCAAATTCTATCTTTAGAGAGGAATCAGCTCGCAGTGAAAATATTCTTCTTTCAAACTGAACTGATCATCATCGATGTGGTCTGCTGTGGATTGAACAAACGGAAATTGAACCCACTGCTTAATTTTGAACATCTCGAAGTCATCATCAAAATAATTTTTCAAGTCTGTTTTTAGTATTTCAATGTGCTCTGAGAACAGATATCTAAAGGTACACTCGAGTTTTTCTGATTCAAGATAGTGTTGAAGATGTTGAAAATGTTCTAGCTGTCCACGATCCACTCTTCTTTGCCATAGTTTCAATTTTTCTAAGAATGCAGTCAGCTTATCACTGACCTCAAACATTGTAATGTTTCTCCCTTGAAGTGACTTGTTAATACTATTTAAAGCTGAAAAAATGTCTGTAAGATATGCAACTTTGGCGACGAAATCACTATCTTTGAAGCAATAGCCCAGACGATGACCCTTGTAGTCAAGGAAATCTGCTATTTCAGATCTCAACTCGAACACACGCAGAACTGCTTTACCTCGTGACAACCATCTGACTGCAGTAAATATAAAAGCCTTCCATACTCAGCTTCATTATCTTGACACAGTTGGGTAAAAAGACGAGAGGTAGTTGCACTTGATATTATGGCGCTAATCATTTCAGTGACTTTATTGAAAACTGCTGACAGTTCTTCCGGCATTGCTTTCGATGATAAAACTTGTCTGTGAAGCCAGCAATGATTTCCAATCATGTCTGGTGACATATTTTTAGCACGGGTAATGACTCCTGTATTCTTCCCCATTATAGATGGGGCTCTATCTGTAGTGCAGAAAACTAATTTCTTCCAATCAATATTATGAGATTGAAAGTAGATATTAATGATGTCGAAAATGTCGTCAGCTCTTGCAGTAGTTTTCAGTGGTTTGCAGAATAGGAATTCCGTCTTCATATTGTCATGATCAATATATCGAACATATGAGATAAGCTGGGAAAGGGATTCAACATCTGTAGATTCATCGAGTTGGATCGCGAATACTGGGCTTTTATTAATGGCTGCAACAACTTGATCTTCGATATCCTCGTCAAGATACAATATACGCCGTTGGATTGTAGTATTTGACAATGACACCTGAGCTACTTTCTTTGAATGATCTTCTCCGAGCATCCTTTTGACAATAATTTCCACATACGGGGCTATGAGAGTTTCACCAATGGTGTGAGGTTTCTTTGCCTTGGCAATCGTTTGGGAAATTTCATAGGATACTGCCAACGCAGCCTCATTTTGCTGTTGAAATCTTCCTGTTGAATCAAAACGTGCAGCTTTAAAGGAGCGTTCTAAGTGCTGAAGGGACCTGAGATCTTTGTGTACATATGTTGGATGAACACTCTCCAAATGCGCCTTAAGTTTATTAGGCCTCATGCTATCAGCTGTCAGCACTTAATGGCAAATCACGCATTGTGACTTTTGTATTCCTCCAATTGTGATGCTTGTAAATCCCAGTTGCAGGTAGTCGTCATTATACTTTCGTTTCTTTGCTGCCATAGCCATAGTTATTTACTTTTGTTATAATTTCATCCTGTGGGTAAGCATATATACTTAGGTCATTTCAAAAGTACTGATCACCCCCCACCAATTTGATATTAAGCAACGACTGATGTGTTATTTAATTACATATTCTCGAAATAGTCTCCCTTGACGCGAATACACTCCTTTAGACGGTCTACCCAGCACGAAATGTATTTTTATACTCCGTCTTGGGATCGATTTCAGGTACTTATGAACGGCGATTTCGATCTCCATTCGGCTAGTGAACTCCTTATCAGAGAGATGACATTTCAGCTTTAAAACAACCATAAGTCACAGGGACTTAGGTCAGGGGAATAGGGAGGGTGATTCAGTGTTTTCATCCCTATATCCTTGATGTATGCGGTGACTTGTTTAGTTTTATGGCTACTGGCATTATCATGCAGAAGTTTTATTCCACGAGGACCAGTTCTCGGCCGATGCTCTGTGTAGTGTTTACTGACTTCTGCGAGCACACGAGTGCAATAAAAGTCTCCAGTAACATTCTGGCCCTTCGGAACGCAAACCTGAGCAACTGAACCGTAGGCGTCAAACGCAATTGCGTATATTACCTTGTTGGCACGGAAATCTGGACGCGGTCTTTTAGGTCGGGGTTCGCCCGGATGCAGCCAACACTATGATTTTTCCTTGGATTTAGGTTGTGAATAGTAAATCCAAGTTTAATCTATGGTTACTATCTCATAGTAGAGTCGCCTTGCATCAAATTTTTCGTAATGTAGAAGATTTTCACAACATTCTACCCTCTGTTTCATCCGGGCCTCTGACAGCAAATACGGCACCCACCGAACGCAAACCTTCCTTACTCAGAGATCTTCATTCAGAATGTAAAAAAATACTTCCCGTTAAGATATCCGTATACTTAGAAAGCTCTTCAATAGAGCAGCAAGGGTCATTTCGAAGAAATTCACCAACCAACTCAATTGAGGGTTCACCGGTTGCAGATTTAGGCCTACCAGTCCGAGGCTCATCTTCAATGCTGCCTCTTCACTCTCTAAATAGTCGAGCCCATCTTCTAACCGTGGAATAATCTAGTGTTTGATCTCCACAAACTTCCACGAGATCATTGTGGGTATACCTGTTCGAATCTTTTAGCAGTGATCGAAACTTGATATACGCCCTTTGCTCTTGCTCAATAATAGACGATTTTGAAGCCATAAATGTATAAGTAGCCAAAACTGAATAGATTGAAATGATGATTATAAGAAAAATACTTATGCTATCTTAAAAATTCTTTTAGATATTAGGAGAGAATGGGTATGCTATCTGGATTATATTAATTGGTACATTCGATAACCACTAGCTGTCAAAAATCAATAGTGATCAGTACTTTTGAAATGACCTAAGTATAGTACCTTCAATGTATATCGTTTTTGGTTTGGCGAATCCTTGGAATGGCATGATCTTAATCACAATAACATAATAGGTTTCTGGTTAGTTCTGTAGTTGTCGTTGAGTGTGAAATTGATATTTAACTTTAATCATAGCTGTGAATGAATAATACTCTTGAAAATCCATCTTTTCCGTATCGCGCACGACATATCCACTTAAATTAATTTCAATGCATATACATACCTTACAAGCATACATACACATACATACGCATACATACACATACATACGTACATGCATAACACACACCTACTTTTATTCAATTGTACAGCGCACTTGAACATATTAATATGGAATCTACGGTATATAAATGTATATTATTATTATTATTATTATTATTGGTCGCATTGGACTATTTTCGAGTGAGTGGATGATCATACAATATAATATTTAGAAATTTAGTTTTAAGATTTCTTAATCATATCATTCCCCCCCTCAAAATGATCAAATCCCCCCCAGGGGAATTCCCTCCCGTTTGGGAACCACTGCTCTAATGTATTCTAGTTTTAGGCTGAGGGAATAATGTGATTTGCGGTTTACTGCTACCACTTTTGTCCCACTTTTTAAGTGTCAAAAATTAACCAAAAATCCACTAATACTAGTGGCATAATATTTTTAACACGAGCAATGCTATTGAACACCTCCCTTTTACTTTTTCACATAGGTTCTTAATTATTTAAACTTTTAATGACCTTATTCTACGATTTTCACAACCTAACCAATTTCAGTCCATGTCGTTAGCAACAATTAAAGTGTGTTATATGCTATGATCAATCAATTCGATCATAAAATAACTTTTAACGATCAAATTATAGACTCAAAATAATCGCATTATAAAAGTCTGATAATTGATTGGTTCTCACATGAACCGATGAATTTCAATCACAAATAGTCCTTTTGATTGTATGCATAAGTCACTACTATTTGAGCCCAATGTATTAACGTTATAAAATAATCGAATTTGATTGGTCAGCACATTTTCTCACCTATCTCTGCGAGGTGTGAACATTTCGCTTTGATCTTCGAACTCCCTTCTAGTTTCATTATTACTTACCTGTGTGCCAAATTTCACATTTCTAGCACCTCCCAGTTCCTCAACCAATTCGCACAAACAAAGCAAAAAAGAACATTGCGTTTTAATATATAAGATTAGATAAATTTTACAAAGATTTTGAGTAATTATTTAAGAAATATGATAGTTTGAATTAGCAACAGTTTTATGTGTAGCCCTGTATTTGTGGTTGGTTTGTCCAAATTAGTGAGGTATTGGCAGGTCGTCGAAATTGTTTGTATCTTCTTAACAAAATGATTGTATATTTTCATTCTACTCGTATAGGGCGAAAAGAGCTTCCTAATAAAACAATTGGTAACGAATGGGTCAAAAGATGATATCTGGGCTCATCTTCCAAACTGACTAACCAGAACGAGTGTAATCTTAGCGGCGGATTCGAAGTCACACTTAATAACTTTAACTCGAAAAAGTATTCGTCCTATATGTATTCGTCCTATATCAAAAATAATTACACCAGTGGAAAGAAGAGAGTTGGTGTATTTCATTTAAAGTTTAAATTTTCACAAATGAGCTAGCAGTGACACATCAAATTTGGTCTCAGTTTTTAGTTAATAGTAACTCACGAGATATTGACGGTACAAACTTTCCCTCTAAACTACGTTTATTCCAGCCTTGGTGTATTTTGTGTTTCACATTCCAAATTAAAATATTGATTTTTGAACGAATTATTAAAATTTGAATTTTACATTATAATAATGTGATAAACATATTAGTAGCAATCTTAGCCCACCAGGTTAGATGATTTAATAATTGAGATTATATTCATCCATAGTATTGATGAAGTAGATACATTTTGTTTGTTTCAGTTAATAAATCTCCTTGGTTAGTAAATATACATGTCGACTTGAATAGAATCTTCACATAATTTCACAATTCAGTATTGTCGAAATCTACGTATATTCCCCTTATAACACATTTTTAGGATTTTAATATTCCAGTTTGCTTACTCAAATAGTAAACTAGAGAATTTTGCGTAGGCTTTGACATGCTCCTGTTTGAGTATTTCAATTGATTAATAAACATTGAGGTGAGATTTTTGGCGATACGTTTAAGTTTGTTGTGCCAACCTTCAATATGATCCTTGGTTCTTGGACAGTTGGAACCAATTTCATATAGACATTCCATAAGCGGAGAGAAAAAGTGTTCACGAGGCATGTTTCCTCAAAGTAGGTTATAAATTCATCAACCCTTGGTAGATTTGGGCTGTGGCTTCTACTTCTTGCCGCTAAGCGTACTTTTGGAACAGGTACAAAAGGTAATCCTGCTATCTGACATATGAAACAACAGAAAAAATATCCTCCCGATAGACAATCTGAATTCCAAGTTTTGAATTTTTCGATTTATTGTTCGAATTTACTTCTGATGTTAATTTTACAGCTACTTGGTCCAGATTATCGCTAGCTGAAACTTCTATCAATGGTTGCTGATATACTGCCGGTAGGGGTCGATATTTTCCTTTATTTTGCTTTTAATTATGTCGATAACTTTGTCATTAGTGCTGCTAACCGAAACTGAAATTAACCTGAAATAGTTTTTATCCTTTTTCCAACTGAAACTGAACCTGAAACTGAATTTTGCATACTCTGGTGGCTAATCATAACAAGTATGAGTACTAGTATGATCCTAGTAATGAAATATGCCATCGGTCAGAGGACATTTTGCCCCGATTAAGCGGAGGACCCTATTAACCGAAAATATTTGTATTAGCTTCTAGGTGTGAGAGCTATTCCAGTCCTACCAAATTTGGTCCGATTAAGCGGTTGACAGTGACTCTATTAAGCGGAGTCAACTGTATATATTCAGTGCTGGCACCACCGGTGGTGTTGGTGTCTAGGTGTCTGGATACCTACTGTCTCACAATTTGTATATTTGTACAGTATATATCCCTCCCTAGATGGACACTCACTTTCAGACAAATCCCTCTTAGGACACCGACTGCTCATAAAAATTGGCACTGCCCATGGTATTCTTTTACAACAACATCATTATATTATATTTTGTGAGGAATTTGTGGTGTAGCTCCCCCAAGGAGACCCTGGGGCCTTATTCACTAAGAAAACTTAAGATTTGCTTAACTTTATATAACTTTATATAGTGGAAATTTTGAAGAGTTGCATTACGATTTGGGTAAATAGATGTTCAATGATACCAATAGAAATATAAACTACCTAAATACTGGAAATATTCCAAGTCACTCTCGAAATATTCGTGATGTCATACTTAAGTATTATGACGTCATACTTAACTTAAAATATTACGCAACTTTCTGAAAAGTTTAACAAATGAGTCAAAATTTGTCAAGCATTTCAATTGTACCACTTAAAATTAATAGAGTATGCCATAGCCTACTATACATAAGGCCTAACAGTAAAAAACCCATGGATATTTCAGAAGTCATATCTAATAGTACATTTCAACAATGTGGTTATCATTTGTATTAATTAATTGACATTTGACAAAAGAGATAAATTACATAATCAGGAAGTTCTATGTTTCTTTGCACTCTTAACCTCACTGTCTGTAGTAGTTGGATGTGTTAGTTTCTTAAGTTTTCGAGTAGTTTCCTTTTGTTTTGATTGGGAAATGACCATAGAATTGAAATTTTTGACCTTGTTTGCTATTATGCAGTTTGATGTGATGGTTAAAATTCGTTTAAGATAATCCCACCCAAAAAGATTGCAATTGGGACATTTGCTTCTCCAATGTTCGCACTGAGCATCTTCTAGCGAAATGATAGAAAGTTCTAAAAGTGTTTTTTTGGGCGCTCCACTAGCAAATCTAATAAGCAGATCATTATCCTGCTCAATAAGTCTGAATATCTTCCAAACTAGTACCACAGCATCTAGAACAATATCAGATGGCCATTTTAGATTACCTCTATCAATAACTTCTAAAATTTTATACTTCGAATCCGGAGGTTCGTCGAGATGAAGGTATTTGTCTTCTGTCAAGCACATATACACTCACTACAGATTGAGGTATGCTTCCATAACTGCTGAACACAATAACCCCCAATAAAGGCTAAATATTGTAGAGTAGCGGTATCAAGAGAAATATCTGACAAACCAAAGATCACATTTAAGTAAATATCAATATCACTTGAAGTATCGGTAGTAGTATCATCAGTTGTCGCAGAAAAGGAGCTTATAAAGTCGGACAGAGTTAAGTCATTTGACTGTCGGTTAGAAAATATATTTAGGATAGTAGAGACCTTGAGTCGTCGTTCACTCTCGAGAATTTGACAATAGGAAATGTGGTAGTTGGCTCCCGACATCATTCTGTATAAACCAAAATGATGTTCTAATGCGTCTGTTTGCAAAAAGTAAGTCAAGAAGTAAGTAAATCCACGTTCCTTTGTAAGATAGTTAACTATCCTTGGTAACGCAAGACATGAGTGTTTGATACTAGTAAAAGTCTGAGCACTAAGTTTCCCATCTTTTCCGGGAAGTGATTTCCATTTGTCTAGCCAGTCTACAATTTTAGCTAAAAAGCCAAAACGAAAGTCATTGTAGTAAAATTGTTCAGAAATATCATCATTAAGGCGGATATTCTTGTTGGGCCTGTTAACATTAAAAATCTTCCAAAGCTGGTTAATCGTATCGATAAATTCTGAAGTGTGTGTCTTGAACTCCTGAGTACGGGATAAATTCTGAACTTTGATCGCTGAACTGGTGGATTCGCAAAAAATTCTCAGAGCAAGGCTAACATTTTGACGTTCGAAAGATGTCGGCCAGCAAGCCTTTGCGATTAATCTTGGAGCAAGTTTAGCACATTTATATTGTACTTCCCTGTATAAAAGACGAATGTCCTCGAAAGAAGCGATGTTCACCTGTTGGAAATCCTCAAAGCTAGGATACTTGAGTATTCTGTCATGGTTCTTGACGTTAAGCCAGTTATTACGAATCGATTTTAGGACATGAACAAAATCAAGAATCAAAAACAAATTACGAGTGGAATCTACCGGATGTTGTACAACAGGCTGTAGTGTGTGATCAGAAGAAAATAATTTGAAGAGATTTACGTTGAGAGGATAAGCATCGGTACTAATTACTTGAACTGAGAGGTTACATTGCTCGACATCACTTATCACTGATTGAATAGTGGGAAACAATTTCTGGGCAGAAGAACTGCCTAATGGTAAAAGTCGAACTATTGTAGACCATTTTCTGAAAAGGCTAGATACCATTATGGAGAAGACTGTCTTTGTCGGATCATTCGGATCTAAAGAACCACCAACAATTTTTCCAGCTTTGTATGTAAGATCTGATTTCACATGTATCTCGTCCATTTGTAAAATTACATTCTTCTCTTGAGGGGTGAAATTTGATGTTGCTTGCTTGAGATATGTCGTGAAGTTATCGTCAAGCCCAAATGAAAAATACAGCTTTTGTATTGTATTGAAATGTGGTAGAGCCAAACATTCTAGAGACTGTAGGAAATTATAACATGTTGAAGAAATGAGGTGAGCCTTGAGCGCTATAATTTGAGTGATAGTATTATATCTTCGCCTATTCTTCTGAACACATAAATTTCGGAGCTGACAAAGTGTAAATTGAAGCGAAGGAAGAAGATGAATATCATTGGATTTATCATCAAACTCTTCCTGTGAATGATCTTCAAGATGGGATACTGCATTCTGAATATTAGTGATAGCTTCAGCGATCATATTCTTAGGCTGGGAAATCTTTGTAGAAAAACAGGATATTGCTTCTACTAACTCTGTAAGTAGTGTTTCGATTTGTCTGACATCAGTTATGCAATTAATCCTTAAGGATATCTCTTTGGATTGAAAGTATCCACGTGCTGTCATCGTAGAATCGATGGTCAATGCGGCTTCGACCCTAATAATTCCTTCTGATTTAGATGGATAAATGAAGTTTAGCATGTTGTCCTGTGACAACCACAGAAGCCAAGGTTCCGGATAGCAAGAAGTTATTTTCTCCTTCAGATCAGAAAAACAATCTACTTTAAACTTTTTCGTTTCTATATCTTGTGTTTCGAGGCTAAGATTTCGAGCGGTGATAAATAAATCTTCTTCCTTAGATTCATGCGAAAACCGAGATGGTCTTGATGTCTTCGTAGAGGATAAATAGCTAGGACATCCAGGAAGTATTGAAGGTATAGCACCTTTAACTAAAATTGGCCTCTCTCGTTTGGTATACTTGATCTCCACGCCATCATTTACTCGGATCGTATTTTCAATATCCCGTTCGTGGAAATGCATGGCACACACATAAAATACCTTGGGAGGATTACCATGCTCTCTGTGTAACTCATTAATCCAAGCCTGGCGTAATTCTGGATCCTCTGGAGATTTAAAGACTGGTATATAAGGATCTTTGGGATAATAGTTGCTCTTACATCCAGGAGCCCAGCATCTGTTTGGCATAATCTCGATATTAAGGCGAATAGTAATGCTAAATAAAATTTCTAATGTGCAGGGAGAAATTAATAAGAATATTAAACAGGAATGAGCACATGGGAAAGGAAATTGGGTAAGATGGGAACCAAATATAGAATATACACTATAGTAAGTATAATCAGATATGCGAAATAATTACTACTTAATTAATTAAAACAAATAATACTATTATATACTGTAGGGACTATGGTAATGTTATTAATTAATTGTAGTCATCTAAATTTGTAAACACTATTTAAGGTTGGGTATTATTTAGTATAACTATTATTGTGTACCCATAATATGTAGCAGATAAAAATAGCATATTGTCGAATGAAATACTCAATGACTTCTAGCCAATCCATGGTCACAATTTTTCTTTGAGTTGTTGGGCCAGAGTATAGTAGGCTATGAGTATGCAATCTATTTGAATTCTTTAAAAATCTCTTCTAATTTTGAAGATTCAAAAGTTAAGCAAATCTTAAGTTTTCTTAGTGAATAAGGCCCCTGGTCTTCAACTGAAATTGAAATTGATCGATTTTAATTTCAGTTAGCAGCACTAGCTGTAATCCCAGCCTGCTCAGGTGGTGGATGGCTATGCTCATCTGCTCTGCTTGATACGATCTCATCGTTGATCGTTGCCGAAGCTCCACTGCAACTTCATGTGGCTTGTCTTACATCTCCAAAAGATGCGGTCACTCTACCTCGCCTATTGATGATATACATACCTGTACCTTAAGGGTATTTTGCTGACGAACAAACTAGGTGTTCCATATTGAATTAATACACTAGTGATTGGCATGCATATGAGACTTACAGATCTCTATCTCGGATTGCGTAGCTCTAAGTCTAATAATGAAGTTAAAGTAGTGTCTGATATCGAATTAAAAGCGTGTGGAACTAAGCCCTAGATTTATAAGACAGAAGGAGATAGGCTCACTTCAACCAAAATTCCCAAATCTCATTCTCATGGGTAGCAGGGATCATATATTATTTGCTTTGATAGGTTTTGAATGTCACTCGCATTTTATAATTTCTAGAAGAGCAACGGACTCGTGAATTCTATAATATACTTCTCTAACACAAACTCTAGAATCTCTCATTAATGGAGAATGGAAGCATACGAGTGAGGTTCTCCGTTCTAATAAAGCTAATTTTACTGTGTAGAATAGATTCAAATCAAATCGGAATAAAAGGTTGTATGAGTTGAGATGACAATACAGAGTATAATTCTCGTTGTACTGTGTCACTGTGTCCGTTGTTGATTAGTCCTATCTCAACCTTACATAGAAAACATAGTAGCAATTCTCTGTGTAATGTACATTCATCATTACACAACAGATTGGAGAGGACCTCGTTTCTCCACAGAGTTGTACGCGGGCCGAAATTTGTAACCGTGGCCCGTTACTAAATTTTTCGGCCCCGCAAGAAGCCCGTATAAATATTTTTGGCCCGCTTTGTAAGTTTCTGCAAACACAAATAAGTGGAAACTAACACAGTTCCATTTACGTAAGTATTCCTTAATTGGTACTTCGTGACAATTAAAAACATCTTCTCGGTTGCCATCGCAGGGAGTCGTGCAAAGATTTCCGGCCCGCGGAGCCCGCAAACTATTATATTCGGCCCGCACAGCACGCGAGCAGATAAGAAAAGTCGGCCCGCGTGCAACTCTTTTCTCCCACAAATACAAATAAATAAAAGTCTCAAATAGGGATCAATTTGTTGCAAAATTCACTGCAATAATCGTGTTACAAGTAGAAACTATTTGGACTAAATATAATACGTAAATGAAAGTAATGAGATATTGGACAAGAGTTGCTATAGTTACAACTAGGAAAAGAAACTGAATATAATGTGTATATTATATGTAGCTGTAATACACGGATGCTACAAATATCTCATTCGTGAAGAGAAAACTTATTAAATGAGACACAGGAATTAAATATATGACAATTAGTTGTCTAGCAGGAGGGAGATAGAGCATGTTAGTAGTTTACTGATACTTACAACTCTTAGTTGAGTTCAGCTACATAGCATCATTATTTAGGAATAGGAGTCTGGACAATGATAGCATCAATATAATGTAATATTTCATTCGACTATGTATCTTGTATCCTTGTACCATAATAGAGCAGTTCGAATTAATTTGAAACGAAAGCACTGTTAAATTCCATAATAGATAACAGCAGTTAATAAAACTTAATAAGCATTTTTTTGTATAATATAAATAATTTAGAAGCAATTTTCACGAAATAAATAGGGATATGAGCATGATGGTGTCACGATTGTTACAAATTTATTACTTTCATCAGCAATTTTATTTTAATGGATTTCGGTCTTAAACTAATGAAAACAAAACACTTTGAAACAAACATTTAGAAGCAAATTATTTAAAAATTGGCGTAGCAATTGTTACCAATGATCACAACTTGATCTAGCCCAATCTTTGTGAAATGTGAGAATGAGTCCAAACTATCTAAATTCCCGAATAATAGAAACAAGCGCGCTTCGCTTGCTTGAGGTACGCGGCTGGCGAACACCAAGTGTCCGCCTGAGGCTCCCTTCGGTCGCCTGGGGTCACATTAGTTAATTATAAGGGAAATATCATCTCTAAATCATAACAGAGTGATGAGTTATCATTTTTTGATGATAGTTGCATCATATGTGAGGTATGTTAGTATACATATTTTATTAAAATTTCAGCCTTCTATCTCCTATAATGGCTGAGTTATGTCTGAATAACTGTGTTGCTTAACTTTTAAAAATGTGACAATGACGTCATAATTCCATGAAGAGTCGACATTATGCTCTGAGCTCAGAACTTACTGGAGCGTTACAGATATATATATATATATATACATAATCACATTAATCGAGTTTTAATAGTAAGGATATGATTTATCTTACTAGAGTAGTTTAATAGTGTAAATTATAAGAGGGGGAAAAAATAAACTACAGTGGAAGAAATATAGGACAGTGGTTGGAGGAGAGTGGAGAGTGGGTGGAGGAGATTGGAGAGTTGGCGGAGGAGAGTGGAGAGTGGGCGGAGGAGAGTGGAGAGTGGGTGAAAGAGAGTGGAGAGTGGGTGAAAGAGAGTGGAGAGTGGGTGGAGGAGAGTGGAGAGTGGAGAGTGGAGAGTGGAGAGTGGAGAGTGGAGAGTGGAGAGTGGAGAGTGGGTGAAAGAGAGTGGAGAGTGGGTGAAAGAGAGTGGAGAGTGGGTGGAGGAGAGTGGAGAGTGGGTGGAGGTGAATTAATGCTAGGGTTGCAGGGGTTGCGGCCTCTGCTGAGGTTGGGGTTGCGGTTCTTTATCCCGGGAGCAGGAGAAAATATCCTGGCTTATTCAGCATGGGTGACTAAAATTAGCTCAAATAAAATTATGCATTTCAAGAGGTGAGTGATATAAAATAAATGATCCTAAATTAAGATTATGCGGGAAATTAACATGTCGATCGTTCCGTTGCTTTGAAGTATTGCTAAACATGACAGTATTTTGTATAGAAGAAAAGGTGTGAACATTTCGCTTAGATCTATAAACTTAATTGTAGACGATTATTTAGGCATTATCTGACATGATATTTAATTATGCCAATGGTTTTCACTGGGCTGCAAAAAGACAGAATAATAGCCGCTTATTTGATTAAGAAGTAGCTACGAATATAGTACAGGGTGGCTCATATGTTCTGTGACAAGCTTCATTAGGTATAAAATTTCTAATACTCAAACAATCTTAGTTATTATGGTCTTTAGATATTCTAAATCGAATATTCTCAGTGATTTTAGAACACTTTTCCAGTCTAAGACCTGTAACTGTGTTTTGTAAGGTGATTTTTATGGGGGAAAAATGTGTCCTGGCACGCAGCGAAAATCCAGTATCAGGACCTACTGCTTTTCAAATGATCTTTCTAGAGTCTTCAAATTCTACGAAAAATTGGCTCTCACATTTCCCTCGAACACTCTAAATTTGTAGAAATATAGGATGTTTATATCATATTGAGAACCATTTGGATCAGATTTTTGGTGATGTGAAAAAAAGTGCAATTTTGGGTGATTTTGCAAAATGTACCTAATTTGATCTCGTGAAATAATATCTTTCTCTCGTTTCTGATAATGAATTCAATGGATTTATGAAATATTTCCATGGTGATTGAAAGGTATTTGGTGCTAAATCGCCATAGGACATCGATTATAAAGACATTTTTTACAGAAGTAGAGACCTTGATTCTCGATTTTTGCTGCGTGCCAGGACACATTTTCCCCCCATAAAACTCACCATACAAAACACAGTTCCAGGTCTTAAACTCGAAAAATCTTTTAATACCATTGAGAATATTCGAATTACAATCTCTAAAGACCGTAATAGCCAAGATAGTTTGAGTATAAATCATTTTATACATAATGAAGCTTGTATCAACACTTATGAGCCACCCTGTAATTAGATAAACTAAAATACATTAAGATTAAGAGACTCACTCTCAAATGATCTCTCATCTGGACTATAGTAGTAGTCAGATCTTCCACATTTCTTTCGAGGCGAGTTAATCCTCTATTTGGCATCCATCGCATGGTATCCAATTGCCTAGTCTCAGAAAAAGTTGAGACACTACAGAGAAAAATAAAATAACCTACAGTCGATGTTTTAAAAATTTCATCAATTCATTCAATCTTGCGATGCACCATGACAGATATCGACATGCTTGGAATTCATATGACGTACCTGACACCAACAACTATTCCTTTGTTTCGCAATAAACTTGCGAAAAATTCATTACATCTATCTAGGTGGGCTAATCTAAATCAAAATGCGCATTTCAGGTTTTACACAACATTCATCAACTCTATGGCTACATAATCGACATGCTAGAAATTCATATGACATACCTGACACCAACAACTGTTTCGCAATAAACTTACGAAAAATTCATTACATCTATCTGGGTGGGCTAGCCTTACCTGACAGTCATCATCAAGTATGATTATTCAATGGGATTAATCATTCGACACCAAAATATCATATTGAATCATTTGTAAATAATCAAGGAGAAATAGTATTGTGAATTCCAGAATTAATTTATCTGATGTGATCATCGTGGGAGATAGGCAGTGTGACATACTATGCGAGTTTCAGTCAACCTTCCAAAAGCAGATGCAGAATACTACATACCGATGGATGATGGGGACGTGCAAAATGTCATAAAAACCAAGTCAAAGAATGCAATTAATTATTCAAAATGGATTACTTGAAACAGACATGTCTATTTGATAGACGTTGAGACATTCAACGCGCGAAGATGCAATATATGAACAAAGTTATCATAAACGAGTCTCACATCATACTGAATTAGACAATAATTCGTAACAATAAAGAGATTCATACTCCAAATATTTAATACATCGGGCAGTTATTAATTAGCAAATTTCGGACAGGTTCATAAGCAAAATTGAATCTACCATAAACAATAAAATGTCCGGACGGCGGTGATAAACATAAACAAATAATGTATTTTACATGGCATATACGTATATTAAAAAATACTAAATATAGATCAACTCACTTGTATAGTGCAAAATAAACTCTTTTTCATTAAAACGAAAATAAATGAAAAAATAAAAAAAATAAAAAAATAGAATACAAGAAATGTGTTATGCTAATCACACATAAAGCATGCGTATTTATATAATTTAGCTCCTTGCACATTATAGGCACTAACATATTTTAGTTCCTATTCGTATCTAACATAAATCGTATGAAATATGTACTAGATAAATACTTGAGGTTAGAATCTAGATTCCTTAAAATGAATTAACCACGAATTGATCATCATTAACAGATCAACTCTGCGAGTAACTTCATACAAAGAGAAATCTACCAATAATTTTGCTAGCTGGAGTGATGAATCATCATATTCGATGGATGGAAATTAAATTTTGAGCAATCTTTAACCTAAAATGGCAAAGTTATGTGCGAAAACTGAAATTTCATTATATACAAAGTGACAATGACGTCATCATTCCGTGATGAGTCAACTTTTCGTCTATGGGGTAAGAACACTCAAATGTGTCATACCTTAACGATGGATAATAACATTCGCACTGGAAGGTAGTTTCTACTTTTTTTCGTTTATAATTGGACTATGGATCAGGATGTAAAAGTTTGAGAAATTTTGGACAAACACAATCATGTATAATTTTTACAAATCTGTCTTTTTTTGGGCTGAACAATTGCATGAAAATTAAATTTTTTTTTGAGATTATAACATGGTAGATTTACCACTGATATACAATTAATGATATTTTGAAATCTATTCCAAAATTGATTACAATGAATTTATATAGTTAATATTAATTTAATGTTGCTTTGAACCATGGATAAATAATGACTTGTAGATAAGCGATATTCATTAACCCCGCATATACCAGGAATGTGTTGCGTCATTTCCTGCTTAAGTCATTTTGGGCGGCGAAGCCATATAAATTTGGGGTCCAGACTATAAATAGAAAAGACCCCAGGTAAAAGTGGCATTATTAATAGATAAAATGACAATCCTCCCAAACTCGGTAGAAATTAAGGATATATATCAATGAAGAGATATCTGATATGGAATGATGTACAGGGTGTCTCAAAATTGTTGCCCTATTGTATAGTCTATAAAGTATGGATTATAAATCTATATAACTTGAAATTTGATTCTTGAAGATTTATCTAAGTACCTTGAAAATATTTACGAAATTATTTTTTTTCTCTTGTCTTGTTTTATTGGCCGATAGTTGACGATGGGAAGTTACAGGTCAGAAATCGCGGTATTGGGATGTTACTCGCTGGATCTACTCAGATTTAACTAGCAAAGGAACTTGGAAAGGATATTAGAACAGTTCGAAGATGGTGGGCAAGATATAATTGTTCAAAAGATCTTCAGCATAGGAAGGGGACTGGAAGGCCAAAAAAGCTGAATCGTCGGCGGTCTAAGATCATGATAGCAAAATCTCTGGGAAAGCGACACAAATCTACGCGATTAATCGCTACACAAATTACGAGGACATGTGTACCTGTCTCGAAAGACACTGTCCATCGCTATTTGAGGAAATATTTGCAAGTTCGACCCTATAAGCGACCAAAACAGCCCAAACTTTCATCAAAACAGAGAGAAAACAGATTAAAATTCTGTCTGGCAAAGGAGAACTGGACTGTCGCTGACTGGAGAAACATCCTTTGGTTCGATGAATCTTCATTTTTTGCTATTTCATCCCACAAATCGTCAAAATGACAGGATTTGGGCAAGAGATGGCTCAAATATCATCCCACTGGAAACTGTCAAATTTCGTCCGAAATTTATGGTTTGGGGGATGATGAGCTTTCGAGCGATCTCTAAATTGCTTCATCCCTCCCAAACAATCAGTAAATACAGCCTACTACATAGATGAAATCCTGGCAAAGTCCTGTTTGGAGACTCTTCACAGAACCCGTAAAAATGGATCTGTTTTGGATAGAAAAATGCTCAAAAACATGTCAAAAGCTGTTTTTATGCAGGACGGCGCCCCTGCTCACACGTCCAAAAAACCCAAGATTGGTGCAAGAGGAATCTAGCTAACTTTTTGGGATAAACCACAATGGCCAGGCAACTCTCCTGACTTAAACCCAATTGAGAACCTGTGGGGATATCTTCATGAAGAGCTAAACAAGATGGACACCGCCAAAAGTATTTGTGACCTAAAATTACAGCTCGAATCGGCCTGGTCATCCATAAAACCAAATTATCTACAAGCTCTGATAGATGGAATGCCCGAGAGGATAAAATCTTGTATTAAATTAGATGGAAATTATTTATCCAAATGACCAATCATATATCTGTCTATTCTAATATTTTATGGATAGAAAGACAATGGGGCAATAATTTTGAGACACCCTGTATTCTAAGAAAGTAAATGTTAAAATATATGGAAAGTTGAAGTATTATATCCAATTGCAACGAAAAATTGAATTTTAAAAAACCCCCTCATATTCTAGTAATAGTCATATCACTAATGTTAAACATTTCTTTTGAATATTTTGATAAACTAGAGTAGATAAATATACTACAGTTTATGGTAGTTGAGCACAAAAAAATGTTTCGTTTATTATTATCATGTACATTCTCACACATATAACGGCTGCTTTGGTTAGCTAAATTCGACTGCCATATTACTATAACATTCACATTCCACTCATCCCTCTGAGCGAATATTCCTATGTCCAGAAGAAGATCAGTCCGGAACTTGACTGTGGCGGTGAACAGATGTAAGAGAACCAGCATAACCTGTGGCAGGAGAAAGGACCCCGAGACAGCTACACCCGCCACACGAGTCCCAGCCCAGTTGCTACGCATGTGATGGAGCTGGAATCTATCAATGATGAGGAGATACACAATCACAGGTTGGGAATTATCTTAGTTATTTCTAAAGCATCTCCTCACTTCATTACTGTGTATTTGTAGAATTGACGATTGCTTTTATTAATTACTCATGAATATTATTTCCTTTCACCACGGCATCTGGTATGTGATCAGCTGTAGTGCCCAAACTTGATAATTCAAAGTTCATACTAATATCGTCCTCATTGCATCATCCGTGTTATCGTGTCAGAAAAAATTGTTCTCTTAGTCCAGACACATTGGATTACATTGGATATGGGGATAATATTAGCAATGATGAACCAGCATAAACTGGATATGTTGTTTCTCTATCACTTGATGAAGATTCTATTTCTAAATCTGGAAGTACAGGTTTGAGATCTTCAACAGTATTTATAGAAGGGTGTAATGAAGAAGGAATGTCAAAATCGTGGAGTCTCTTAGGTGAGTCTCTACCAATACGACTTTGTATGAACCCCATTATTAATGGCTGTATGAAATGAAGTGTTCTACATATATGTGTATATCTACTTCAGGCTATCATGATTCTAACCTCCATGTATAGAATTGTCATTTGAGTTTCTACACAATATTTTAAATTTAGGATGATTAATTAATTGTTCATTATATCATTTTATAACATTTTGCATCAGTCCGGTTGATATTACACTTTTTTCCCTATCATGATTAATTGTCCATTGATTGTTTCCCAAACAAGTAAATACATTGAGCTTCTGCTTTACAAGTTCTACATTATAGTATGTATATAATTTCGGAAATAATTTGAGCAAGAAAACAGTCCTGTAATTTATTCAATAAAACTTCTTGGTCATATTTGGTTAATTATCATTTTATTTTTTTAAACATTGACAAGACACTAATCCCAATATAATAAAACTAAAGTTGGGTGAGGTTTATATAAACAGTTCAACTACGGGCGTTCAATAAGTAATCGTTATTACGATATATCTTGGTTGTTCCATTTGATTCAGAATTGGGTTAGCATATCTAATGTAACACTACCGATGCTCTTTCAAATGATACTTCACTTTTTAATTCTGAGCTTTGGTTTGATACTGTGGCTATTCTTAGTTTGGCATTTTTATATACTGGCATTTATTATGGCTTCCGAGAGTGCAGATTTCAAAATTGTGCAGCGAGCTTATGTAAATATTCGAACACTGCTCCAAGTTTCTTTCTACCGACATTCACAACGATTTGATTGAGGTTTATAATAATAGAACTCTTCCGTATTCCACGATAGTTGACTGGAACCAACGTTTTCGTAAGGGAAGAGAGTCGATAGAAGATAAGCCCAGAGTAGGGAGGCCGATTTCCGGCGCCAGTGACAAATTTGTCCTCGAGGTTTCCGAATTACTTGAAAAAGACCCTCATATTTCATATGTGGAGATAGCTAATGCAGTTGGACGGGAACCACTCATACCATTGTGCATGACAATTTGCAAATTAGGAAAATCTGCGCTCGGTGGGTCCCGCATGCACTAACACAGGCCCAGAAAACTATGAGGGTTCAATGTGCTCAAAGTTGCTTTCTGACTTCGATAGAACCGACTCCAGGAGTCTATTCGATGTCGTTACTAGTGATGAGACTGGGTACGTTATAGCGAGCCTTTGTCAAAGGAAGCTAACGAAGTATGGCTAGCCAGAACCCACCAGAACCCACCAATGATCCCCTTACATGACTTTCGGAACCCCAAGGTTATGTACTGCATTTATTTTTTTCTTATGGTCCAGTGTGCCAGATTTGTGTCCCCAATAATACCACTATTACTAGATCATTTTACATGAGTGAGTGCCTATGTGAGGTTGAGAAATTCTACCACAATCGACGGCCAAGGACTGGGACTCGAGGATTGAGATTATTGCATGATAATGCCTGATCCCACAAGACCAAGCTGGTAAGGGAAAAGTTGGAAAGTCTGAGAGCTAGATCATCATCCCTATTCACCAGAAATCGCTCCATGCGATTTTTGACTCTTCCCTAAGCTGAAAACACCTGTCAGGGAAGGAATTCGAAAGTCGGGCTCACCTCGGATCGGCGATTTTTCAGTATATGAAAGGTATACCGCGAGAAGACTTTTTTTGGATTGGATTAAGAGGCTAAAACTAGTTATACAGTATCCAGAAGAGTATTTCGAGAAATTGCAGTATTGATATTAATTATATTACTAGTTTTGGGGAAAGTATACTATGATAACGACTACTTATTGAATGCCCGTAGTAATTACTTTCGAAACCGGGTTTTTTTCTTACTACGTATTTCTTTACAAGTTCAAACAGTAAAGAAAAAAGGCTGGACATTGATAAATTTAGATTTTTTACACCATCCTTACTATTAAAACTCGATTAATATTTATTTATATATATATATATATATATATATATATGTAACGAATTGATTGAAGAAACTGCCGGGCGCAGAAAGGTGATTTTTGGCATGAGAGAGTCTTTCGGCTATGGCTCCAGTAAGTTCTGAGCTCAGAGCAAAATGTTGGCTCATCATGGAATTATGACGTCATTGTCACATTTTTAAAAGTTATGCAATACAGTTATTCGAGCATTACTCAGCCATTATAGTGGGAGATAAAAGGCAGAAATTTTGATAAAATCTGTTTACTAACATATCTCACATATTATGCAACTATCATCAAAAAATGATGACTCATCACTTTGTTATGACGTCATCATTACTCATCAAAATGTTAAAAATTGATAAATTTGGTGATTCTTCTTGTGATATCGATTAGAACAGTAGGACATACGTATTTAGAGATGTTATTTCCCTTATATTTAACTAATGTGACCCCAGGCGACCGAAGGGAGCATCTGACGGATACAGTGTTCGTCAGCCGCCGCAGCGCATCAAGCGAAGCGCTAGTAGTAATAGTAAGAAATTGTAAGAAAAAAGGTAAGAAACCCAGTATAATGAAAAGTTGTTTTTGATTGTATTAGCAAGATTCGCTTATTTACAAGGTAATAACAGTTCCTAATCTTGATTAAATGTTTAAGGGTGGTGTTTCCTTCCAGAACTAACTTTTAAAGTTTTCATTTTTTTATCCTGAAATTTTTTGTGGAAACTATTCTCAATGAGTTATCTGAAAAAATACACTTTTCGGAAGCTCAAGAAGCAAGGAAAATTTTTTTTTTTCTCAAATCACCTAATTTATAGAGGACATTCAAGGAAACTTCAATGGCTTATGCCTCTTTTACTCAATTATTCTTGCACGAAATGGTTGAATAAAGAAAATAATAGGAATAGAATTTTCAATTTTAACCCAAATAATTTTTTCTTTCAAATTCGTTGCTACAATCTTTAGAGAGGCAGTAAGGAAAAGTATTTTAACTTTTTTCTAAAGTAGAAAATCGAAAATCTGTTGCTATCATTTTGTTCTACGTGAGATCTTTCTAAAACCGTCGAGTTTTTTACTCTACGACCTTTGTAACTAGAGATTCCTCCTTTGTAAAATTGTTTTTTTAAGTGCTAAAAACAGGCTGCAAAGCAATTTTCTTCGGAAAGGTTTGATTCCAATTAGTTTTACTGTATTCTGATATTAAATAACATCCAAACATCCTAAATCAACAACTTATAGCAGTACAGTACACCCTCGGTTATCCGAACACCTCCGTTTGTTAGCTCAAAGATTGGTGTTCGGATAAGTGAAATCGTTCGGATAAGTGAAATACGTATTTTACGCTCTTAAATGCACATGTACCAACTTAGATGTTATTAAAGAACGTATTATGATTTGAATACTACTTACACGCATGTATAGCCAATCAAATTGACGATGCTACGCACAATTTTGGAACATACATTTTTAAGGAATTGATTTATTAAACATTATTTCAGTTATCCGAACACATATTTCAGTTATCCGAACACATCATTTCAGTTATCCGAACACATTATTTCAGTTATCCGAACACATTATTTCAGTTATCCGAACACATTATTTCAGCTATCCTGACACATTATTTTCACAAATTCGATTGAAAAGTATTTGATAAAATGAGTGGTACTCGAACACACTGTTCGGATAATCGAGGTTCGGATAATCGAGGGTCTACTGTACTTAACTTCAAAATATGGCATATCAAATATTTTCACATCATGACACCTTAAAGTGTGAAAAAGTTGTCAGTTATCACTAGGGACCCAAAAATGACCATGTCCGATAGTATCCGCCGAAATCCCATATCTATAACTTTATTTGAGTATGCCAAGTCGTTATTTTAATACCGAATTCGTGCTCAGCACTAAATTTCCAGCAATTTGATATATGTATTGACCATATTTGAAAACATTTTTGGTTTCCTTTTCCTAGCAACGGTCAGGAATGTTGAAAAATTCCTGGCTGTTGCTACGCACGGGCGAACAAAAATGTTTCCAAATATGGTCAATATATATACAAATTGCTGGAAATCTAGTTCTGAGCATGAATTTAGCATTAAAAAGATGATCTGACACTGTTAAAAGAAGTTATAGCTGTGGGACATTTCGCATTTAAAATGTGTCGTTTTTAGAGCGACACCAGGTGATACAAGTGGCTCAAAGTGGCAAAATATTGGGGCTGGAGTTATAAAAATCGGAATTATTGTTTAAAACCCCCTATAAGGATCTAAAAATGCTAAAAAAGCAATTTCGGCACATTTTTAGTAAAAAACCCGTCCCATGGGAAACACCAACCTTAACAACAAGTTTTCACTTTTGAAATAAAAATTCGAGAAAAACTGCCTTGTATTTAATAGATAATCCCGATTGTATTTTATAAAAATTGATCTAATAAGAATTTAGACATTTACGTATGGTTAATAGTACCCATCTTAAGTGAATACTCTGTCAGACTCTTCTGAACAAAGGTTCGAATCAATTTACGATCCCACTTATTTACTCCAGTCAGACACTCTTAGAAGATCTAATCTGAAGATTTCATTATCGAATAATTAACTAGACAAAATAACACTTAATTCTTCAAAAATGGCACAAATCCACGAAAAATCAATCAGAATCAGACTTCTTAGAAAAGAACAAAAACGCGAAAGGATCAGAGTTAGAGGAGAAGTACTATCAAGATACAAGGTAGAGGAAGACTCTTTGGATCGTATTGTAACGAGGGATGAATCTTTTCCATTATTATGAACCGGAGACCAAAAGTCAATCGAAACAGTGGAAGAGATGTGATGAACCTGTACCCTCAAGGTGAAGGCCGCAAAATCAGCTGGGAAGAGAATGGCAACAGTATTTTGGGATAGGGAAGGAATTATACACCACGACTGGTTGCCTGAGAAGACCACCATAAATAGTGATTATTACGTCGAAGAATTGAAAGAATTTCTTCAGGCGATTAAAAAATACTCTTCACTTCAAAAGTTTAACTCCTTTCTAAATGTACAATTGTGGCTCCAAGGAAATGCTAAGCAGTGGCATCGTGTTCTATAGACACGTGGGCCCTGGCCTCCCAGATATAATATTTCTTGGGTCTCTCTCATTTCAGTGCGTGTTGTTATAATTTTTTTGTTTAGTTCATCATCAGCTTCAACGAGTTCCGCCCGCCACATATAAGTGCCTTCAGATTTACATACCATACTTGTAGGAATCCAAATAATTGATGTAATATTTGTATGATAAGAAGACACTTGAAACATGTTTGAACAAATTGCCATTTTTGGTCCAGATGTAGCAAATGGTATCCTAATTCGATAGAAAGGTGATCTACTATGGATCTGGCCTATTTCGGAAAGAAAAGTGTCTACGATTAAGATCTAAGCGAAATTTTTACTCCAATAAATCAAAACATTTGTTCACACCTTTTCTATCCAACATATAGTATACTACTTGTACGTATATAGCTTTACCACATGATAGAAACCATTGTGAAATCATTGTAGTGTACCTGCGATGGAAAAGTTATGTGTATATTTTCACACTTTTATATACATAGTATCATACACATATGATGAATTTTGAAAAATTAACTAGGGACTAGTTTCAACTGATTGACAAATAGGATTTAGAGGTGTAGATTTTGATTGTCGTATTTTGAACCTTTTATACTTGCATGGAGAGCAGGAAAGTTCTTTAATAGCCTCTCTTTTAAACCTGTCGTATATATTCGTTCTGGAACATATTTAAAAAAGTAATATTTATGTTTTTGAACGGAAATTTGATTCAGAATGGGTAATAGTTAATTCTCTCTGCCATGGGAGCATATGACACTAATCTTTGTGAAGCCTGAAATTTAGGGGATTGGTTTGTTTTATTATTTCTTTATATACTACCAAATATTTGATAATTTCTTTCCCGCCAAAAGGACGCTCAAATTATTTACTATCTGACAGCAACATCTTCACTTCTACTATTTATCGAATCACTCGTGTGGTATCATTAACTGAAAAGTCTCTTCTATCTGAAATACAATTTTAATCTGGTGGTAGATGGAGCTAAACATCCCGGTTACTATTCTACGATATACTGTACTATAAATTTTTTTACTAGCAAATTTTACTTCTTCTTTTTTCTAGTCTACACGGGGTTAATCTTGCAATGTAAGTACTTATTCTATTGTAATATTACCTTGAAATTTATGTTTATACTGAAAACCATGTAATTACTTGTGAAACAATGTAACGAAAAAGTAAATTGTTTATATAATAATTGGGATCGGATTATCAAATAGAACCATTTTTTAACTATTAGTTGAAGCAGAATATGATGTTTATGAAAACGGTACTTATAGATTTATCAAACCATTTAATGGTGGCTCATCATTAGTAATTAATATTGTTAACATAAAGTGATGAATATCGTAAATTTAAAACGCTAGGATATTTTTGTAATATGATATTTTTTGTTTACTTCTGTTTACAGTTGATACATAAAGTAAACACATCTCAAAAACATGATATATATATAGCTTTCAATGGTTAAAATGGGGATGTAGATATTAAATATGTGTTTTAGAATATATATGTGATAATTTGTTTGTTCACTCCTGAATACATTAATTAAACAAATCCCAAAATAATGTAAAAACTAGCTTTTTTGTTGAGAAACTTATTTCTCATTTCTTCGCTATCCTCATACGCCCGCAGGGCGACTTTCTGACACGCAGTGTCCGCAAGCCGCGCAGTGCAAGCGCGCTTGTATTATAATATATCGAGTCGGAAAAATAATTATTCTATAATGGGGTTAAAAAATATTATGCCCCATCCCTTGCCTTACGCCTAGAAGTGGACAGCCATCAAAGTTGCTTACCTACAATCTCAATTGAATGGATTAAAGTTGTATGATTTTCCATACATATGAGGATTAATACTTGTCAACTTGAAAATAAGTAACCTGATAATAACATAGTTAATCGAAATAGAAACTGTGTGCATTTGATAGAGAAGAGTTCTTTTAATGGATCTTATATACGTATATTTGTTTTTTCTAGTCATCCGGAACGACTGCTCATGAATGAGTGAGTTTATTTATTCTCTAAATAAAGAATAAATATCAGTATACATACCGATAATGCAGCTCCAAACGTGCAGGACTCACTAGAGGGATACAAAACTCAATTTTTATTTTGACAATTGAGAAATATTAATTTTAGAGCCTTCTAAGTATGGATCCTGAAATTTACACATGATGAAGTGCATTATTATATGAACTGTTGATATATCATTTCTATCATAAAATATGGATCACATGGGCGCCGTACATCATCCATCCTGAAAAAGGCAGCTCCTATAATCTGAAATTCTTTAAAAATACCAAAGGTTTTAACTATTTATTAAAACTATTAGCAACGAGAGTGTACGGTTGATAGAAATTTACTTACTTGCTTCCATATTAAATATTTATTTTTTATCTAGAAACATATTCTTGAAATTGGGGAGGGAGGCGGCGGGAGTATGGGCGGCGGAAGAGGAGGAAGCGGCGGCAGAGGGGAGGAGGAGGAGGGGAAAGATGTGAGTTTTTAATCTTCTAAATTAAGCAATAAATTTGATATTTTTACTGCAACTCCTAGTACAGTAGATGTCATGATCAATATGGAACTTCGTACTTCACTCGTTATTGGAAATTATATTGAACTAATTTAGACCAATTTGGGCCAGATACATATTCCTTCTGTGGTGCAGATTAGCTAGCACCATGTGTTCAATTTTTCAAAATTTTATAAATATAGCCAAATTGCCGTACCTTCAAACTTTTGAAAACAATTCTCAGCCTCCATATAGATTTTCGTAAAATCTACACGTAATATATACGGATCACTTTTATAAAAACATTAGAAAGGTCACCTTGTAAGTTCAAATTCAAAATATTATTTGTCAACACCTCTTTGACACTATGTTAATCAAAGCGTATTGTATGCGTAGATATTGAAGTACTATATAGTAATAGTCAAAACAATATACATTGCAACAAAGGTGTCATATATAAACAGTATTGAACATCGTCGAGATCCCAGAAATCCCGAGGTTAAATACCCCAATTATTCTCAATTTTCGGATTCAAGTACATATTTGTATATATGTATCACAAATTAAAAAATATTTAATTCATCACCCAAAGAGTGAGCAGTAGCAAAACTCCTAAGGCATGGGAGGCAGTTGCCTCTGACTTTGCCTTCTGGCTTTGGAGAGGTCTAGGTTGAATGAATCTCTTCATACTATTCATCATTTTTCAACCAATTCGAGCACTCCCGAAACCTTGTTGAAAGCCCCTCACTGAGAGAATATCCAAATCGGATGAACTGCCCTTATTTTCTTGTCCAATCTCTGTTGGCTTTTTTAACGACATAGATAGCATATTTACGCATTGCTGGAGAATGGAAATTGTTCGGATTTGTTTTAACAGAAGTTGCGTATCAGCATACCATTTCATATGAGCTCTAGTCTGTTGGCTAAGAACCATCAAATTATATATGCACTCTGGTGGCAATCGCCACCAGACCACCAGATTTGTAGAGCACTGATACCTACCTACAAGTACCTACAATTAATAGATTCTTTCTTTTATGTTTCTTTTCTTACAGTAAAAATTAGGGGAACACCTGTTCAAGTAAGTATTTGTAGATCTAGTTGACAAAGATAATCCATGTTTTTTGTTTATACTAATAGATACATAAAGTAGGCTCGTTTTGAAATATGCTAGAGACTAGCTTTCAACGGTTGATCTAGGGTTTATTTAAGATGTAGATTTCGACTCTCCTATTATCGAAACAATATGGTAAATATTACTCTTTTAGACTAGATACTTTATATCTAGCGTAAAAGAGATGAACCCCTTTTAGCCACGATTTAGTTCGTGAGATAAAATCAGCAGATTTAATTAAGAGTAGATTAAGTTTTAGTTTATGATATGAATTTTTGATATGAATATAGAATTGCCATTGATGAATATTTTAGATTACAAGCAAAATAATGACATTACAAAATGCTGTGCATCCTTACTATTAAAACTCGATTAATGTTTGTGTATGTGTGTATGTGTATACATATATATATATATATCTGTAACGAATTGATTGAAGAAACTGCCAGGCGTAGAAAGCTGATTTTTGGCATGTGGGAGTCTTTTGGCTATGGCACCAGTAAGTTCTGAGCTCAGATCAAAATGTCAACTCATCATGGAATTATGACGTCATTGTCACATTTTTAAAAGTTAAGCAACAGAGTTATTCGGGCATAACTCAGCCATTATAGGAGATAGAAGGCTGAAATTTTAATAGAATATGTATACTAACATATCTCACATATGATGCGACTATCATCAAAAAAGATCACTCATCACTCTGTTATGACGTCATCATTACTCATCAAAAATTTTAAAATTGACAAATTTGGTGATTTTTCGAGTGATATCGATTATAACAGTAGGACAGACATATTTAGAGATGATATATCCCTTATAATTAACCAATGTGACTCCAGGCGACCGAAGGGAGCCTCCGGCGGACATGAAGTGTCCGCCAGCCGCGCAGCGAAAGCAAGTGAAGCGCGCTTGTTTATGATAAATTAGCAGCTTTCGAAAATCGAAAGGTTCAAGTTACCATAAAGTGTCCCACATTCACCTCAAATTAATGTAATTACTTTGGAAATCTTGCTATAAAGAATACGATATAGATAAAACGTTTCAGGCCTATCCATCACGCACTTGAGTGAAATACATAACCATAAAGATTATACAAACAGCTAATAAATGATATCAACTATGTCTTATATTTATTGTTTTTGTAGATGGATCAAGCATTAGACGGCGGCGACCGGGGGAGGGGGGTTACTTTTATTTTTGTCACGTTTAGTATATCGTAATCATTTTTAAATTTATGCAAAATTTATTGAACCTTTCTTACTTTTTTAGATTTCAAAAATACTGATACCCCCCACCCCCCCCAATGACCTCACAGGGTCTGGGGTGGTGGGAAGGATTCTTATAAAATTAAGTGTAGTATATGATCTATCATTCTGATTTGTTTCACATGATTCAAACGATTTTATTTGTATTACTCTCTAGGAGAGTTAATGATAAAATCGATATTTCGAGGAGTTGGGTTGTTCTTTGGACTGAAGCAGAATTTGGATTCATATTCAAATAATACTGGTATTTTATTTGTACCACAAATTCCCAACTAATTAGGCCTGAATAGTTATATAGTGTCCGATGTTTCATGCAAGCCAAACTAATTCCTAAGAGACTACATCTATTACCTCAGAAATAGGTTCTCGTATTTTCGAATCCACCTAAACAAGTATATCAAATTTTTTTAAATTATTATATCTAAATGGTGCTTTTTCTTATATATTTCTCAGGCACAAGTGCATGCTCCAAATATTGTCGAATTTCGAGGATTTACGTGGATATAAAAAAACCCTCGGGCCGTTGGAAAAGGGTAACTGTTACTGAAATGGGTGAGGAGGAATGTGAAGTACCTCTACATAAAAATAAAAATGTCACTATTCCATTTGATTATTTTCCAAATGATTATTTCAGTTGCAAATACAAGGCAGGACACATTTACTCTCTCATATGATGTTTTTATTTAAAATTATTCTTCGCATAACTTATTTCATCATTGCACGAGTCCTTGATCAAAGAAAGCACTCAAATGAAGAATAAGAAGAAGCTCTCTCACTGGCATCAACAAGCGATGTTTACACTAAGACTCCTGCCTAACATGGTGTGTATTCATATTATCTTATTTTTATCATGTTGATTATCTGTATGATTACGAATATATTGACGCATCACATTTTAAAAAACAAAGGATTCTGTCATTAATAAAGTTTCTGGTTGCAATTTATTTTTTGTCTAAGGTCACAGGTGTTACAAGAATTTAATTCTTGTCAAAGAGAGCTAGGGTGATGGAGGGGCCCGGCCAGAAATCTTACTAGAGGGCCCGTAAATTCTGTCGCCGGCCCTGTACAGTTATTAAGTCGGATCATCATTTTCTCGTCAGGTTAATATCTCGCCAATAAGAAAGGAGAAGTGAACTTATGATTCATCAACTGTTGTTGAGTACGATGGGTGAGTCTACAATATAATGCTACGTATTATTATATTGTGAATTATTTTAGTTAATGGTTTGTAATTAGACGATGAAAAAACAAAGGTAGCTACCATTAATCCAACCCTGATATAACCAAAGTCAACAAAATAAGAAGTTAGAGGCAGATCCATTATGAGTAAACAATGCAAAGAAATACCTCCATCCATATTCAGTTGATAAAGTGCCAAGCCATCTATTGCACGCACACTATCTAACAGCAACAAGACATCCAATATACCAATTAACCTCCCTCAAATTTCTCACAAACACTACTTGTTGTGCAGTAAGGTTATCACATCATAATTAAATGTACACCACCGCTTCGTAGATCTATTTTGCATGGAGAGGAGCAGAGGGATGGCTATTAGGGGAGGAAGAGACCATCATAGTAAATCCACTTCTCCACTCCACCGGAACGAGAAGCTAGAAGGAAGATTACAGACTCTGCATAGCTTTACTTATATATTCACCTTTGTATATATTTTATAAAATATAATTAATATTTACTTACTTATTTATTATTATTACGGCCCATAAGTTAAAGTATATATTGTAAGAAAACCTCTGGTAACAAGATCGTATTTAAAGTCAACGCACATAGTCACATACGATTTGGGGCTAAAAAGTATATACCAGATCGAGTTTACCAAAATCGGCATTACATTTATACAAGGATCCAAAGTCTAATGTATTCATTCGAAATGGGCTTTATTGGGGAGTCTTGTTATCAATAATATCCCAAACCATGTGCTCCTGATTCCATGTGTTTCCAAATTTCCGAGTTGAGGTTGAAAAATAAAAAACAATTGATCCAGAATGAAAATTCTCCCATTTTAACTTGGTTTTCCGCAATTCCAATGCTCATTTTTAACATACGTACGTAACTTAAAATTATATATCTTCTGTATATACACATAAATAGATATGTAGATATATAGATATAATCTTACTCTGTCGCCAGGATTCAACTATTAGCTAATTTGCTGTATCAATTTGATATGATCCAGACAACTATATTTTTCGCTAAATGAAGGCGATCACATTATGTCTTGGACACCTGTGACTTGCCTCATCTTGCCTACTTCACCTACTAGCAAGAACGTGAGTTTAATTTATTAATAATACTATTGTTATGTGTACTGAAAGAAATCCCAAATTATGTTAGGACAAATTCCAAAAATTCCAATTGCAAGTATGGACAAATTCCAATCTTAAAGATAGTCGTTTCCACAAATACATTCTGATGCTACTTTCTGAAAAGATTGAATTCTGCACAGGAAAATCACAAAAATCACAATCTTCCACCCTGCGGCCTCCTGCTGCTGTGGCGCACTTGTATTGTTTTGAGAACTCTCATTTCTAGTGCAGCTCCTATTATAGATGCTTTATTGTATGGACGGTGTCGAACGCACGTCTGCGTGATCTTGGAAAACTAATATTATTATAATAAAATTTAATCATATTTCCACACCATTTTATTTAAACGTATATTTTCTGATAAAAAAAGAAATTTCAACGGCTAATAAGCCTGTAATTTAGTAAAAGTAGATTTCGATATTCGCACTTATAAAATGGTAATATCAAAATTGAATGGTGTAATAGCATATATCAATAGGTACAGTCAGGGTCGCTTATTATGAACAAACCCTCCCTCTGTGTCCCAATTTAACCGGTTCTATAGAATTTCTATTATTTCGATTTCGCTTACTATGTATGACTCTCTCTCTATTGTGAAAATATTATCGGTCCCTATGCGGTTCATAATGATATGCGATCCTGACTGTAATTTTACAATTTCGATACTATTATTTACTGTTTTTGTGGTGCTTTTCTATCGGTATGTCGACCGATATTTTTAATATTAGTAACGGAGTTTCAAATTCTCTGGGGATAGATTGATGCATAGATATTTAATATAGTATAAATGAACAAACAAGTACGTTTATCATATATTATAATGGAAGCATGCTACAACATAAACTATAGTTATACAGGTTCTACACAGGACTCGAATTCCAAGTCACATTTCCTACATATATAAGGATCATCTCCCACGTCCTTTAGACTGGTATTGACGCATCCACAGTGAAACCATCTCAGGCAGAACTCACAGCCTAACCAGTCATCATTCGCCCTCTATCCCCCGGTTGGGCAGTCGTGTTGTTCACATTCCTCGCAAACTGTTTCAGAGTTATCAGGGTTAACACTCGTGGGAGGTAATTCTTTCATGGAAACAGATGAGAGCTCAGTACCAAAACCTCCAGATGTATAGGTCATAGTATCCTTTTCACGTCTACGCCTAGAGGATTCGGCTACAATGAATTGGGATTTGAGAACTCTCCGTCGCCTCTTTTGAGTAGCCATAACGGGGACGCTACACAAGATCGAATTTCTATCCTGGCATTAGATCGAATTTCCTATGTTGGCATTAGATCGAAATCTTGAAACATGCACAAGATCGAATTTCTATGCTGGCATTAGATCGAATTTCTTGTGTTGGCTTTAGATCGAATTTCTTGTGTTGGCTTTAGATCGAATTTTCAATGTATGAATTAGGTCGAATTTCTTGTGTTGGCATTAGATATAATTTCAAAGTATTCATTAAATTGAATTGGGAAAGCGGAATAATTTTCAAAACTGAAATAAGTAAGTAAAGTTAAGTTCAATTTGGATTTAGAGGGAGAATAGTATTTATTTTGTGAAATAAATAATAGAGGGTCGATTGGAGGGCATTTTTTTATTTATTGGGAACCAGGGGAGATTCGAAGGGTTTTTGATTGGGAATATTTTAAAAATTCAAAGTAACACCAGGATTCTTTTGAGAGTGGGCAACGATCGTGCTCCTCGAACAAATGATTCATCAGTGTGTAAAGGGCGTTTTGAATGTCTAGTGGTGTTCTGCCTCTGTTCTTGACAATAACAAGAGCGTATAGATGACCAATTCTCTCGACTTTTGATGCCGGTATTGGCTTGGAGGGCATTGTTTTCGTAGTTGTCTTCTTTTTGAGGTGTTTCTTTAATCGTTTTTGCGTGTGCCCAAGACATTCCTCTTTCCCGATAACTTCCATTCCTTTGTAAGGATTATTTTCTTCTAACCTTTTGAATGAGCTTGAGTCTCCATCTCCTACATATGTAGTGTAGGCTAGAGAATGATTGTCAAATGATCTACCCCAGATTTCTTTTGCAGCAGAACATTCCATCGCCTGACTTATTCCAGAGAAGTTAGCTGGGCATTCGCTCGAATGTTTCTCCCAGTATTCGCTGTATTCCTCTGGGTTTTCTTTCTTACGTTCTTCCGTCCATCTGATACATTTGTTACGCACGCGTTCGTAAAGGACGTAGTCAAGGACTTTCCCCGATTTGACTTCAATACCCCCGGCGAATCCTTGATTACTAAAATGCCCGCGCCTGTGCCAAGATCCGTCAAAGCTCACCGCGCATACCTTGCAACCAGGAATGTTAAATGACTCAGCTTTGGCTCTCACTTCTTTTGCTGTCATGGACATGGATTGCTGGCATATTTGATCTGTAGAATGGACCAATTGCGCGAGTAGAGACTTGGACATTCTATGCCAGGTATTTTGTATATCAAAGAGATTGCAGGTCAGTCGAAAATCACTCCAGCTCATAGAAGTACAGTGTGCTGCTCCGACTTTTCCCGGCAAAGCATTTGAGGATCGTTCACTGCTTCATTAGGTTTCATTCCAACCGGACAGGATGTAGGAAATTCAGCAAGCACAATATGGCAGCGACTGCATTTCAACAAGAGATATTATTGTAACCCATCACGAAAAGCGTATTGATACAGATTCAATTAAACAGTGCAGTGTGCCTCAGTGCATCTTAATAGAGGAAATACCGTACTCAGTATATCGATATCAATTATTTGCGAGCCATGAGGAACGTAGAGATCACGAAATGATTGAGCTCCATCCTTCTGTACCATAATACTGAGGCGTTTATTGGGCTGAGGAAACTTCACTTGCTGTAATAGTGTTTTTGATTTCGGAGTGCTAGTAGGAGGTAATCGCTTTGTGATGGATGGTGTGAAAGTAGATTTTCTTTTGACTCCCTCACCCTTCCGAAACCTCCCAGTGTTGAGTTTATGTCCTCGCTTTTTGGTATGAACTGAGGTAGTTGGTGACGTGTTATCCGATTCTTCGGATGTCTGTGAAGAGAGGGCTACTTGAGAGAGAGTAGATCCGAGCTCAGTAGGCGTGTATGTAGCTAGTGTTAAATCAGTTGGGGTTGTTGGGACTTTGAATATGAAATCACCTTCATTGTCAGACCCACTTGACTCCATGCTAGATTCAAAATCAGCCGGAATGCAAACCTTCGGGAGATCTGCGCTGCGAAATGTAGAAATAGTTTCATGTTCTGAAGAAGACATTTTTTGAATTAGTTATGACAAGAATTATTTCCACACTTATATTGATTCATTGTAACTCGTTAATTAACTACAGCTGTAGTGCCCATAATTGTTCCACCTCACAGACTAATAATAGAACTAGTTTCTTGTAATGCGGTGGTAGAATTCTAAATTTAGCCATGTACCGTACACATGCGCATGTTGATATTTTTAGAAATTTGCTAATTATGGATGATGTTTGCATTTCTCAATTTCTTACTAACCTAAATTTCAATTACACTTGGTCGTAACGTGCTTACATATCTACTGTTATGTGTACATTGCTATTGTGACATATTGTTGTCTAGGATGGAAAATGGAGCCGTGAATGGGGCACCTCCCAATAACACGCACCCTTATGTGGTCTCTAAAAAACCATTTTGTTCGCATAAAATATGTTGAAAAGTACTGTTAGTCCAAACACCATCAAGGATATTTATCAATCTATTTTTGTTGATTATATTTGTAAACGCCTAAATTTTAAACTCGTTGATGTGTAACCATTTGTATTCTAGTGACTTTTGATAATTATTTGGGAAAGGGAGTACGGATGGACAAGTTCAGCATGCTTTTTGTGGTGATCATGTAGACCAAAAGGGATGAATTTGAAATAGGCGACATTTGTTCTGAGAAAGTCTCTCGACCCTGTGGTTCAAAACAAATTATTGCAATCTTGCTATTTGGACGAAATTCCCTATTCACAAATCATTGTTAAATTTAGAGGAGTCTTATACGTCTAGTTGCTCTCAGCTAACCGAGCGGAGTCGCAAGAGGGATCACTCGAGATAGGGTTCAAACAAGTTGTAAGAATGGAATGTTTTCACATTCCTATGCTGCTATGATCAGGGTTGGAATTTTACCCGGGTTTAATAGGTTTCGCCCAGCCCAGTGGGTTAAACCCGGCTAAAATCCGGGTTAAAACGGGTTTTATTCTCCAGAAACGGATTTACCCAGTTATTATCCTGTTTTCAAATTCAACGATATAATTAATTATATAAGCATATTTATTGTAAGAGATGCATATCAAAATCTAAAACAAATGAAAAGCAAATCACCAATCAAACTCCACTGAACCCCTCAATTCGCGATAACAGGTTACCAATTTTGCTGGTTCTCTAACCCTAATCTAATTCGAAGTTTGTTCTGGACTAAACTAAAGTTAGAAATATCCGCTCAATTGAAGTATATATGCGCCTCACCTTGGACCTTCTACTTTTAGAAAAAAGCTTTGAACAGGATCACAGAGCCACCAACAAAATATTTTCAATCCAAACAATTGATATCGCTAAAATTAACTTGATTTACAAGTACATTAGAATAAAACCCACTTTAACCCACAAAAGGGGGTTTTGCCCAGCCCGGATTTAATTAGCCAACCCTATGATGTTGTTAGGGGGCTAAATTTCTAGTGACTTGGTTCTTGACTCGGATGTTGGCATATTTGGGTAGTGATAATCACTGCAACAATATTGTACAACTATCACTTATCGTTATTATTAAATGGTGTAGGTACTGTATTGCTTCGAATAAGCGCCCGAGTGCTTATTTATTTCGTGCACCCTTTAGACCCGGCGATTATTCAAGCCCCGACGTTTATTTTTTTCATTCGCTATTTTGGACCGGCGCTCTATTTTTTGCTTACTACATTTATTGGCACTTTTATTTTTGCCACAACTGAGAATGTTAGTTCTATTAAAAAAGAATGTGATGTTTCAAAAAGCACTTGTATCTATGCCACTACTGACAATACTAGTTTGATATGATTTTCAGAGAAATAAAATGCCCCGGCGTCCGACGCTTATTCGAGCCCCGGCGCTTATTTATTTCGCTCACCCTTTAGACCCGGCACTTATTCAAACCGGCGCTTATTCAAGCCCCGGCGCTTATTCAGGGAAATACGGTATACAAAATTTTAAATATAAATATTGATTTTAGATTACTTAATTATTCATTAAGAATATCAATAAACCGAGTTGCGTAATTTGTAATTTGTAGAGTTTAGTTCAGGGTGTACAAAACCCTCTCGCAAATTTACTCGATGGTGCCCATAAAACCAAGCACCCTCAAACTTAGTACTATAATCTTAAAATCTTGCTCCCTTCTGCCGCCGCGCCTGTAGATAATATGATAAGTATTACTGCGTGATCCATCAACTAATTTCAATTCAACCCTCCCGTATAACCTAACCCCTCATTTATTCGGACGACTAGAGTACAGGGTGGCCAATAAGTTCTGCCCCAAGCTTCATTAGGTATAATATATTTTATACTCAAACAGTCTTAGTTATTATGGTCTTTAGAGATTGTAATTCAAATATTCTCAATGATTTTATAAGATTTTTCGAGTCTAAGAACTGTAACTGTGTTTTGTATGGTGAGTTTTGATTGCACTACCCAATTCGTAACTTTCCTGGCACGAACTGGATATCATCACTAGGGAGGATGTTACATGCACGTTGATGTGTACTCATTTTCCCAACATTTTATTAGACATTTTCAGGTTTGTTTTGTAGAATGATTTTTATTATTTTACTTTGAGCACATTTATCGTATTTATCTCCTTTTAATAGATCTCCGGTTGCAGTTGCAATTATACGTATGTGTGTGTCTGTGTATGAGTATTGTTAAATTTAGACATGTTCTATAGATGTAATATATCTATTTTTAGACTAAACTAGCTTTTTTGTTATTAATTCCAATGAGTATAATGCCTAAACGTAGCAACCGGTTTGACATTTAGAACTTGAGGGCTTGCATTTTAACTTATGAAACACAAGCGCGCTTCGCTTGCTTGCGCTGCGGGGCGCTGATGGACAGTGTTTGCCAGACGCACCCTTTAGGCGCCTAGGCTCATACTGGTTAATTATAAGGTAGATAACACATCACTCGAAAAATCACCAAATTCGTCAATTTTTCAATTATAGGTTGCGTAACGATGACCTCATAACAGACTGGTGAGTCATCATTTTTGATGAGAATTGTATCATATTTGAAATATATTAAGGATACCGCCCGTGAAAAATCTTTAGGTTTGGCTTACAGCATATATCAAGAATAGAGATATATAAGATGTTAAGGATACCGCCCTCGAAAAACATCGCCTGACATAAAAAAAAATGGTGAAATTTTTTATTGTTAATTCCATCGGATTAGTGAGTAGTCTACCATCTAATCGTACTTGTTGGACGGTATTTATTTTGATATTCTAGAAATGAGCACCTAAAGCTCAGTAGTACTAAAAATCGGATAGTTATTCGTGGTTTTGCAGCGCAATCATCAATTATTTTCCAGCTTATCTGATATTTTTTCAATTATATGAACCTCAAAATGGTTTTGGCCCCTTTAAATATTATATAACAGATGAATTTAGAAAAAAAGGCACTTAAAATCCAATCAAAAATATCTTTATGAGGGATTTCATTTCTAAAAGGCTCGGGAAATGGCCGTTGTGATATTACCTATTGTGTATAGAAAAGAATTCTGAACATTTAAAAAAAAGATTTGTTCAGATCCGACCATTAGTTCGTAAGTTATAGTATATTGTATGTATAGTTAAGTGCTCGATGTCAATGCTTAAAAACTATTGATGATATGTATTCTATTATAATCTTAAATGAAAGGATATATATAATAATATATAGGTTCCTCAAACATCTCTTTGTCAAAAAGTAAATATTTCTTGACTTATCATCGATTTTATTGTAAAACAAATTCTATAGAGAACTTTGAATATATTAGAAAATGGCGAATCTTGTCCTGAAATAAGTTCCCAAAAGTAGCTATTATATTCAAAAAACAATGCAATAGTCACTAGCAATGTATACAGAAATTTTGAAGCACTCAACATGATTATTTTTGAAGTTCAAAGCATTTATCTCCAAAATTCGGTCAAAGCCCCCCATTTATGGTCCAAAAACAGATTCCTCCATATCTCGGGAAATATACACACAAATTCTTAGCTCTCAATTCCTAATATACTTTTCAAGACGGTATATATCTGATTCTTAAATAATAAGTGTACTACATGGAATGGAATGCTAAGTTTTAAATTTTTATCACGTGATGACGTAGCATTTTTCGAAAATCCTAACTTGAAAACTAAAAGTCGTATACTCTCGGTCTGACATCCTAATATACTTTTTAGAAGCTCTTTATTCATTCTAAACCGATGAATTATACTTTGTAGTGCTAGGAATATGAATTATATTCCCTAATTGGTTCAAAATATTCGGGCTTAGAGGCCACAAGGTAATTTGTGAATTTTCAGGATAATTTTGCTATTTTCACCAAAATCTGTTGGAATACATCTAATTCAATAGTATACATGCGATTAAATGCCCATGGATGCTTTTATTTATCGTTAATAGCTCATTTACCATCGTTCTTAACATCAAAACTTCAAATCCCTATATCTCGGGACTTTAAAATTCCAAAATTGACCGTCTTTCAAAAATTTTAACTCAAAATTGCCTTGAGATAGAGGTTTGAAAATTTCAGGAGTTGTTCCATATCATTAGGCAATGAGCGTAGGACCACTCGATTTTCGATATCTTACAAATTTGTGATTTTATTTCTGATTTCCAAAGAAAATCGGGCTTTATTCGCCGTTTTTGGCCCTTTTTATTCAGACACCGATAAAATTTACAATTTTTCTAATTTAAACTTTCTTATGGTCCTATGAAGTGGCAAATATGATAGACTATCAATGAATAAATTTTCGAAGCATTTGATCCAAACATGTGCTTTAAAAATATCACAGAGTGGAGGAGGGCTTACCATTAAGATGTGCTAGGGAAGAACGGAAAAAACCGACTTTGAGACGCTGTAACTCAAAAACTAGAAATGCGAACCAAAAACTGTTTGGCATGTCTCAATATTTTTTAATTGCACTACCTGCCCACGCTTAACATCTTATATATCTCTATTCTTGATATATGCTGTAAGCCAAACCTAAGGATTTTTAACGGGCGGTATCCTTAAGCGTGGGCAGGTAGTGCAATTAAAAAATATTGAGACATGCCAAACAGTTTTTGTTTGGCATTTCTAGTTTTTGAGTTACAGCGTCTCAAAGTCGGGTTTTTTCCGTTCTTCCCTAGCACATCTTAATGGTAAGCCCTCCTCCACTCTGTGATTTTTTTAAAACACATGTTTGGATCAAATGCTTCGAAAATTTATTCATAGATAGTCTATCATATTTGCCACTTCATAGGACCAGAATAAAGTTTAAATTAGAAAAATTGTAAATTTTATCGGTGTCCGAATAAAAAGGGCCAAAAAACGGAGAAAAAAGCCCGATTTTCTTTGGAAATCAGCCATAAAATCACAAATTTGTAAGATATCGAAAATCGAGTGGCCCTACGCTCATCGCCTAATGATATGGAACAACTCCTGAAATTTTCAAACCTCTATCTCAAAGCAATTTTCAGTTAAAATTTTTGAATTTTCAAGTCCCGAGATATAGGGATTTGAAGTTTTGATGTTAAGAACGATGTAAAATGAGCTATTAACGATAAATAAAAGCGTCCATGGACATTTAATCGCATGTATACTAATGAATTAGATGTATTCCAACAGATTTTGGTGAAAATAGCCTAATTATGCTGAAAATTTACAAATTACCTTGAGGCCTCTAACCCCGAATATTTTGAACCAATTAGGGAATATAATTCATATTTCTAGCACTACAAAGTATAATTCATCGGTTTAGAATGAATAAAGAGCTTCTAAAAAGTATATTAGGAAGTTAGAGCGAGAGTCTACGACTTTTAGTTTTTAAGTTAGGATTTTCAAAAATGCTACGTCATCACGTGATAAAATTTTAAAAGTTAGCATTCCATTCCATGTAGTACACTTATTATTTAAGAATCAGATGGATACAGTCTTGAAAAGTATATTAGGAAATGAAAGCTAAGAATTTGGATGCATATTTCCCGAGATATGGAGGAATCTGTTTTTGGACCATAAATGGGGGGCTTTGACCAAATTTTGGAGATAAATGCTTCCAACTTCCAAAATAATCATGTTGAGTGCTTCAAAATTTCTGTATACATTGCTAGTGACTATTGCATTGTTTTTTGAGTATAATAGCTACTTTTGGGAACTTATTTCATGACAAGATTCGCCATTTTCTAATATATTCAAAGTTCTCTATAGAATTCCTATTACAATAGAATCGATGATAAGTCAAGAAATATTATCATTTTTGAAAAAGAGATGTTTGAGGAACCTATATATTATCATATATATCCTTTCATTTAAGATTATAATAGATTACATATCTTCAATAGTTTTTATGCATTGACATCGAGCACTTTCGGGGCCATAGAAGGTTTGATTTCCGAACTTTACATACAATATACTATAACTTACGAACTAATGGTCGGATCTGAACAATTTTTTTCAAAATGTTCAGAATTCTTTTCTATACACAATAGGTAATATCACAACGGCCATTTCCCGAGCCTTTTAGAAATGAAATCCCTCATAAAGATATTTTTGATTGGATTTTAAGTGCCTCTTTTTCTAAATTCATCTGTTTTATAATATTTAAAGGGGCCAAAACCATTTTGAGGTTCATATAATTGAAAAAATATCAGATAAACTGCAAAATAATTGATGATTGCGCTGCAATACCACGAAAAACTATCCGATTTTTAGTACTACTGAGCTTTATTTGCTAATTTCTAGAATATCAAAATAAATACCGTCCAACAAGTACGATTAGATGGTAGACTACTCAATAATCCGATGGAATTAACAATAAAAAATTTCACCATTTTTTTTATGTCAGGCGATGTTTTTCTAGGCCGGTATCCTTAATATACACAGTCTATTAAATTTGAGTAGTTAATTTATGGAACTTGACGGAACGATTCCGGAATTCTAATTGCCTAATTTACGGAATACTCCATTCCAGATTATCTCAGTTATGGCTGTATCAACCCAGTTGGCAAAAACAATTCATTTTTCATGGAAATTCCTTTACCATAACTCATTCAACTCTTTCCAAAAATGAGTTGACTACAGCCCACTCATTTTCTGAATGAGCATTTGTACTAAATGAACTGTTTTCAACAATTCATTTTCATATGACGGCTATAATCAACTCATTGAGTTGATTTTGCAAACTCAAAATGGGTTGATACAGCCCTGACCTCAGTACCTAAACTTGGTGGAACCGATTTGGAAATTACGAATAATTAATTACATTTCTACTATTAAGTTCGAATTTATACATACATACGGACGAGATACTCCGTCCATGCCATAAGGGCATCTCCCTACTGGTGCTGCACTAAAATTATATTACATTTATTCATATTCTCCTTCAAATGTCTAATTTTAGATATACGTAAAATGATAGTTCTTGATTTAGGTTTTGGCTAATTTTAAGTTGATGTAAAATGTCTAATATTAAATTTTTGAAATAATTTTCATAGTCACTAACCATTGGCGTAGCAACATCGTTTTGCGATGGAGGGGCGATAACGAGCGAGGAGAAAATTTAGGTTGTCTACCCCCCAGGGAAATTTAGCTAGTATCGAGTACATATGTGCCTAGAATCTGTTAGTGAATAGTAACTTGGTTTTGCCCTATCAAAACTGATTTCGAAACCAGGCAAAACTGGTCAATTCTAACTACGGGCATGCTTGAATATTAAGAAAACGTAGAAAACTTGTTAAGATACTAACTTTTGATTTGGTCATAAACTAAGTGGGTTCCTTGAAATGCTTAAGAAGGACATGACTCGTGTCCTCGTGCTCCTATCAGGCCAAAATTGGTCCGGGGACAAGTTTTGGCGGTCAAAATTGGTCCCCCTTGCATAAATTTGGTCCCTCCCGGACCAGTTTTTGTCACCAAAATTGGTCCGGGGAACCAGATTTGGTCGCCAAAATTGGTCCGGGGACCAGTTTTGGCAGCCGAAATTGGTCCCCCCTTGGCTATATTTGGTCCCTACCGGACCAGTTTTGGTCGCCATAATTGGTCCTGGGGGACCAGTTTTGGCAGCCGAAATTGGTCCCCCCTTGGCTATATTTGGTCCCTACCGGACCAGTTTTGGTCGCCATAATTGGTCCTGGGGGACCAGTTTTGGCAGCCAAAACTGGTCCCCCTAGCTAAATTTGGTCACCCGGACCAGTTTTTATCACCAAAATTGGTCCGGGGAAACAGATTTGGTCGCCAAAATTGGTCCCCCTTGGCTAAATTTGGTCCCTACCGGGCTAGTTTTGGTCGCCAAAACTGGTTCGAAGGATCAGTTTCGGCTACTAAATCTAGTCAGGAGGACCATCTTTAGTGCAGTTTCTGCAGAAAGATATCCCTATGGCGAATGGTTTACCATATCCGTCCAAATGTATGTATGCATCTCCGTACGCTGCAAATTTGAGTTTTCAAAAATTTAGTAGTCCTGATGTATTACAATATTCCATAGCCTACTATATATAAGGCCTAAGAGTAACTTAACCAAGGAAGCGGTAGAAGATGGATGAAGAAATATATGAGCTGCCTTAAATCATTAACAAAGCACAATAGAGCTTGGGAATGTATTACCAGCATATATAAATATGGTGTCAAAGCACCCATATCCGTTGTTAAAATTTAGATTAGCCATCGCAACAGGCTATATTTGGGTCAAATTTAGTGATTTTCACAGGTTGTTTAAGGGCACTTCTAAGTGTTTTTATTATCAGGTTTTACGCATAGAACTGAGAAGTGATTGTGTTAATACTAAAAATTTGGAATTTTTTCATGGAATGTTCTTACATTCCAGTGTTGCTATGGGAACGTGTTTTGGTCAGTTGGGGCTATATCTTGAAAACAGCGATAGCTAGACATTCAAATATAATCCCATTTGATGGCTAATAGGCTACTTCCTATTTAGCTATAATACCATTTCTGTGTCTAAATTCAATGGTTTACGAGATATTCGACAAATTACCAAGTGTGACCAATATGATAAATTGTCTAATAACTCGTAAATTATTGAATTAAGACATAGAAATTGTATTATAACTTAATAGGAAGTAGCCAATTTGCTATCAAATGGGATTAAATTTGAATGTCTAGCTATCGCTGTTTTCAAGATATAGCCCCAACTGACCAAAACACGTTTCCATAGCAACACTGGAATGTAAGAACATTCCATGAAAAATTCCAAATTTTTCATATTAACACATTCACTTCTCGGTTCTATGCGAAAAACTTTATAATAAAAACACTTAGAAGTGCCCTTAAACAACCTCTGAAAATCACTAAATTTGACCCAAATATAACCTGTTGCGCAATCATTTGATGGCTAATCTAAATTTTAACAACGGATATGGGTTCATTGACACCATATTTATATATGCTGGTAATACATTCCTAAGCTCTATTGTGCTTTGTTATTGATTTATGGCAGCTCATGTATTTCTTCAACCATCTTCTACTGCATCCCTAGTTCCAAATTCGCAAGTTACTCTGAGGCCTTATTATAGTAGGCTATGAATATTCATATCTCACATGTCAAGTCAGTTGCACTATCGGTCTACCGACAGACATTTTTTTAAGCATGAATAATGCCAACTTGAACCATGCTAAAAACGGGGCGCAGCATTGAAGTTTGCGGGAAATGGCGGGACGCAATAGTAGAATTTCTACGTACATACTTGTAGAATTAAAAAAGTGGTCAGAAAAAAACTTCATATAAAAGCGGGAAATTCATGAAAATTAGCTCAACAGAAGAATGCAAAAATCGGGACATCCCGTCAAAAACGGGCAGTTGGCAAGTATTGAGTAGACCCTCCTAATAATAGAGACTTCCTAGAGTGATTGTGATGTCATCACATCTTATGAGGTGAGGACTACTTTAGTGTACGTAATAAAATTACACAAAATTTAACCCGGACCAATTTTTAATGACACTCCGCGGAGCGGTCATTCAGTTGCCTTCGTAGAATCAAAACGTAATTGAGAACCCCAATGTCACAACAGCGCCTAAACCACGTCGCCGGAATCCACATACACAAACAGGAGATGGACAAAATCAATAGACAAGAGTTATTGGATGAGTTTGTGTCACGAAATCAGTTTAGAAAAAAATCTTTTTCCATTCAGCAAAGACATGAATTAGGCTATTATGTTTTTAGATTTTAATCAGCTTGTAATATTTGGGTAAAAGGGTGAGATAACACGCTACTTCATGGAGGGGCGGGGTGGGATTTTAGTAATGGCCGCCCTCCCATGGCCAAGGCATGGAGGGGGGATGCCCCCCCCCTATTCTATGCCTATGTCACTAACTTGTTTTAACATCTGTTAAATTTACAATATTGGGATGCTTTTCAGTAATATTCATCAACTATCTATTGCGTTCTTATATACTATATGTCACTTTTCTGAGAATTGCTGATGATATTTCCTATATGATCTCATCACCTGGAAGGAAGGGTCAGACCACACATGTCGATGCAATTGTATGCTCAAGTAATGAATATAAATAACAATATTTGACCTATTATTTATGTCGTAACTTAGCAATCACAAATCGCAACTCATACTGGAAACTCTGTCCTACTGTTATAATCGATATCTCACGAAAGATCACCAAATTGATCAAATTTAAAATTTTGAAGAGTAATGATAACATCATAACAAAGTGATGAGTCATCATTTTTGATGATAGTTACATCATTTGTGAGGTATGTTAGTATACAGATTATATTAAAATTTCAGCCTTCTATCTCCTATATTGGCGGAGTTATGCTCGAATAACTGTATTGCTTAACTTTTAAAAATGTGACAATGACGTCATAATTCCATGATGAGTTGACATTTTGCTCTGAGCTCAGAACTTAGTGGAGCCATAGCCAAAATAATCCCACATGCCTAAATCAGCTTTCTACGCCCGTCAGTTTCTTCAATCAATTCATTACATATATATATATATATATATATATACAAGCGCGATTCGCTTGCTTGCGCTTTGCGACTGGCGGACACTTTGTATCCGCCAGAGGCGCCCTTTGGCCGCCTGGGGTCACATTAATTATTTATAAGGGAAATAACATCTCTAAATACGTCTGTCCTACTGTTAAAATCTATATCGCACGTAAAAATCACCAAAATTATCAGTTTTTAAAATTTTGATGAGTAATGATGACTTCATCATTTTTTGATGTTAGTTACATCATATGTGAGATATGTTAGTCTACAGATTCTATTAAAATTTCAGCCTTCTATCTCCTACAATGGCTGAGTTAAGCTCGAATAACTGTTTTGTTTAACCTTTAAAAATGTGACAATGACGTCATAATTTCATGATGAGTCAACATTTTGGTTTGAGCTCAGAACTTCCTGGAGCCATAGCCAAAAGACCTCGCATGCCAAAAATCAGCTTTCTGCCCCAGACAGTTTCTTCAACCAATTCGTTACAGATATATACTATATATCCTCATTATTAAAACTCGATTAATGTTTGTATATATAAATATACAAGCGCGCTTCGCTTGTTTGCGTTGCGCTACTGGCGGACACTTCGTCTCCGCATGAGGCGACATTTGGGCGCCTATGGTTCATCATTTATTAGTATACATTTGGAAAATATTTTAAATGTACCTCAAATTTGTTATCTTTATTACAACTTATATATTATTTAAAATATTTCAGAAATAGTCGACATTTTGTCTGTTTTTAGAATTTGCTTCGCTGGACTTTTTTTAATTCGTTATAGTGATTGAAAATCTATATACAATCAATATACTCATGAATTTAAACATATTAATTATTCATCACGATCAATTGTGTAAAGATATTCATCAAATTTTTAGTCAAAAGAAACTGTATATATATGTTGCAGTGTAAATGCGAAACTGGTGGATTCGCGAATACACTGAATAGTTGGTGGATTCGCGAATACACCGGTGCAAATGCGAAACCTTTTTATCTTAAATCTTATGGTTGGTTAATTATATAACTCAAAGGAAATACGTAGTATTTACACTATTATTAGTAATACTCAGCTGTTTCATATCTAAAAATTTGACAGTAAGATGATGTAAACAGCAGGTTTTGAAAGCTACTATACAACTATATTTTTGGCGCGAGAAAGGAAAGTTTCTAAACTTAAAACATACCAAAAAGCAAATCATATAGCATAGCATGAGGAGTGATGTATGTAATGTAAGAATAATTCATCATGCTTGAAGATTACACATGAAAACGATTTAGAATAAGGTTTTACATTCATTGATCTTGATTAAAAGTTTTGTTGTAATCTAGTTGTTCCGATGAGGAATATAAATCAACCATAAGATTTAAGATAACAAGGTTTCGCATTTGCACCGGTGTATTCACGAATCCACCAACTATATTCAGTGTATTCGCGAATCCACCGGTGTATTCGCGAATACACCAGTTTCGCATTTACACTGCAACATATACACTCTAAAGTTAGTAAACATCTGATTGTTATAAAATATGTATATTCCTTCTCATTCCACGTGTTTGTATAAATACATCAAGCATCAGAGATATATCTAACTTTAAAAATAGTATAAGAGAGACAAATTGACCAATATATCAATTATTCTAACTAATTTAATTTAATTATAAAATACTTCAGTATTAAAATGTGTATATACTTCCCTTGAACATTCTTTAGTTTCCCGGCTAACCCAAAGTAATGAAAGATAACTGTTGAAGTTTCTAATATATATGTATATATATATATATATACAGTCGAACCTGCTATAACGGCCACTCTGTATAACGGTCACCGGTCTATAGCGGCCACCATTGAACAGTACCGTCCGAAATTCCATTATATTGACCCTGTGTATAGCGGTCACCTGCTCAACGCGGCCAGCGGCCACCCATTTGCAGTCCCTTACTGACCCAAAAACTGTGTATAACGGCCATTATCTGTCTATAATGGTCACTACCTGTCTAACGACCATCACCTTTTTCACCTTTTATGTGTTTATGACAGAACCTGTTACGAACGATAAACAAGTTTCATTATTACTTCAAGTAATAGATTTCTAAAAGCTTGATATTCATTTCACTACGTTGATACCTTTTTGGGATTAAGACAATCACCTGTATATAACGGCCACCTGTGTATAACGGCCAATTTTGTCCAGTCCCTTGGGTGGCCGTTATATACAGGTTCCACTGTATATATATATATGTAAGAATCTAAAAGAGAGAATAATAATTGAAAGTCGACTAATTAAAAAGTTTATTTAAAGGGTAGGGCCTGCCTATCAACAACTCACATTTTATTTCGAAATCACACATCTCAAACATATGATAGAAAATTAATTTTTATTGTAGATCTACAACTTACATTTCATTCATTCTTTTTCTTTTGCAAAGAAGAAATATTGATATAAATTTATAATAATAATACTCAGCATTTTAAAGAAAGTGTTTTTTAAATAATTTCTAAATTCAATTACATGCATTAAAAAGTAAGATATAAGCTAATTATCCGAAGCTTTAGAAATTACTTACTTTTTTCCCTTCTTCTTGCGAGGCCTTGAGATATAATATAATTAAATAAATAAAGGTAAATATCTAGCTACCAATCTAAGGGATTGAGGTCATTTTAACTTACTTATTAACAGCCGGGATTTTGCCCGGCTGGTTGATTGTGCCCGACTTGGGGGCTGGCCGATTGAATGTGCCGGACTTGAGGACTGGCCGATGGATTGTGCCGGACTTAAGAGCTGGCCGATGGAATGTGCCGGACTTGGGGGCCGGGCGATTGAGAGCCCGGGCTTCAGTGCAGGTTTTCCCCGCTTTTCTCCCCTGGGACCTAGAAAAAATGTATTAAGATAAGTAGTCACAATGAATATTTCATTCAATTCATTCATTCAATTAATGAAAATTTTTAAAAAAGATTCCTTTGATCCTATAGAAATTATCAGAAATAGCAGAAATAATCAAATCTGACATTATTTTTTCAAAATAAAGTATTTTAAAAACTTACTTTGCTTTTAAGTTCCTCGATTTGCGTCTGAAAAAATAACAATAAAAACACGCGAATTGATTGACTTTATTTAATAAAATATTTACCAATCGGTCCGTAATAGCTATTAGCCTGGACGTACACGCCCAGGCTTTGGCAGTGGTTCCAGTCCGCTTCTTTTTCCCCTCCTCCGTCTTCCTTTTGAATTAGACATCTAATGTTATTATAAGAATTTGAGAAATTAATGAACTTATCAAGTCAAATATTTTCTCGTAAATGACTGAGTTCTAATTGATTGTATGATAGTTATAATTAAAATTAATTTATCCATTCTTTTGGTTGTATATTGCATGATTTAAGCAATTGTCCACATTCAATGTAAAGTTTCCCTATAAATTCAGTCCCTCAGGGTTCTCTTAATCATATTAAGAGGAGTGCACTTGGGACACACTCTGTACCTTTCCCCAAATTTATCGATCCATTCACGGGGAGTAGAAATCATATTGAAATGATTTCTACACTTTAGATAGCTTAATAATTCGCTTGCTTATGCAAAGGGGAGCCAAACAAATCAAACCTTCAGATATTTGTTAAGGATACCGCCCTCGAAAAAACTTATGATTTGGCTTACAGCATACGATGAAAGTCGAGCTATAAGAGATGTTAAGCGTGGGGAGGTATCTCCATCAGGAAATACTGGCATATTCCAAATCGTTTTTGATTCTCAATTTCTAATTTTTGAGATACAGTGTCTCAAAGTCTGTTTTTTCCGTTTTCTGCTAGCACATCTTAATGGTAGAAATTCGGGCACTCAAGGAATTGTTTAAGACATACCAAGGAAGCAAATGCTTCCAAATTCGAATCATAGATAGTCTACCATATTTGCAACTTCATAGGACCAGAATAATGTTAAAATGACAAAAATTGTAAATTTTATCGGTGTCCGAAAAAAAGGTTCAAAAAACGGCGAAAAATGTCTGTTCTTTGGGGGAAATCAGGAATAAAATCACCGAGTTAGAATATCTCAAAAAGATGGTGGTCCTACGTTCATCGCCTAATGATTTGGAACAACTCTTGAAATTTTGAAACTTCTATGTCAAACCTAATTTGAGAAATAATTATGTAAAGACAGTCAATTTTGAAATTTTAAAGTCCCGAGATATTGAGATTTTAAGTTTAGGTGTTAAGAAGAATGTAAATGAGTTATTAATAATGAACAAACGCATTTTCAGACATTGATTCGCATTCATACTGCTGAATTAGGTATATTAGAACCAAATATTACAAAAAATAGCAAAAGTACCCTGAAAATCCACAAATTTCCTTGAGGCCCCTAACTCCGAATATTTTGAGATAATTAAAATAATAATTCATATTCCCGGCACTGCGAAGTATAATCTATCAGTTTAGAATGAATAAAAAGCTTCGAAAAAGTATATTAGGAAGTTAGAGCGAAAGTCTACGACTTTTAGTTTCGAAGTTAGGATTTTCGAAAAATGCTACGTCATCATATTACAAAAATCTAAAACTTAACATTTCATAGGGTGTAGTACAATTATTATCAAAGAATCATATATTTGCACTCACAAAAAGTATATTAGGAAGTGAGAACTAAGAATTGGGACTTATATTTACAGAGATAGATAGTATCTCTTTTTGCACCCTAAATGGGGGTTTTGGACCGAATCTGCTAGGTCCAAGCCCAGAAAATTTAATAATAATTATCAAAAGTTCTCCAATTTTTCTGTACACATTATTAACGACAATTGTATTCATTATTTAGCATAATTGCTAAATTTGGACACATATTTAATGATAAGATTCGCCATTTTCTAATGGATTCAAAGTTGTCCATATAATTTTTATTACAATTAAATCGATGATAAGTCGAGAATTATTTATTTTTTGACAAAGGAATATTCGAGGAACCTATATATTTTCGCATATATCCTTTTATTTAAGGATATTATATATTATATATCTACTATAGTTTTTAAGATATGACATCAGCCTCTTTCGAGACTTTAGAGGGATATTATCCCCGAACTTCACCTATAATAAGCGATATCACAAGAACAAATGGTCGGATCCGAACAAATTTTTTTTGAAACGATCAGAATTTTATTTCTGACCCAGTGATCGCTAAATATCTTAAATCAAACTTGCGATTTTCCGAGCATTATATAAATGAACTCCCTTATAGAGCTATTTTGTTTGGAATTTATTTGTCCATTCTATTAAATCTTTGTGTTATATAATCTCCAAAGGTGCCAAAACAATGTTAAGGTCCATATCATTAAAAAAATATCAAATGAGTTAAAAACTAATTGGTAAATGAGTTAAAAACCTCCAATAATTTTTCAATTTTTATTAACGCTAACTTTAGGGGTTATCTCACCAAAAATATAAAAAAATACCTTCCAAATAGTGCTATCAGATGGTAGACCGATCAGTAATACAATGAAATTAGCAATATAAAATTTTGTTTTTTTTACGCCAGGCAAGGTTTTTAGAGGGCGGTATCCTTAATAGAAATATCAATTCTATAGTTACTATCACATGTGCACTATAATGGCCACAAAAAGCAAGCTAATAATATGCACAACTAAAGTAGATACATAACATCGTACAAACTATTTGCAACTACCATAGAAGGGATTAGTACAACACTTTCAACAAATACTAGCTCAGTAGAATAGTTTCAAGATCTCCATCAAGAAATACTGGCACATTCCAAACCGTTTTTGATTCTCATTTCTAGTTTTTGAGATAAAGTGTCTGAAAGTTTGTTTTTTTCGTTTTCCGCTAGCACATCTTCATGGTGGAAATTCTGACACTCAAGGAATTGTTTAAGAAATACCATGGAATCAAATGCTTCCAAAATCGGATCATAGATAGTCTAACATATTTGCAACTTCATAGGACCTGAAGAAAGTTAAAATGACGAACATTGTAAATTTTATCGATGTCCGAAAAAAAAGGGTCAAAAACCTGCAAAAATTGTCTTTTTTTTTGGGAAATCAGAAATAAAATTACTAAGTTAGAAGATATCGAAAAAATGGTGGTCTTACGTTCATCGCCAAATAATATGGAACAACTCTTGAAATTTTCAAACCTCTATCTCAAACCAATTTTGATTTAAAATTCTGTAAAGACGGTCAATTTTGAAATATTAAAGTCCCGAGATATAGAGATTTTAAGTTTAGATGTCAAGAAGAATGTAGAATGAGTTATTGATAATGAACAAAATCATTCACAGACATTTATTCTCATTTATACTGCTGATTTAGGTATATTTGAACCAAATATTTAAAAAAATAGCAAGAGTACCCTGAAAATCTACAAATTTCCTTGAGGCCCCTAACCCCGAAAGTTTTGGGATAATTGTGAATAATAATTCATATTACTAGAACTACGAAGTATAATCTATCAGTTTAGAATGGTTAAAGAGCTTCCGAAAGTATATTAGGAAGTTGGAGGGAAAGTCTACGACTTTTAATTTCCAAGTTAAGATTTTCGAAAAATGCTACGTCATGATATGACAAAAATCTAAAACTTAACATTCCATAGGGTGTAGTGCAATTATTATAAAAGAATCATATATGTACACTCATAAAAAGTATATTAAGAAGTGAGAACTAAGAATTTGGGCTTGTATTTACAGAGATAGAGATATATCCCTTTTTGATCCTAAATGGGGGTTTTTACCGAGTCTGCGAGGTCCAAGAGGTCCAAGGCCTGAACAAAATAATTATCAAAAGTTCTCCAATTTTCTGCACACAATATTAACGACCATTGTATTCATTATTTACCATAATAGCCACATTAGGACATATATTTAATGATTAGATTCGCCATTTCCTAATATATTTAAAGTTATCCATAGAAATTGTATTACAATTAAATCAATGATAAGTCGAGAATTATTTATTTTTTGACAAAGGAATGTTCGAGGAACCTATATATTTTCGCATATATCCTTTTATTTAAGACTATAATAGATTATATATCTTCAATTGTTTTTAAGATATGACATCTCCCTCTTTCGGGACCATAGAGATATATTATGCCCGAACTTTACCTATAATAAGCGAGATCTCAAGAAAAAATGGTCGGATCCGAACAAATCTTTTTTTTGAAACGATCAGAATTTTATTTCTGATCCAGTGTTCGCAAAATATCTGATATCAAACTTGCGATTTCCCGAGCATTATATAAATGAACTCCCTTATAGAACTATTTTGTTTGGATTTTATTTGGCCTTTCTTCTAAATCTTTGTGTTATATAATCTCCAAAGGGGCCAAAGCAATGTTAATGTCCAAATCATTAAAAAAATATCAAATAAGTTAAAAACTAATTGGTAAATGAGTCAAAAACCTCCAATAATTTTCAATTTTTATTAACGCTAAACTTTATGGAGTTAACTCACAAAAATCAAAATAAATACCGTCCAAACAGTGCTATCAGATGGTAGACCGATCAGTAATACAATGAAATTAGCAATAAAAAATTTAGCCGTTTTTTTTTACGCCAGGCAAGGTTTTCGAGGGCGGTATCCTTAAATTTGGAGATCAGACTGTGTTTGAGAATACGATAAGAGCTCTCACTATCAAAAATGACATGAGATAGAGTCCGATAGAGACAGTTTCCATCGCCATACACTGGATACAAATAAATTTGAGGACCAAATTTATTGCGCAGTCTAGCTATAAGTGACTGATAGTAGTGCAAAATAGGGCCACACGACATTATATCTTCTCTATTCGGTAAAATCGCTTCATTATCCAACCCGATTGTTTGGTCCAGATTATATCGCATTGCGAGAGTAAAGTTATTAATGAGAGCGATTTCAGAATGTCCAGTCATACTTGGATGACTAATAATTGCATTGAAAACAACATCAGACGATTCAAATGTAACGCGATTACTCTGAAAAGCATTGTTTTCAGGATCCTCCAAAGTAACAACGCTACTCTGACTGAACTCGAAGATTTTTGATACTTTACTCTTCCTCTCAGAATCAGCCATGATTACTCTCTTTTTGGCGTTAGAAAGAACTGGTGATAGCTGAGAAGAATCGAACGATATATCATCCAGCGAAAATGAATCAATCAAACCTTGGCTAGATGGCGAAGGCTCTCCAACGTGAGTTAGAAAAACCTCCCGATATACGACATTCTTAACCAATACTCCTCCTCCAGTAGACTGTTGTCCTCCACAAACCTTGATCTTCAAACCGCTAGGATTCTGAACGCGACTAAGAGCCACATAGAGTTGACCATGGCTGAATATGACTTCAGGGGAAGGGAGGAAAATACCAACAGTCTCTAAACTCTGACCATGACCCTTATTTATTGTGATACAGAAGGCAGGCCGTACTGGGAACTGTCTTCGCTTTAAGATAAAGGGAAGGCCAGAATCTGGGGGAGTAAGTAGTGGAATGCGAGGAATGAATACTCGAGTCCCCGCATGGATACCTGTGGCAATCTCCGCGTCTATAAGACGTTTACTAAACAATCTTACAGTCAAGCGAGTGCCATTACACAAACCCTGAGCAGAATCAAGATTCCGTAGGAGAATGATAGATGCAAACTCTTTAAGCTTCAGACGAAGCTGATTCTCAAGATGCAGAGCTAATCTCAACACATGTGGCAGATTCGCATGGACCTCATACGCAAAGATACGATAACACGCTTCAGTGGCAGATACATACCGGGCATCTAAGTAAGTCGATATTTCATCGACGCACTTTTTCTTTCCGGCAGCCTCTGCCTCCTCACCACCTGAATTAAATTCTACAATAGTTTGGTCGTGTCCTTTGTACACGTATTTGTATAGATATTTAAGGATACCGCCCTCGAAAAAACATAGATGAGAGTAGGGCTATAAGAGATGTTAAGCGTGGGAGGTATCTCCATAAAGAAATACTGGCACATTCCAAACCGTTTTTGATTCTCATCTCTAGTTTTTGAGATACAGTGTCTGAAAGTCTGTTTTTTTCGTTTTCGGCTAGCACATCTTAATGGTAGAAATTCGGGCACTCAAGGAACTGTTTAAGACATACCATGGAATCAAATGCTTCCAAAATCGAATCATAGATAGTCTACCATATTTACAACTTCATAGGACCAGAAGAAAGTTAAAATGACAAAAATTGTAAATTTTATCGGTGTCCGAAAAAAAAGGGCCAGAAAACGGCGAAAAATGGCTGTTTTTTTGAGAAATCAGGAATAAAATCACCAAGTTAGAATATAACGAAAAAATGGTTGTCCTACGTTCATCGCCTAATAATATGGAACAACTTTTGAAATTTTCAAACCTCTATCTCAAACTAATTTGGATTTAAAATTCTGTAAAGACAGTCAATTTTGAAATATTGAAATAAGTCCCGAGATATAGAGATTTTAAGTTTAGATGTTAAGAAGAATGGAGAATCCTTACTATTAAAATTCAATTAATGTGTATATATATATATATATATATATATATATATATATATATATATATATATATATATATATATATATATATATATATATATATATATATACAGTCGAACCTGCTATAACGGCCACTCTGTATAACGGTCACCTGTCTATAGCGGTCACCATTGAACAGGCTATGGCTCCAGTGTGTTCTGAGCTCAGAGCAAAATGTCGACTCATCATGGAATTATGACGTCATTGTCACATTTTTAAATGTTAAGCAACAGAGTTATTCGAGGATAACTCAGCCATTATAGGAGATAGAAGGCTGAAATTTTAATAGAATATGTACACTGCCTGGCCAAAAGTATTGCAACACTATATTGCTTTGCATCATAAATAATAATAAAATGGGTCTATGGACGCCAATCAACAATAACCACTAGGTTTACTGAAATCTAACGTCAATTTCGAAATATTACGCTCGAATAAATCAATCTAGAAGCTTCCTATAGATAATATTTTCCAAAGCGTAATTACTAGCACCTGTATCACTTTGAGCAACTTCCCAGTTGTTATGATCATTATAAGGGAGCAAGTGGATCAAGGTGGCACAAGAGATATTATTTACTCTTAAGGCATAATTGATGTCTAAAAAACTTATGAACTGATTAACTCGAGTGTGTAGATTTTGAATTTGATGTCAGATTTTCAGTAGCTGTCGTAATTTAAATGAATTGGCCTCCATGGATAGACTCATTTTAGTATTATTTATGATGCAAATCGATGTGGTGTTCCAATACTTTTGGCCAGGTAGTGTATACTAACATACCTCACATATGATCCAACAATCATCAAAAAATGATGACTCATCACTGTTATGACGTCATCATTACGCATCAAAAATTTTAAAATTGACAAATTTGGTGATTTTTCGAGTGATATCGATTATCACAGTAGGACAGACCGTGAACTACGCTATACAGGACTGTTCACTAGACTATATATTGTCAAACCAAGGATTTCAAGAAGTCTGAAAATACTGCAATTTGATTGGTCGAAATTTAGGCGCCAAAATTTATGCCTATACTACTGATATAGTATAAAAGAGAATTTGTTTAATAATCTACTTGACGTCCATTTATCTTATAGCATAACTTAGAATATAGTCACTTATATTTACTTGTCAAACTAACATTATGACGCCGCATTGCGTCCCTCTTTGTCCAAATTCTGTCCATCACATATTTTAATTAATTATCTTATTATTTACAACTGGTTAGCATAATTCCAGCTAAATGCTCAGCACCTAACTGCCGTAGTGGTTATGATGGCGAAAATCCTATTCCAGTATTCAAATGAGGGAAGAATATTCTGATGAAGAAAAGGATCAGTGGAGAAAATTTTTGCACAGAGCTGATAGTTCTTCTCTCAAACATATATACCTCTGTGCAAAGCATTTCCAACCATGGGAAGTTCTATACACCTGTGAAGCTCTACTGCCTGACGACTGGATATATATTATAAGTTTTGAATTGGTTTAATTGTACAAGGATCGGATTATACGGTAGTATGTCACTGGAAAATTGGTCCTCGACTTTTTGGTACTTTTCAATTGTCGAACACCAAGTTGTTTGACCTCGGACTGACAATTCATATTTTAGTATTCAATACATTAGATGGACAATACTCAGGCGTTCAAAATTCCTGAATATACTTATCCCCAATTACATACTAATACTGTATTGTTATGGATTTGTTATATCACAGTATGATACTAAGAAGTAACTCATTCTAGTCATACCAACACTTAAACAATGGTTGTTACAAATATCCGGGACAGGACGGGACAGCTGCAGGATATCCCCGATTTTAACTAAATGTCCCAATAGACCAGGGTTGCCGTGGGAATGGGAATCCCCATACACATGTGATGGGAATGGGAATTGAAATTTCATTCCCACGGCAACCCTGATACATATTTAGCTAATCTCTAATCTAAGAAGTGTATTTCATTTTCATTGAAATATTAGTTAGGGCAGACCAAAATTCCTTATGGAAAATTGGTCCCCCGGACCGAAATTCCATGAAAAAATTGGTCCCCCGGACCAAAATTCCATGGAAAATCGGTCCATAGTAGGACAAAAATTTTCAGGGGAGGACCAATTTTCCATGAAAAAATTGGCCCGGAGGACCAAAATTCAATGGAAAATTGGTCCACCGGACCTAAATTTTCGTGACAATTACATTACTTTGACACCTAGTTATGAATTATTAAATAATTCAGGCTGTTCAATTTATGCTCGCAATGTAATTGGTTTCTAACTTTTCTTAATATATTATCTTATAATTGTACAACCTTTAATAAGGTATCATACCATTTGTAGAGACATCGTAGACCTGGATTAGTGAAAGGTGATGTTCCTTCTATTCATTTCGGGTTATACAGGATGTTATCAGGAGCATACTATCAAGTAACTGCTTGTCAAGTTTATGAAAGTGAAAGACGACTGAAAATTTCTATCCTCAAACTATTTTCAAAACAATCTTCTACTAACAACATCTCATTAAAAGAGTTTATAGATACATTCTCTTCCACGTTCAAAGAAGATGCACGTAATGTTGATCTAGAGTTGTTCATTCCTATCCTTGATGAGGAGACGTCAGAACCACCTCTCTCAATCACACAGTCTCTAGCATGTATTGGAGGATATGCTGTTCAAGCTTTATTTAAAAGATCAAAGAATAAATGCTCAGATTGACTTTTGTTTCCAACAGAGGACAAAGTTGTGGACTTAGTTGATTATCAAGCTGTAAACACACTTATAGAATTAATTGATCGTGGATCACTGAAATGGCCTTCTACTCCAGTCCTTACTATAATGCTCAAAGTGTGGAAGATATACACTCTCATTGAATTGAAACCAGTTATTCGATAAATTACTTGGAGGAGCTTCACACAGTATATTAGTGAACCTGACCCTTTTATATTTTGAAGGAGAACATGATGAAATTTGGCGCACCCAGTGTCCAACCTGCAAAATTTTCCGATGGGACATTCTCAAGAAGCTCATATTCACTACGTGTAACTGTATACTTTCCAACACTGTTAAGAATATGATTTCGTCTCAAAGGGCAAAAGATGAGTCAAGGGAACTCAAGAAGTTTAAATCTATTTAATTCACGTCTCTAGAAACGACATTTGTAATTTATCCAAATTATTTGTTATCACTTGACTTATGGAATTTACAATGAAATTATCAAATTTCTTTAAGTGAATGCAAATTAACAATTTGCGCAAGTTATAGTTGTGACAATCGAGTAAATCAGGCATTAGGGGCTACAACAGTTTCGATATTAAAAATTTGCATACTTGTTAGTTCAGACTTTAAACAATCCATGGTTCAACATAGTGAACAGTCCTGTAAAGCGTAGTTCACGGACAGAATATTCAGAGATGCTATCTCCCTTATAATTAACCAATGTTACCCCTGGCGACCGAAGGGAGCCTACGGCGGACACAAAGTGTCCGCTAGCAGCGCAGCGCAAGCAAGCGAAGCGCGCTTGTGAGTTATTAATAATGAACAAAAGCATTCACAGACATTTATTCTCATTTATACTGCTGATTTAGGTATATTTGAACCAAATATTTGCAAAAAATAGCAAGAGTACCCTGAAAATCCATAAATATCCTTGAGGCCCATAACCCCGAAAGTTTGGGATAATTGTGAATAATAATTCATATTACTAGAACTACGAAGTATAATCTATCAGTTTAGAATGGTTAAAGAGCTTCCGGAAAGTATATCAGTAAGTTAGAGCAAAAGTCTACGACTTTTAGTTTCCAAGTTAGGATTTTCGGAAAATACTACGTCATCATATGACAAAAACTAAAACTTAACATTCCATAGGGTGTAGTGCAATTATTATCAAAGAATCATATATGTACATTCATAAAAAGTATATTAGGAAGTGAGAACTAAGAATTTTGACTTATATTTACAGAGATAGAGAGATATCTCTTTTTGGACCATAAATGCGGGGTTTTGACCGAATCTGCGAGGTCCAAGGCCAGAAAATTTAATAATAATTATCAAAAGTTCTCCAATTTTTCTGTACACATTATTAACGACAATTGTATTCATTATTTAGCATAATAGCCACATTTGGACACATATTTAATGATTAGATTCACCATTTTCTAATATATTTAAAGTTCTCCATAGAATTTGTATTATAATTAAATCAATGATAAGTCGAAAATTATTTATTTTTTGACAAAGGAATGTTCGAGGAACCTATATATTTTCGTGTATATCCTTTTAGTTAAGAATATAATAGATTATATATCTTCAATAGTTTTTAAGATATGACACATCGCCCTCTTTCGGGACCATAGAGAGATATTATGCCCGAACTTTACCTATAATAAGCGATATTTCGAGAACAAATGGTCGGATCCGAACAAAATTTTTTTTCAAACGATCAGAATTTTATTTCTGACCCCAGTGATCGCAAAATATCTGATATCAAACTTGCGATTTCCCGAGCATTATATAAATGAACTCCCTTATAGAACCATTTTGTTTGGATTTTATTCGCCCATTCTTTTAAATCTTTGTGTTATATAATCTCCAAAGGTGCCAAAACAAGTCAAGGTCTATATCATAAAAAAAATATCAAATAAGTTAAAAACTAATTGGTAAATGAGTCAAAAACCTCCAATAATTTTTCAATTCTTATTAATGCTAAACTTTAGGGAGTTAACTCACAAAAATCAAAATAAATACCATCCAAATAGTGCTATCAGATGGTGACCGATCAGTAATACAATGAAATTAGCAATAAAAAATTTAGCCGTTTTTTTTTACGTCAGGCAAGGTTTTTCGAGGGCGGTATCCTTAACTGCACTCACTGTACTACAGATTTCTACGTTAATATGAACATTGAACTTCAACAATAAAAATGGATTGTAGGGTACAACCCATCTATTATCCAAGCGTGCCCCATCCACATTAACAGCACGGTCGTCGTTTCTACGACGATACAATGGGTAGCCATCTTCAGAGTAACTGCTGAAAATGCCTTTGGGAATCTCTTAGAGCATTTCCCGTCTTTTAAACAGGGAGCGCTCTTATTGGCTACACCACATGCACCGTGCATCATACAGCGTTTAACGATAGCGTGCAGTCGAGGTTGGAGAATCGGGTCCGGGAGCTCAGCACACACAATTCTATCATACTCACACGGTTCCCTGGGCTTATCATGATCCGATATAATAATCAGAATGTGCGCGTGAGGAAGACCTCTCTTTTGGAATTCAATAGTATAAACATGAGCAAGGGGGTTGCCCAATATGTGTTTATTCATAAGATCTGAAATCAATTCTCTCAACTTCAATCTAAAGACTCTAACCACTAAATCAGGGCATTCAGACGCTTTCTGATCTAATATGAGAGCGGACGTAATCTCCTCCCATTGCGGATTACATGTAAATGTAATGAAATAGTTTGGCTTACCATATTTCCGGACTATACTCACTGCATCCTGGTACAGCTCGAACATCTGCCGAGGAGAGCCAGTATAGGAGGAGGGAAGCACTATCTTACGTCCCAACTCTCTGGAATCTACGTCACTGCATCAGCCAATCCACAGTAGAGATCCATACGAATCTTCTGATTGGTCCTGATGTAATTCAAACGCTGCTGTTCTATCTTGGAGTATACATCCACAGCACACTGATGGAAAAGTCGACCACTCAGGTGTAGAGGACTCAAGCTGCTCCGTGCCATCAGTCGGTATGCATAATACTCCATAGCGGTGACATTTCTTCTCCCTTTCGAGTGAGGAATGTTGAGATGCCAGCCGTCTTCGCCTAGAGGGAATAGTAGGACATAGTGCAGTGTATCGTACGCACGGTGAGTCTCGGTTATGTGCTGAATACCGCCCTTCCGCGCGTACAGCACTATATCCCTGTTGGCGACCTCTTCTCCATAACCATCATTCGGGAGAATGACAGCTATTTCCTGAGCAGTGGGAGCGTTATAACGTCGAGAATCTGGACACCCGTCTGCTTTTATCACCATTCTCACGTCAGTTCCTCCCTGCTCTCGCATCAGATCTAGCCCCTGTCTAAAAAATGCCACATAAGGATTAACCTCATGCAGCATATGCTGCAATCCTTTTAGCTCAGGGAGCCCAGCATCTCCAAGATGGCGCTGCGCTGACGGTTCGCCACTTCGGCATCAGCGGTTCCGTCATGAATTTAGATCTGTGCGAAGGAGGGTGCCTCGCCTTCGTTAGGCATCAACCGTCCGATACGATGGTACATCACTCCGTGTATACGAAATGTGTACACTCCGCGCTTAGCATTAGCCAGACCCTTATCGAGGTTCGCTCCAAGAGAAGCGAATGCCAGAGCGTTGCATGCTCTGATCTGTTCTCGAAACGCTCTTCCCCGCGGGTCTGTAGCCGTTAGCAGGTGCATCAACAGTTCAGGATGTGGAGCCACAAGAAGTAGAACAACCTTGCCCTCCCCACAACATAAGGAGAACTTGAAACAGGATTTAGTACTACCTGAGAGCTTCTCACCCGCCCAGAATTTGACTGACACACGGAGCAGCTGTATGTCATACTGCCACCTGAATGCTCGTCGACAATACTATCAGGAACTTGGGTGGCAATAATTGACCTAGCAAAATTATGGACAATGCGAGATTTAACTCTCTTAGCATACAACTTAGCCTGGTACTTCTGACGTATGCTGGCTTGCTCTTCTGTTTCACAGGCTATCTTCCAGGCTTGTTGATCCCTCTGGTCTAGGAGACGAACTTTGCGAGCGTCCTCCGTCTCACTGTCCAAGCGGAAGCCTGATGGTCCCTCTGGTCTAGGAGACGAACTTCGCGAGCGTCCTCCGTCTCACTGTCTAAGCGGATTGCTTGACAATCCCGCAGTTCTAGGAGACGAACTTCAGAGCGTCCTCCGTCTTACTGTCTAAGCGGGAAGCCTGACGCTGACTCAGATCAAGGCAGCGTGCAACTCTCTTCGTCGGAATCTCCACTCGCAACCGGGAACCCTGCCGTTCAACCAAATCTCTCAGGCGGGCTCTTCTCCCGGTAGGCTTCTCTTTTTTCAAGTGAAGTCGAGTGCGATCTCGCATTTCTCGATGACGCCTCCCTTTGGACTTGGGGGGTAGGATCTCAAACGCTGCATATTCCGTTCACGGTCATGTTGCTGGCGAAGGAGTCGCTCTTGAGGAGTTTCTTAGTCTCGAACTTTCCTCACTCTCTCAGCTATAGAGCCACTTTTAAGGGTTTGGCGCCCACGCTTGTTCAATTTAGGCATATTCTAATTTGGAATTCAGAAATATTTGGACAAAAGAAACTCAAAAAGTATACGCTTATATTGTAGTGAATTGAATAGGCCTAATAGGAATGCCAATAGTCATGCTATGATTACGTAATTGCTTGCGCGAAATATTTCATGTTTAAAATTCTACAACTAAAATGGTAAATTAGTAAACATTCGTTTGGTTGCACTGCGTGGTTGGCGGACATAAAGTGTCAAAAGAAGGCGGGCTTTGGAGTCTGGGGCCACATTGATTAATTATAAGGGAGTTAATATCTCTAAATACGTCTGTCTTATTGTTAAATCGATATCGCACGGAAGATCACCAAATTTGTCAAATTTGTAGAATTTTGATGAGTAATGATGACGTCATAACAGAGTGATGAGTCATCATTTTTTGATGATAGTTGCATCATATGTGAGAGACGTCAGTATACAGATTGTGTTAAAGTTTCAGCCTTCTATCTCCTATAATGGCTAACTTTTCAAAATGTGACAATGACGTTATAATTCCATGATGAGTCGACATTTTCGTCTGAGCTCAGAACTTACTGGAGCCATAGCCAAAAGACTCCCACATGCCAAAAATCAGCTTTCTGGACCTGACAGTTTCTTCAATCAATTCGTTACATATAGTATATATATATTTATACACAAACATTAATCGAGTTTTAATAGTAAGGATATATATATATATATATATATATATATCTGTAACGAATTGATTGAAGAATGAGTCATCATTACTCATCAAATTTTTAAAAATTGATAAATTTGGTGATTTTTCGTGCGATAAAGAACCTAACAGTAAGACAGACGTATTTAGAGTTGTTATCTCCATTATAATTAATTAACCAATGTGACCCCAGGCGTCCGAAGGGATCTTCAGGCGGACACAAAATCTCTGCCAGCCGCGCAGCGCAAGCAAGCGAAGCACGCTTGTATATATATATATATACAGTACCCGGACAAAAGTATTCGACCACCACATAAACCGCCATACAAATAGTATTAAAGTGGGTATATTCATAAAGGAATATATACTCAAACTGTAAGGAATACTCAATTTTTTATTTCAAATTCGTAAACTACACATTCTAATCACTCATAATTGATAGCCTCAGCTTAATTACTAACTCTCAAGTTAATAAATATCAACATTTGATACTTGATGCTACTTGTCCCAAGTGATAGCCATTATATATGATGGCATAGGTTGATAATTTCACATAAGAATAAGTAATTGAGTTGAAACTCTCAATTATGAGTAATTAGAATGTGTAGAATACGAATTTAAACTAAAAAATAGTATTTTCTACTGTTTAAGGACATATTCCTTTTTTAATAGATCTAATTTAAAACTATTTGCATGGAAGTTTTCGTGGTGGTCGAATACTTTTGTCCGGGTAGTGTACACATTAATCGAGTCTTAATAGTAAGGATATAATATTTATTTCTGTAACGTTTTGATTAAAGAAACTGCTGGGCGCAGAAAGCTAATTTTTGGCATGTGGGAGTATTTTGGCTATGGCTCCACTAAGTTCTGAGCTCAGTGAAAAATGTCGACTCATCATCGAATTATGACGTCATTGTCACATTATTAAAAGTTAAGCAATACAGCTATTCGAGCATAACTCAGCCATTATAGGAGATAGAAGGCTGAAATTTTAATATAATCTGTATACTAACATACCTCACATATGATGCAACTATCATCAAAAAATGATTACTCATCACTTACTTATGACGTCATCATTACTCATCAAAATTTTAATAATTGATAATTTTGGTGATTTTTCTTGCGATATCGATTATAGTAGTAGGACAGACCATAGCCTACTGTATATAAGGTCTGCCATCTACTGGAAAATCTGGATTAGGGATGCGCTAGAGGACGATTATTATAATGAACCACAACTTTTAATGATGATTTTATCACACGCTTAATCAATGAGATTACATTATGTGAAGTTGTTATCACAAATATTTAACCTAGCCTCCATAATCCTTCTCTGCAGCAGATCACTTTACATTTAAGGATGCAAGGACTCAGTAGAGACATTTGACCGACGTTTCGATTACTGTTCTCCATCCAAAGAATCCTGTTGAAGCGGATGCATATAAAACCAAAAGTGGGGACTGGAGCTAAACCATATTGCCTTTCATGGCGTCCTCTTAATTGTTCGTCGATATCTAAAATAAATGAACTCTGTTCTCTTCTAAAATAAATGAACTCTGTTCTCAATAAAAGGAAGAATATTGCTTAACAAAGGAGACTCCTAGCTTGAAATATGAGATTGAGGAGAAAGAGAAGTACCTTATCAGGAATTTGCAAGATCTAAAAGGTAAGTATATTTGCTTTTAATTAATACCAGCAAATTGTATTTGTTCCATCTGACAATTGTATCCGAATTATTATATTCTGACAAATCTTAAAAACATCTCGGAGGATGTCATAGACAGCGAATGGGTCCTATCCCCAAGGGGGTGATACTTTGAAAATAATTGTTTAAAATTTGTGGGAAAAATTCTGGGTTATATTTCACATGAAGGTCGCTTGGCCATAGCAATATCAATATTGATAATTATATATGTATTTCAATGAAGCATTTATTTCAGAAAACACAGGGGGAGTTCCCCGACTTTCGGCGTCTATGATGTTTTCTCGTTTATCCTGAAATAGTCATTTTTATTGGAAAATGTAAAGGGTGCGTCAAAAGCAACAGGGAATAATTTGTATTATTGAAAATTGTTCTACGAGAGATCTAATCTGCAAAGTAAAAGTTAATTATATCTCACAGCTTTCAATAAATAATCGAAACATTTTAGTTCAGCTTAAATTCAGAAGATTTGTTTACTATGATCATGGCCGGCGCTATCCAAACAATATTCTTCATAAGTCATGAAAATTATATCTAAGGAAGTTCTTCGGTCTAAATCAGGGTTGCCGTGGGAATGGAAATCCCCATTCCCATTCACACAGGGTCCTAAGGAGATTCCCACAGGGTCCTATGGGGAATCCCATAGGATTGCTGTAGGGATCTCCATGGGGATTTCCACAGGGTCCTATAGGAATCCTCATGGGGATTCCCACAGGATTCCTATGGGAATCCCCATGGGGATTCCCACAATAATTCTATGGGAATGGAATGGGAATTTCATTCCCACGGCAACCCTGGTATAGATGCATTTGTATCAATACAGCAAAGACCCTGGCGGAAAAATAGTTCCATCACAGTAACTCAGGGTTGGGGTCAATTACAATTATAATTGTGTAATTAGTAATTAATTACAATTACACTGTAATTGAAGTGTAATTGTAATTGAAAATTTTACTTGCCTTGAAATTGATTCGTAATTATAATTAAACAAATGTAATTGACCCCAACCAACCCACCCTACGAATGTTATCCGACTTTTGAAATTATTAACCATTTAATTCAGTCTTGTAGATATTATTACTTGTTAACCTCTTTTCTAGAAACACACCCTTGGAAAATCATTTTGGACTGTTCGTGTGATGTCTGTTTCGAGCTATAAAATCTCATATTTTGAAATATTGAAACGGACGTATTCATATTTACTATTCACACAATTTGTGTACAGAGCGAGGGAGTAGGAGAAAGAAATGTGGGGAAGGGAAAGTGCAGAAAAGTATTGTGAAGACCTTTTTATTGCCATTTTAACCTTTCTATTATGTAATATGGTACATGTTGTTCTTAGTCATTCATTAAAAATATTCAAAATAAATTCATTAAATAAGTTCAAAATAAAATTCACTTAAGGTTGGCCTTTCCGATAATAGCTAACTTTTGACTTTTTCAACCGATTCATTTAAGGTTGGCCTTTCCTCTGGGCCTTTTGTTTTTTATCAAAAATTTGCCAAAAGACCTTTTTAATCATTTTTAGATCCTTAAAGGGCTTCTAAACATTAATTTCGATTTTTAGAATTTCAATGCTAATATTTCGCCACTTAGAGCCACTTGTACCACCTGGCGTCGCCCAAAAAGGACACATTTTTGAACCGAAATGTCTCATATCCATAACTTCTTTGAACCATGTCAGATCATCATTTTAATGCTAAATTCGTCCTCAGCAATAAATTTCCAGCAATATGATATATATATTGGACACATTTGGAGAAATTCTTTGGTTTAGGGGTCTTAGCAACGGCCAGGAATGTGAAAAAATTCCTGGACGTTGCTATGCACGGACATCAAAAAAATTCTCCAAATATGGTCAATATATATATATCAAAATGCAGGAAATTTAGTGCTGAGCACGAATTTAGCATTAAAATGGTTCAAAGAAGTTATTAATCAGGGATTCCGGCGGATACTATCGAATGTGGTTATTTTTCGGTGGCCAGTCATCAATAACCAGTTTTTCACACTTCTGATGATGAAAATTTTTGATCTACCCATAGCCTACTGTATATAAGGCCTCACAGTAACTTGCGGATTTGGGACTAGGGATGCGGAGGAAGACCGTTGAACTAATACATGAGCTGCCTTAAATCATTTACAAAGCACAATAGAGCTTAGGAATGTATTATCAGCATATATAAATATGGTTGCGCAATAGGGTATATTTGTGACAAATTTGGTGATTTTCAGAGGCCGTTTAGGGGCACTTCTAAGTGTTTTTATTGTAAAATTTTTCGCATAGAACTGAGATGTGAATGGGTTAATACGAAAAATTTGGAATTTTTTCATGGAAAGTTGGTACATTCCAGTGTTGCTATGGAAACGTGTTTTGGTCAGTTGGCGTTATATCTTGAAAACTGCAATGGCTACACATTCAAATGCAATTCCATTTGATAGCGAATATACTACTTCCTATTAAGTGATAATATAATTTCGACCTCTAAATTCAATAGTTTATGAGATATTCGACAATGTACCATATTGGTCACATTTGATAATTTGTCGAATATCTCATAAACAAATTTTTAGCAACAAGGATATGTGTACTTTGACACCATATTTATATATGCTGATAATACATTCCTAAGCTCTATTGTGCTTTGTAAATGATTTAAGGCAGCTCATGTATTAGTTCAAAGGTCTTCCTCCGCATCCCTAGTCCCAAATCCGCAAGTTACTGTGAGGCCTTATATACAGTAGGCTATGATCTACCATATTTTGAAATTAAGTACTGCTATAAGTTGTCGTAAAAGGATATTTGCATGTTATTTCAATATTTTTTTCATAATTCTCTTTTATTCCTAATATCAAAAATCTGTCTGTTCATTATGTTTTACTCTTCGAGATCTATCAAAAACCATTTAGATTTCGCCCCTATGTTGAATTTAAAAGTTATCACCTTTATAATTGCTGTAAAAAAGTCTCAGAAAATAGGATTTTAAAAATATTTATATAAGTCCCTCAATTTCCATTAAATTTAACTGCTTTGGAATATTAAATAACATACAATTATCCTTATTCGACAACTTATAGCTGTACTTAACTTCAAAATATGGTATATCAAAATTTTTCACCATCAAAAGTGTGAAAAACTGGTCATTGATGACTGACCACCCAAAAATAACCACATTCGATAGTATCCGCCGGAATCCCAGATCAATAACTTCTTTGAACCATGTCTGATCATGATTTTAATGCTAATTTCGTCCTCAGCACTAAATTTCCAGCAAATTGATATATCTATTGACTATATTTGGAGATTTTTTTGGATGTCCGTGCATAGCAACGGCCATGAATTTTTTAACATTCCTGGCCGTTGCTAGGAACCCGTAGCCAAAGAATTTCTCTAAATATGTCTAATATATATATCAAATTGCTGGAAATTTAGTGCTGAGGACGAATTTGGAATTAAAATGATGATCTGACATGGTTCAAAGAAGTTATGGCTTTGAGACATTTCTGTTTAAAAAATGTGTCCTTTTTTGGGCGACACCAGGTGGTACAACTGGCTCTAAGTGGCGAAATATTAGCATTGAAATTCTAAAAATCGAAATTAATGTTTAGAACACCTTTAAGGATCTAAAAATGATTGAAAAGGCGTTTGGCAAATTTTTGATAAAAAACAAAATGCCCATAGGAAAGGCCAACCTTAATGCTAAATTTGTGCTCAGCACTAAATTTCCAGCAATTTGATATATATATTGACCATATTTGGAGATTTTTTTGGATGTCCGTGCATAGCAACGGCCAGGAATTTTTTCACATTTCTGGCCGTTGCTAGGAACCCGCAGCCAAAGAATTTCTCTAAATGTGTCCAATATATATATATCAAATTGCTGGAAATTTAGTGCTGAGGACGAATTTAGCATTAAATTAGCATTGATGATCGGACATGGTTCAAAGAAGTTATGGATATGAGACATTTCGGTTCAAAAATGTGTCCTTTTTTAGGCGACACCAGGTGGTACAAGTGGCTCTAAGTGGCGAAATATTGGCATTGAAGTTCTAAAAATCGAGATTAATGTTTAGAACCCCTTTAGGGATCTAAAAATGATTAAAAAGCCCTTTGGCAAAATTTTTGATAAAAAACAAAATGCCCATAGGAAAGGCCAACCTTAGTTCGTTTATCCACTCCATGGTCTAGAAAATATAGTTGGCGCCATTGCTTTAGTGCATTAGAATGCTATCGTTAAACCTTAGGGGGTTAACTCATAAAATCAAATAAATACCGTCCAAATAGTACGACTAGATGATAGACCACTCAGTAATCCAATGGAATTAACAATAAATAATTTTCCGTTTTTTTACGTCAGGCAAAGTTTTTCGAGGGCGCTATCCTTAATTAATAACTACTACTAGTAGGGTCGCCGAACTTTTCCAAATCTAAGGACAATTATGACTATAAGTATATTCCTTGAATAAACCAGCGATGTACCATAATTTTTCAGAGCCATTGACATACTATGTTGTATAATTGATTCAATAAAAACCAAAAAGATACGTATCAGGTTGCATCTTCACTACAAAGAGAAACAAAACATCTGAAGATAGTATGCAGATAACATCGAACCAACATAACATAGTAATTGGTGTATAATTGGCTTCATTCTCATTTTCAGCATTTTCCCATAGAGTTTGACTTATTACGGAAAAATCAATGTAACTTTCTCAACTTTTGTCCGTTTTGGTGATCTTTGGTTATCTTCATCATTCTGCGAGTTATATAATAATACTACAACCATTTTACGCTTCAAGAGAACTTCAAGGTGTGCAATGACTATATAGTTGTAACCGTATAACTTTTAACTATAAAAGTTAGATAATAATTTGAAAGTAAAGCAGTACAGTACACCCTCGGTTATCCGAACACCTCCGTTTGTTAGCTCAAAGATTGGTGTTCGGATAAGTGAAATCGTTCGGATAAGCGAAATACGTATTTTACGCTCTTAAATGCACATGTACCAACTTAGATATTAAAGAACGTATTATGATTTGAATACTACTACTTACACGTATGTATAGCCAAACAAATTAACAATGCTACGCACAATTTTGGAATATACATTTTTAAGGAATTGATTTATTAAACATTATTTCAGTTATCCGAACACATATTTCAGTTATCCGAACACATCATTTCAGTTATCCGAACACATCATTTCAGTCATCCGAACACATTATTTCAGTTATCCGAACACATTATTTCAGTTATCCGAACACATTATTTTCACAAATTCGATTGAAAAGTATTTGATAAAATGAGTGGTACTCGAACACACTGTTCGGATGATCGAGGTGTCGGATAATCGAGGTTCGGATAATCGAGGTTCGGATAATCGAGGGTCTACTGTACCGCTAAATAGATTTTGATTTACTAGTTTAACAAACTTTGTACATATGCTTATGAATAATGCGTTAATTTGGATTGATTTTCTATAAGCTAAGATAGCATAGAAGCATCGTGTATAAAGTTAATTTTTTTATGATGAATATATCTGGAGCAGTGTTTCCCTCAGGATTATTCGAAAGCGCGTTAATTTTGCAATTTTTGTGCGGTTTATTCGGGTAAATTGCATTATTTAACAACAAATCACGTTATTCGTTAAGCAAAGCGTGCTAAATAGCGCGCTTAACGCGATCGGCGGGAAACACTGATCTGGAGCAAAGGCAGGATTTATAAACCAGCAATAGTAGGCTTATAATAATAGCATGCATCACACAATAATGTTGAATTAAGTGCTACTATTGAATCGAGTATATAATTTGACCTTCTCAGGACATGAAAAAACGAAGCTACTTTGAAATTGGACCCACGTCATCCCCATGCTTTGAGTCGGACCCTGAATGAGACTTCTCGAAAAATTCCACCCGTCTCCACAAATTTATAATATAAACTTCATCTCAACAATTTGATTCAATTATGGGAATAAAGCTTAGCTTAAAATCTACATATACCTTGAACATTTATTAAATATTTAGAATCAAGCTCTTTGTTTATTTTATTTTTTAGCTAATATGTTTATTGTCATTTTTTTTGTTTTTTCGAATTGCCTTTTCAACTTGGTTAATTCTTATGTACCTTTGGTTATATGGCACGGTATGGGTGATTCGTGTTGTAATCCCTTAAGTCTAGGGAAAGTAATTGAGGAAATAAAGAATGAGAATCCTGGAATTTACGTCCATTCGCTACAGATTGGATCGAACTTTGAAGAAGATACGATGAATGGATTTTTCTTAGAAATAAATAAACAAATCGCCATGGCTTGTAGAATAATATCGAACGATTCAAACTTGTCCAATGGCTATAATGCAATGGGCTTTTCACAAGGTGGTCAATTTTTGAGAGCAGTAGCACAAAGATGCCCTTCTCCTCCGATGAAAATTCTAATTTCGGTTGGTGGACAACATCAGGGCGTATATGGATTTCCTCGATGTAATGCCGAAAAGTCTATAATTTGTAATGTTATAAGGAAGTTACTAGATGTAGATATCTATTCTGAAACGATTCAGGAACATAGTGTACAGGCCGAATATTGGCATGATTCAGATAAGGAGGAAAAATATGTTGCAAAGAGCAATTTTCTTAGTAAGATAAATCTTGAAAGAGATTCCGTTTTGGATAAAAATGATAGAGAAAATTTATTAAAGTTATCACTAATTGTATTTGTGATGTTTTCAAAAGATACTATGGTTGAACCGAGAGAAACTGAGTGGTTTGGTTTTTACGAACCGGGTAATCCAAAAAAAATCGTTTTTCTTAATGAGAGTAAATTGTATCAAGATGACAGGCTTGGATTAAAGGAAATGAATATGGCTAAAAAGCTTCGATTTCTTTCTTGCCCTACAGACCATTTACAATTTACTTTAAAATGGTTTAAGGATAATTTAATGCCCTTTATCAACTCGACATATAATTAATATAATGTGTATATAGTAAATTATATTGTTACACTTTCTTTATATAGTTACAATATCAGTTAAGAGGTTGACAGATCGAAGTTAAATTTGTAGAGATGGGACAAAATGTATGTAAATTATTTACTGTAATATATATATTATTTACATTATTTTCTAATACAACATGCAACGATTTGTGAAAAATGACACATTTCCAATTTTCTCATGTCTTGTAGGTATAGATCTCATTTTGATTGCCAATTTCAAATTCTACATATTGAATTACCCCCATTATCGAACGTGTTTGCAAAACACATTCAAATTTTAACATAAATTTGGATCTTACTGAAGGATCCCCATAGCTTACTAAATATACGGCTATATAGTATGTCGCCGAATAGGCCTTCAAACAAGAAGGCCAGTTTTAACACAGTTAAAATTTAATTAGATCGATAAATCAAAACCGTATACGATAGACCTTTAAATGTATTATTAATTTATTACCATATACAAACATTATATCAGAGTATCCAATTCAGCTGTCAAAAATTCGATATGTTATCATGTGATTACGCGAAAGCCTCTTTCTAGAGCAAAAAATGCTGTTGTTCCAGCTCATTTAAAACATCGTTATCTGCATTGTTAATGCTTGATTTATTTTTTGAACGACAATAGGAATGCCTTAATCCAAAAAATCTGAAAATCTTAATTGGAATGCTTTTTTCAGCACTTATTAGTGTGATAACTTTTAAAAATTCAACATAGAAGCGAAAACTCAACGGTTTTTAATAGATCTCGAAGAGTAGAACATAATGAACAGACATATTTTTGATATTACGAATAAAAAAAATTATGATTAAAATAGTGTCAAAATTACTAAAAAATAAATTCCTCGGGTGTTTTTGCGTGAATTTTTACCAATTTTCAAAATTTCAAAAAACTGTCTTTTCATTAGATAGATCACGCATTAATGAAAGAATTTGAAAATTTTCTAAAGGGTTTTAAGCATATTGTACCCGATTTCATCCTTGTAAAATGACCATCTTTTTTTTTTTAAAAAATGTCTGTTGAATTATTTCAATTATTAATGCATTTTGCAGATAACTCTGCGATTCAAATCTGCACTGAAAAAATTAAATGAATCGGTTGAATAAGTAAAAAGTTAGCTATTATAGGAAATAGTCGAAAAACAGAAATTTCTAATTCTACAAAAGGTGACAACGACCTCATAATTCCATGGTGAGTCCATATTTTCTTCTGAGGTCAAAACTTAGTGGAGCCATAGCCAAAAGACTCTCACATGCCAAAAATTAGCTTTCTGTGCCTGGCAGTTTCTTAATCAATTCGTTGCAGATATATATACATGTATACAGTAGGACGTCAGTATTCCGAACGGGTTGGGACCGCGGGGGTTCGGATAACTGAAGTTGTTATGTGATTCTATAGAAAAGTTGGTCAGTAGTACTAAGTACAGTACACCCTCGATAGTCCGAACCTCGCCAATCCGAACCCTCGCAATCCGATCACCAAAAATATAATTTTATTCGCCTCTATGCTTTGAATAAACGTTTATAAACTTAAATCAAATATATAAGATTGATAAACCTCGTTAAATAAGCAATCATAGCGAAATAATATCCTTGATATTCTAACAATGCAAATTTATTATAATTAGTTCCCATTGAATTAGTGTTATTTCACTAATCGGAACAAATTCACTAATCCGAACGATTTTTTCGATGCTTGGAACAGAGCTGTTTGGATTAGTGAGGGTGTACTGTAGTCATAATGATGAATATGGATAAAACACTTATTAGTTTATGTAGGTATCATCAATAGTATATAAAATGATGGCAGTGTAATAATTTCAATTATCAACTCAGGATGCATCATTTATACATTTATTATATTTTAGTTTGGTCAACCAAGGGGTTCGGATAACTGAAGTGTTCGGATAACTGAAGTTCGGATAACTGACGTTCTACTATATACAGTACCCGGACAAAAGTATTCGACCACCACAGAAACCTCCATACAAATAGTATTAAAGTGGGTATATTCATAAAGGAATATGTACTCAAACCGTGAGGAATACTCTATTTTTTGTTTCAAATTCGTAAACGACACTTTCTAATTACTCATAATTGATAGTCTCACCTCAATTACTAACTCCCAAGTTAATAAATATCAATCTTTGATACTTGATACTACTTGTCCCAAGTCACAGCCATTATATATGATGGCGATTAGTGACACAAAGTGGCATAGGTTGATAATTTTCTACATAAGATTAAGTATTTGAGTTGAGACTCTGAATTACGAGTAATTAGAATGTGTAGATTACGAATTTGAAATAAAAATAGATTATTTTTACTGTTTGAGGACATGTTCCTTTTTTGAATAGTTCCAATTTAATACTATTTGTATGGAAGCTTTCGTGGTGGTTGAATACTTTTGTCTGGGTAGTGTATATATATATTTTATATTTAGAAATTTCAGTTTTTTAACCATAACTCAGACATTTAGGTGATAGAAGACTGATATTTTAATAGAATGTGTGTATTAATATATCACATTTATGATACAACTCTCATCAAAAAATGATTTCTCATCACTCTGTTATAACGTTATCATTACTCTTCAAAAATTAACAATTTTGATGATTTTTCGAGTGCTATCGATTATAACACTAAGACATAATTATACAGAGATGTTAGCTCCCCTATAATTGATCTATGTGAGCCTAGGCGCCCAAAGGGGGCTTCTAGCGGACACCAAATGTATGCCAGCCGCACAGCGTTTACAAGCGAAGCGCGCTTGTAATAATGATTATGGGGAGTATGTAGTACTCATTTTGTTGTTAATGTATAGACAAAAGTGTTCCAAATAGCAATATTTGAGTTGCTATTAGGGGAACAGAATAAATAAAAAGTCTTCACTTAAGATTTGAAAATAGGTTGCTAATAAACGAATATTGCTATTAAGCGAATTGCTAATATGCAAACGCGACTAAATAGAATTCCTCATACTTTTAATCAGGACTTGAAAAGTGGTTGCTAATAGAACAATGTTGCTAATAGGGAAATTGCTAATAAGCAGACTCCACTGTATATATAGCACACAAACATTAATCGAGATTTAATAGTAAGGATCCATATTTATTTTGAAAAGATACATCTTTAAGTTAGTATTGTTGCATGATATTTTCACTACCATAATATTCTTACTATCTTTATTTGTTCGACCATGGATACTATTAATCCATGATATTTATCCCACCGTGATATTTTACTACAAAGCTATTTTAACTGCACCATTTTTTATTTGGCTGCCACATTAAAAATAGCTTTTTTAACACGGAAATGACACAACTAACATCCTAAACAATAAAATTGCTCTGTGTGTGTTTTAGTAGATATTTATGTGAGATATCAACATTAAATAGAACCTGAGAAGCAACTTGTACATGGGATATTCTCAATGCAAGGAATTAGTACTTTTTCTAAAATCAAAAGTGATTTTACCTTCTCGGCTTGCAGGCACAAAATTTGCGAGGCTCAATTTTTGAAAATTTGCTTCAACTTATGAGTTAGGGGAAGACAATAATCTTTCCCAGGTATGTTTACAATACTTATTACCTTATTTAATAGGACCATCCATATACAATTGTAAATTCGCCTACTTTTTCGAAGTTTTCACAAGTGCTAAATGAATGCTTCTCTTCCTCCATAGCAACGAAGTTACTTAAATTGCACTTTCAAAATTACAGTCTGTCACGTAATTATTTACAATTACTTTATTCGATCTAACATGGAGATAGGACTACAATTAGTGAAGTTCATTTGAAAACTATTCATAAAATACTCATGAAGTTACCATGAAAACAATATAAATTCAATAATTAATTTTTTCCCTTTAGAATCTATCACCAAAGTACATCGTCTCTTCATTGATTTGGTAAAGTTATAAATAAAATTTGGATCGAAGGACTCCCACTCAACTTTGACAAATCTTTCGACATCTTGTATCGTTTTTGGAGCCCTAACTTGAATCCTATGTTTAAGTACACCCCATAGGTTCTCTATAGGATTCAAATCGGGGCTGTTTGCAGGCCAATCTATGCAGGATATATCACGAAACTTCTTGTAGGCGGTTGAAAACTTAGATTTATGGATGGAAGAGTTGTCCTCTTGAAGTTTCCAACCGTCAGGGTAGAGTACATCCGTGCTTTCTATCAAAACCTCATTAAGAACATTGCAATAAGCTTCGGAATTAAAATTTTGTTTGAAAATGTGAACTGGCATCGCTCCACGTTCTGAAATCCCGCCCCATATGTGAATTTTCGGAGTGTGTCTTGGTAAGTTTAAGATTGGTCTTTGAGTTCCTTTTGTCCATAGCTGTAATTTGCCTCCATGCAGCCAAATAGAACATTCATCGGTAAAGAAAACTCTGCGCCAATGTATGTTACGGTATTTGTAAGCCCAAGCAAGTCTAGCTTTCTCATGAGCCTCTGTAATGTTCGGTCCCCTTACAGCGGTCTTTTTAGAATATCCCATTTTGGTGAGTGTTCTTCTTACAGCTTCATGGGACACATTTACTCCCTTTTCATCTTGAAATTGTGACTCATCATCCGTAATGATATCCTCGGATGGTGCTTCATTGTTAACGCCAAAGAAATCCTATCCTTTGAGGTCAACTTTGACTTGGGACCAGCACCAGGTTGATGATCAAGAGTTTCCCCCGATTTAACCCTTGATTTTACATTATAGGCTATTTTCAGTGAAACATCACATTTGGTCGCAATGTCTTTAATTGATAAATCTGTGGTAGATACAAGAACAGCAACCTGCTTTCTTCGTTTTGCCTGCATTTTATGAGTCTAGGATTTGTTTCAAAGGAAAATATGCTATGAAATATAACTAGAATACTAAAAAAGTATTTTAAAAATTATGTTTTTTGGAGGGATAGGGCTAAAATTAAAAAATATAGTGCTTAAGAAACAAAAGAACTTCGATTTTATGTCTCATTATAGCTAAATTGATTAATAAACCATTAGTAAAGTAATACAGAATCATCGTATTCAAATTACGGTTCTTTAAGAAATTAATCAAAATTGTAAATAATTACGTGACAGACTGACTGTACCATGGCATCATATTGAAATTGTCTCGGTAACAGATTTTCCAACTAATTCAGATGGCTATGAACACATAGTCGTCGTAGTGCGCTATCTTAGTAAGTTTATTGCTGTTAATGCACTTGTTTCCAAAAAATGTTCCGAAAATCACTCAACATGGTTAAGGATTCCGCCCGTGAAAAATCCATAGGTTTGGCTTACAGCATATAACAAGAATAGAGATATATAATATGTTAAGCGTGGGCAGGTAGTGCAATTAAAAAATACAGTACACCCTCGGTTATCCGAACACCTCCGTTTGTTAGCTCAAAGATTGGTGTTCGGATAAGCGAAATACGTATTTTACGCTCTTAAATGCACATGTACCAACTTAGATGTTATTAAAGAACGTATTATGATTTAAATACTACTTACACGCATGTATAGCCAAACAAATTGACAATGCTACACACATCATTTCAGTTATCCGACCACATTATTTCAGTTATCCGAACACATATTTCAGTTATCCGAACACATATTTCAGTTATCCGAACACATATTTCAGTTATCCGAACACATCATTTCAGTTATCCGAACACATCATTTCAGTTATCCGAACACATTATTTCAGTTATCCGAACACATATTTCAGTTATCCGAACACATATTTCAGTTATCCGAACACATTATTTCAGTTATCTGAACACATTATTTCAGTTATCCGGACACATTATTTTCACAAATTCGATTGACAAAGTATTTGATAAAATGAGTGGTACTCGAACACACTGTTCGGATAATCGAGGTGTCGGATAATCGAGGGTCTACTGTATTGAGACATGCCAAACAGTTTTTGGTTCGCATTTCTAGTTTTTGAGTTACAGCGTCTCAAAGTCGGTTTTTTTCCGTTTTTCCCTAGCACATCTTAATGGTAAGCCCTCCTCCACTCTGTGATTTTTTTAAAACACATGTTTGGATCAAATGCTTCGAAAATGTATTCATATATAGTCTATAAATTTGCAATCGCATAGAACCAAAAGGAAGTTAAAATAACCAAAATTGTTAATTTTATAGGGTTTTGAAAAAAAATTGCCAAAAAACGGCGAAAAATGCTCGATTTTATTTGGAAATCAGCAATAAATCACAAATTTATAAGATATCGAAAATCGAGTGGTCCTACGCTCATCGCCTAATGATATGGGACAACTCCTGAAATTTTCAAACCTCTATCTCAAAGCAATTTTGAGTTAAAATTTTTGAAGACGGTCAATTTAGGAGTCCCGAGAGTCCTGAGAGGTCCCGAGATATAGGGATTTGAAGTTTGGATGCTAAGAACGATGTAAAATGAGCTATAAACGATAAATAAAAGCATCCATGGGCATTTAATCGCATGTATACTAATGAATTAGATGTATTCCAACAGATTTTGATGAAAATAGCAAAACTATCCTGAAAATTCACAAATTACCTTGAGGCCTCTAACCCCGAATATTTTGAACCAATTAGGGAATATAATTCATATTCCTAGGACTACAAAGTATAATTCATCGGTTTAGAATGAATAAAGAGCTTCTAAAAAGTATATTAGGAAGTTAGAGCGAGAGTCTACGACTTTTAGTTTTCAAGTTAGGATTTTCGGAAAATGCTACGTCATCACGTGATAAAAATTTAAAAAAAAAACTTAGCATTCCATTCCATGTAGTACATTTATTATTTAAGAATCAGATATATACCGTCTTGAAAAGTATATTAGGAATTGAGAGCTAAGAATTTGGGTGTATATTTCCCGAGATATGGAGGAATCTGTTTTTGGACCATAAATGGGGGCTTTGACCGAATTTTGGAGATAAATGCTTTGAACTTCATAAATAATCATGTTGAGTGCTTCAAAATTTCAGTATACATTGCTAGTTACTATTGCATTGTTTTTTTAGTATAATAGCTACTTTGGGAACTTATTTCATGACAAGATTCGCCATTTTCTAATATATTCAAAGTTCTCCATTGAATTTGTATTACAATAAAATCGATGATAAGTCAAGAAATATTTACTTTTTGACAAAGAGATGTTTGAGGAACATATGTATTATCATATATATCCTTTCATTTAAGATTATAATAGATTATATATCTTCAATAGGTTTTAAGCATTGACATCGAGCACTTTCGGGGCCATAGAGAGGTTTGATGTCCGAACTTTACCTACAATATACTATAACTTACGAACTAATGGTCGGATCTGAACAAATTTTTTTTTTAACTGTTCAGAATTCTTTTCTATACACAATAGCTAATATCACAACGGCCATTTCCCGAGCATTTTAGAAATGAAGTCCCTCATAAAGATATTTTTGATTGGATTTTAAGTGCCTCTTTCCTAAATTCATCTGTTTTATAATATTTAAAGGGGCCAAAACCATTTTGAGGTTCATATAATTGAAAAAATATCAGATAAGTTAGAAAATAATTGATGAATGCGCCGCAAAACCACGAATACATTTCCGATTTTTAGTACGACTGAGCTTTAGGTGTTCAGTTCTAGAATATCAAAATAAATACCGTCCAATAAGTACGATTAGATGGTAGACTACTCAATAATCCAATGGAATTAGCAATAAAAAATTTCACAATTTTTTTTAATGTCAGGCGATGTTTTTCGAGGGCGGTATCCTTAAGGCAAATAATTTACCAGTAAGGTAGTATTGTTTTAAATATTTGAATATGTAAATATCACGTATTCCTTTTTTTAAAAATAGAGCTTGATTTATTGAATACTCTGAAAAGTCAGACTTCTAATGAAGTATTAACACAACTACGCAATATCTACCTAAAATTTTAGGTTGATGGTAGATCAAAAGCGTATCATCTTCAGAACAATGGACTAGTTGAAGCCCATAAGAAAATTTTGAAATCGTAATTCTACTCTGGATAATGTGATTATTGTATTATGAATTAATCCTTTTTGAGAGAGCTGTTACAGCAGGACCACTTTTAAATTATTGGTTTATTTCCTGTGGAAATACTTTGGATCAACTTTGCTTCGGTCAAACCAAAAATTATAACTATTTTTCCGCAAGCCACTGGTGGGAAGAAACAAGAACTTCTACTCTTCCCAAGGAAGAAATATTATATTAATTATAAACCCGTCATCCGTTCATAAATCACTATCCTTACTATTAAAACTCGATCGGTGTGTATAGTATGTGTATATATATATATATATCCTTACTATTAAAGCTCAATTAATGTGTATATATGTACAGTCAGGGTCGCTTATTATGAACCCGCTTAATATGAACATTCGTTTATTATGAACTAACCTCTTGGTCCCAATTTCATTTTTTAGATAGGATTTGTATTGAATCAAGTTCGCTAATATGAAGTATCTCTATTATGAACAGATTTTTGGTCCCCTGGTGGTTCACAATAAGCGACCCTGATTGTATATGGGGAATTCCATGTCAAATCAACCAGTCATTTCACCACCATCAACCGATTTGTCTGAAATTTGCTGTGCGAAAAGCCACTGATATGTCTTTACTTTTGTGAAAATTTCAGATCAATCGGTCATGTGATTTTCGACTTATGACGTCACAAAATTTTGAAATTTGCTGTTTGAACAAGGATTTTCACAATGGTAAATTCACCATCCCATAATAAACTCGAATAACAAAATATTAATCTAACTCATTCATAAATTGCTATACTTATGTTTTTACATATGGAAAATACGAGAAATATGAGTAAATTAAGTTTTGAGTTCCTTTTATTTGTGAAAATTGGAACTGAAACCAACCGGAATTAAGACGTAACAAAAATGAATATTTTGGAAACTGTTTTATTTTTTTGTATTTTACTGTTTACAAGCGCGCTTCGCTTTCTTGCGCTGCGCGGCTGGCAGACACTTCGTGTCCGCCGGAGGCTCCCTTCGGTCGCCTGGAGGTGACATTGGTTAATTATAAGGGAGATATCATCTCTAAATATATGTCCATCTTAGTTTTAAAATCGATATCACTCGAAAAAACACCAAATTTGTCAATTTTTAAAATTTTGATGAGTAATGATGACGTCATAGCAAAGTGATGAGTCATCATTTTTTGGTGATAGTTGCATCATATGTGAGACGTGTTAGTATACAGATTCTATCAAAATTTCAGCCTTCTATCTCCTATAATAGCTGAGTTATGCCCGAATAACTGTGTTGCTTAACTTTTCAAAATGTGACAATGACGTCATAATCCCATGATGAGTCGACATTTTCGTCTGAGCTCAGAACTTACTGGAGCCATAGCCAAAAGACTCCCACATGCCAAAAATTAGCTTTCTGTGCCCGCCAGTTTCTTCAATCAATTCGTTACAGATATATATTTATATATATATATATATATATATATATATAAATAAATATATAAATAAATATACATTAATCGAGTTTTAATAGTAAGAATACGTAATCATAATTCGTTGTATAAAAAATTCATTTGAGTTCCATATGTTCTCTTTGAGTTATACACATTTTTGTAGCTCTAAACGCTTTCTATATATAACTCAAAATTTGATCCCCTTTATAAAGATATAAAATTGACCTGATAACTCTCAATTTCTACCATTTTGAAAATGCTTTTATGTCTTCCTCTATAATTTCACTGATTCTTACAACATTCTGTAATTGATATGTGCATCAGGAATTATAAGTCTGTTGTATATTTGACTGCAGACAGACGAAACATAAACAGTGCAATGCTGTTGTTACTATGTAATAGGAATGCAATACTCATTTAATTTTTTCAGTGCAGATTTTTTTCATAATTCTCTTTTTATTCCTAATATAAAAAATCTGTCTGTTCATTATGTTCTACTCTTCGAGATCTATCAAAAACAGTTGAGTTTTCGCCCCTATGTTGAATTTACAAAAAGTTATCACCTTTATAATTGCTGAGAAAAAGTCTCAGAAAATAGGATTTAGAAAATATTTATATAAATCCCTCAATTTCTATTAGTTTTAACCGCTTTGGAATATTAAATAACATGCAAATATCCTTATTCGAAAACTTATAGCAGTACTTACCTAAAATATGGTATATCAAAATTGTTTACCATCAAAAGTGTGAAAAAATGGTCATTGATGACTGGCTACCCAAAAATAACCACATTTGATAGTATCCGCCGGAATCACAGATCAATAACTTCTTTAAACCATGTCAGATCATCATTTTAATGCTAAATTCGTGCTCAGCACTAAATTTCCAGCAATTTGATATATATATTGACCATATTTGAAGATTTTTTGGGTATCCGTGCATAGCAACTGCTAGGAATTTTTTCACATTCCTGGCCGTTGCTAGGAACCCGCAGCCAAAGAATTTAAAAAATGTGTCCAATATATATATCAAATTGCTGGAAATTTAGTGCTGAAGACGAATTTAGCATCAAAATGATGATCGGACATGGTTCAAAGAAGTTATGAATATGAGACATTTAGGTTCAAAAATGTGTCTTTTTTTGGCCGACACCAGGTGCTACAAGTGGCTTTAAGTGGCGAAATATTAGCATTGAAATTCTGAAAATCGAAATTAATGTTTAGAACCCATGATTTAAAAGGCCTTTGTCAAATTTTAATAATTGATAAAAAACAAAATGTCCATAGGAAAGGACAACCTCAATTAATTTAGGAGGATTAATATTTGCTGAACAATCCGACATTTAGTCCGACCATAGCACTCTGTACATAAGGCCTCCCATCTAAATCTCAAAAATGAGCCAAGGATGCGCTCGAAGATGGTTGAACAAATACATGATCTGCCTAAAATCATGAACGACGCAGAATAGAGTTTCGAAATGTATTACCAGCATATATAAATATGGCGCCAAAGTATCCATATCCGTTGTTAAAATTTCGATTAGTCATCATATGATTGCGCAATAGGTTATATTTGGGAAAAATTTAGTGACTTTCAGAGGTTGTTTAAGGGCACTTCTAAGTGGTTCTATTATAGTTTCTTTCGTATATAACTGAGCTGTGAATGGGTAGATGCGAAAAATTTGAATTTTTTTCATGGAATGTTGCTACATTCCAGTGCTACTATGGAAACGCATCTTGATCAGTTAAGTACATATCTTGAAAACAGCAATAACTATGCATTCAAATTTGATCTTGTTTGATAGCCAATAGACTACGTCTAGATTCAATGGTTTGCGAGTTATTAGACAAATTACCAAATGTGACCAAAGTGATAAATTGTCAAATAACTTGTAAACCATTGAATCTAGACGTGGAAATTATGTTATGACTTTATAGGAAGTAGTCTATTGGCTATCAAATGGAATTACATTTAAATGTCTAGCTATCGCGGTTTTCAAGATATGACCTCAACTGATCAAGATGCGTTTCCATAGCAACGCTGGAATGTAGCAACATTCCATGAAAAAAAGCATCAACCCATTCACAGCACAGTTATATACGAAACTATAATATAACCACTTAGAAGTGTCCTTAAACAGCCTCTTAAAATCACTAAATTTTTCCCAAATATAACCTATTGCGCAATCATATGATGACTAATCGAAATTTTAACAACGGATATGGATACTTTGGCGCCATATTTATATATGCTGGTAATACATTTCGAAGCTCTATTCTGCCTCGTTCATGATTTTAGGCAGATCATGTATTTGTTCAACCATCTTCGACCGCATCCCTGGTCCATTTTTGAGATTTAGATGGGCGGCCTTATGACAAGAGTGGTATGGTCGGACTAAATATCGGATTGTTCAGCAAATATTAGTTCTCTTAAATTAACTTTTCAACTCATTAGTGACATTTATTGCATTCCTATTACATAGCAACAACAGCATTGCACTGTTTATGTTTCGTCTGTCTGCGGTCAAATATACAACAGACTTATAATTCCTGATGCACATATCAATTACAGAATGTTGTAAGAATGAGTGATATTATAGAGGAAGACATAAAAGCATTTTCAAAATGGTAGAAATTGAGAGTTATCAGGTCAATTTTATTTTTATAAAGGGGATCAAATTTTGAGTTATATATAGAAAGCATTTACAGGTACAAAATGTGTATTACTCAAAGAGAATATATGGAAACCAAATGAATTTTTTTGTCCTTTTCACTGCCACTGTGACGTCACTCACCGCAACAGAGGGTAGAGAAAAGGCTGCTATCAGACTACTTCCAGCTTATGTGAAGAGGGCAAACTGGAGGAGAAAAGTGTCCTGAAAGTACTTGAGATGGACATTGTGGCTGCAGCACTCGAATATCTTTGAAAAAGAGTAAATCTAGAAAAGGATGAATTCGCCTCAGCAGAGAGGTCGGGAGTTGGCTTGGCCACCAGGAGAACTTGTCATCGATTTTTGTGCGTATGTTGAAGATTCAGAGGGAGCATCGGTAAGCACGGTGGCGCTTATACAGTCAAAAGAGGATTGCGAAAGCGAGACCAATGAATCAACGAACGAGGGATATGAAGTAAATGTTGTTCGCCATAGAAAGGCAATACTCAAGAGCGCAGCAGGACTGATACGTCGCTATGGTAGAGAATGACGTACTATGGGTATAACCAAGTAGGACATCTCATCAAGTATTGCCCAAATGGTAGTAGAAGCTGCAGTACATGTCGAAAGCCGGGGCATTGGGCCAGTCGTTGCCCAATGAGGGAACCTGGAACTTGCAAGAAGAGCGAAGCGAGCTGGAGTTTTAAAGATCACTTTACCAATTATCAACTGGTGTGGATGCTGTAACTATTCAAGTCTAGATAGAGGGAGATAAACTGTCTGCGATATTCGACACTGGTGCCAACCTCTGCATTAAACAAGTTTACTACTTAACACAAGTATGATAACATCAAATCACCTAAGATTATAACATTGGATTCTCTTAATTTTACAGAATAATTAATTTAACTTTTTAGCCATGTTGTGAAGTCAAAACAATGACTTACATCAGCATATTATGTAAAAATAGTATCAGGCTATCAGCAATATAATGTGTGAAAATCAATAATATCCATGCTGGGGGCATTTTCTCAGGCAACAGGTCTGTAATTGTGTATCTACTAATGAATAACTACACTCACTGGTGAATGAAAAGTTTAGATCAATCAACTGGCCTGTTGTACTGGAAATGCTCCTAAAGGCTCGTTCGATATTTCATGATAACAAGCGCGCTTCGCGCTTGCTTGCGCTGCGCGGCTGGCGGACACTTTGTGTCCGCCGGAGGCTCCCTTCGGTCGCCTGGAGTCACATTGGTTAATTATATGGGAGATAACATCTCTAAATATGTCTGTCCTACTGTGCTAATCGATATCACTCGAAAAATCACCAAATTTGTGAATTTAAAAAATTTTGATGCGTAATGATGACGTCATAACAAAGTCATGAGTCATCATTTTTTGATGATAGTTGCATCATATGTGAGACATGTTAGTATACAGATTCTATTAAAATTTCAGCCTTCTCTCTCCTATAATGGCTGAGTTATTCCCGAATAACTGTGTTGCTTAACTTTTAAAAATGTGACAATGACGTCATAATTCCATGATGAGTCGACATTTTCGTCTGAGCTCAGAACTTACTGGAGCCATAGCCAAAAGACTCCCACATGCCAAAAATCAGCTTTCTGCGCCTGGCAGTTTCTTCAATCAATTCGTAACATATATATATATATATACAAATATTAATCGAGTTTTAATAGTAAGGATAATTGTAATTTAATTAAATAGATTACATTTAATGTTCTTCAGGAGCAGCAGTTCATAACACAAGCGAGCTTCCCTTGCGCTGTGCGGCTGGCGGATACTTTGCGTCCGACAGTCGAAACCTATGGGCGCCTGGGCTCACATTGATTAATTAAAGGTAGATAACATCTCTAAATACTTATGTCTTACTTTTATAATCAATATCACTCGAAAAATTACAAAAATTGTTGATTTTCTATTTTTGATCTGCAATGATGACGTCATAACAGGGTGATCAGCAATCATTTTTTGATGAGAGTCGTATCATATTTGAAATGAATTAATATACACATTTTATCAAAATTTCAGGCTTCAATGCATAAAATGGCTGAGTTGTAGTCGAAAAAAAGAAATTTGTAATTATAAAAAGGTAACAATGACGTCATAATTCCAAGATGAGTCGACATTTTCTTGTGAGGAGATCTTTTCAAAACTGTCGATGTTTAAACTCTACGACCTTGGTAACTGAAGATACCCCCTGGGTGAATTGATTTTTAAATTGCTAAAAAGAGGCTACAAAGCAAATTTATGGGAAAAGCTTAATTTTATCCAGTTTTAACTGTATCGTAATAACATTCAAACATCCTTATTCAACAACATATAGCAGTACTTAACTTCAAAATATGGTATACAACATGACACCTTCAAAAGTGTGTCAAAGTTGTCTGCTTCATCCGGAATCCCATATCTATGAATCCATTTAACCATGCTAGATCATTATTTGAATACTGAAATCGTGTCTACCACTGAATTTCCAGCGATTTGATTATACTCTATTGAACATATTTGGAGGATTTCTTGGCTGACTGTTCCTAGCTACGACAAATAATGTTAAAAAATTCCTTAGCGTTGCTAGGCACTGTCAACTAAAAATGTCCCAAATCTGGTCAATATATTTATCATTCCTGAAACTTAGTGCTAAGCACGAACCTGGCACTGTCAAAAGAAGTTATAGATGTGTGACATTTCGCTTTAAAATGTATCCTTTTAGAGCGACTCCAGGTGATATAAGTTGCTCTAAGCGGCAAATATTGGCATTGGAGTTAGATAAATCGGTATTAATTTTTAGAACCCCTATAACAGGGGTTTTCAACTAGTGGGTCTGAGAGAGCTTTGAAAGTGGATCAAAGGAAATTTTTCTTTATTATCTAAACATCTATACAATAACTACTATGAGTTAGTAGCTGGTGTACTTATTAAATTTTGTTGTGGTTAGAGTCAATAAGTAGACCTACTTTGTATTTGCGAATATTGTAGTTATATGACAGTGTTGTTGATTGAAATAATATTGAAGACAGATCAACGTGTGATTTTATAATTTGTTAATTAACAAAACCTAGAAAAGTATAACATTGTATGTAGCATTTGCAATCCCGGGATCCCGTTATATTTTCTACCTGGATTGAATCCCAGGATTCGATAAATTTTAGGAATCCTGATCGATTTATCATTGATACTAACCAAATATCATTGATGCGAATCCTTTGTAAAACTTTGAACATGATACTTTAATAAGAGCTGTGATATAGTAGTACTAATTACATGTGTTAAATATTAAGTAAGAATCCGTTGTAATTATATTATTGTACTACTAGTACTATAAATATTATTATATGTATTCAAAGTCCAACTGTATTTTTTGAATACGTATTACATCCTATTAATAATGACAGAAAATATTATATTTCGAAAATTTGAATGAGCTGAGATTTGGCAGCATTTCAAACGATCAAAATGCGGCAAATTCTCTGAATCTAAAATCTGCAAGAAGGTAATCAAGTGTAATGTGGCGGATCAACAAAAGGTTTGCATGTTTACTTGAAAACCATCCATCAAATTGAAATACTAAAACGGACTAGCTCGGAGAGTAATTCTGAGCATATATCAAAACCTAATGTAGCTGGAAAACTTGACCGTTTTATCAATGATGCTAGTCTTCCAGCAGTTCTTGCCAGAATGACTGCTTGTGATGACCTTTCATTCGAACTGAGAAAATCTCTTAATGCTCTTAACCATTCTCTACCTAAATCTGCAAATGAAATTAAAGAACAAGTTATGAAATATGCTAATGATTTACGCCAAAGATTTGCCAGGTGTTTGCTAACTAGTAAATTGAATGTTAACTCTTACATTTGATGAATGGATATCTTTACAAAATCAGAGATATATGAATATTAATATTCTTAACAAATGATCTTTTTTGGAACCTTGGATTGTTCATGATAAGAGGAAGATTTTCAGCAGAAAAATGTTTCGAAGTGATATACGTAAATGAAACTCAATGTATTCGGAGTGGATTTAGAATCTGAGCTTGTAGTTATAACGACAGACGGCTGTGCTATGATGAAAAAACTGGGATGGATGATACCACCATTTCAGCAATTTTGTTATGCTCATGGTCTTCAACTTGTAATTCAGGATTTATTCTATACTCAATCCCATAATACATTACCTTTCTATTATTCAAGTACGAGTGAAACTGATGAAAAGGATGATTTTGAAATAATGGATGGCAATGATGAGATTGATTGATTAATTGTCCTAGGGTCATGTTCCTCAAGAAACTAAGAATTATCTACGCTTCTTGACTTGGTGAATAAAATACGTAAGATTGTCAAGATATTTAAACCATCTCCTGAAAATAAAATATTACAACGTTATTATGTAATGGAAATATATCCGAACGGTTTAAATCTGATAATTGAATGCAAAACTAGATGGAGTTCATTATTAAATATGTTTAAACGAATAGTCAATATTATGTTGCCTGTTCCATAAGCATTGATAGACCTATATGAAATGAATAATTTTAGCGATCAAGAATTTATGGTGACCTCAAGTATAATTCAATCTCTGGGTCCGTTTAAAGCAGCGATCGAGGCTCTATGCAGACGTGATGCGAATTTGATTACAGCAAAGGCAACTATTAAGTTTCTAATAGATGAACTGTAAATTTCTAATTCATGTTTTAATGAGAAACTTGGAGAAGCTATTAAACAACGCATTGTACGGTACAACGGTACACTGATCCTTCTGTAATTTTACAATGCTTGCATAAGCCACAAGCATAACTAGAAAAAAGATGTGTAATAAACACATTTTATAACGACTTGCTTACCAGATTAATCCCGAAAGTGGAGGATAGAAAAAAATTGTTGGACGAAAATGACAAAGAAGTGAATGCTTCTAATCCACAAAGTTCAGCCAGGCGACTTACCAGTAGCAAAGAAGCTCCAATTAGCGATTGATGCATCTCTACGGGTACCCAGCCAAGAAATTCACCAGAAGAAAACTTTATCATACTATATCCTGAAATATGAACTCACTATCGCTGAGCAGACAGGAGAAAGAGGGCATTTTTTAGAAATGATTTACCAAATGCTACTAACCATACCTCCAACTTCTATCGAGGCAGAACGGGTGTTTTCATCTTCGGCATTCCTATGAAATAAATTCAGGACTAGACTAGGTGACACCACGCTTGACAACCTCTTCATATGAAATTATAAACATCGAAAAATAATAACTCTATTTAAAATCCTTTTTCAAATATACTCGTATTATTTGATTTTTTCAACTCTAATCTTTATCATTCCAATCATTTTATTTAATTAAATTATGGTCTACAATTAAATTTCATTTATCCTGTTTAAGCATATAATGTACTGTGAAATATTAAATCCGGGGATCCCAGGATTGAGCAACCAGTCAATTCCGAATCCCGGGATTGGAAAATACGATACGAGATTGCAAACATTACGAGTAATTGTGTGCAAGCTTAATACATTTATTTCTTTAATTCCAACATCTCGTTCTTTTTGGTTAATGGCTATGAAACGCGGTCCTAAGCGTGCTTATACAGATAATTATCTCTGATTTGCATTTTCCAGTTTAGTAACGGAAGGTATTGAAAAGCCACAATGTGTGATAACCCTAAAATTGTGCTTGCTACGCCTTTGATCACGATCCCGATCTCGATCAATTTTCCGGTCACTTTTTGTTGTTTTCGCTACTTGACACATCACTTGAGGTTAAATCTGTTTCAACATAACTTGAAAACCATCGCCACCAAATTGTGGCACATGACACTATTTACCAGAACCAATGTTTCAACCAGACTATTTGGTGCACCTTCCAGTACATAAATTTCAGATCAATGTTGATCAAGAGTAGCGAAACTTAGACTAAACTCCAATATCGTAATATTACTAGAAAATGCATAGGCAAGGCGCATAAGAAAATAGAGGGATGTTTAAGCATAAATTCTAGAAAATTCGGATGACAAAAAGGATATTAATACTCCATTAAAAAGAACAGGATACTTATCCAGGAATGATTGGTATCACCTACCATCGGTGCATCTACCGATGAATTTTAGATTATATATGTATAATTGTTATATGCATTAGTATTGCATTGTTTGAAGATTGAGTTGAAGGATTTTCTTCATTTTTAGTTATTTTATGTTTTGCTGATTACATATGCGTTGAGTGCACAGAACTTTAAATATAAATTGACATATACTACAAGTCTTTGTGGTATATGTAGTATAGTGAAGACTCATTGACTCGTAATTTATCTGAACAGCTCTCAATTGACATGCTATATTGTTCAGATTAGAATAGGGACCAGAAATGACTATAGGATCCAAATCGGATCAATTAAAAACGCCTTAAAAGGAAACGAAACGATTGTATCGTTTTGTTTAAATTGTCTTCCATTTCAGGTTCCAAATTAATTGCAATCATTTTGTCTGCTTACACGTGTTGTTGAAAAAGGTTTCTTTGATTAACCGAATTATTATATGTTCGAATGAAAAGAAATTTCGAACATGCTATCCTGCTACGGTTCCAGGAAACAAAGAGTGACAATACTTTCTCAGATCGATTTGAAATACACTATAGGGACAAAGGGACTTAAAACCTAATGTTTTGCAAAGAAATAAAAGATGCTCTCTTTAGTATAAACAAGAAATAAGCAAAATACCGGTTAAAACGAATAACTTGAACCCTCCTAACCAACAAAGTCATCGGTAGGATTTGGTATGTACCGATGATCGGTGATACCGATTATCGCAATATAAGTATCTCGGAATAATTGAGATGAGTCGACTGGTGCCTGAATAATTTATAAATATAAAGTTTTATATCGAGTAATTGGAGTATGCAGATTTCAAATTTGATTATATTTAGATTATCAATATACAGTACACCCTCGCTAATCTGAACTGCTCTGTTCCAATGTTCGAAAAAATCGTTCGGATTAGTGAATTTGTTCCGATTAGTGAAATAACACTAATTCAATAGGGCATTAATTATAATAAATTTATATTGTTAGAATATTAAGGATATTATTTCGCTATTATTGCTTATTTAACGAGGTTTCTCAATCTTAATGATAAATTTAAGTTTATAAACGTTTATTCAAATCATAGAGGCGAATAAAATTATATTTTGGGTGTTCGGATTTTAAGAATGAAGTGTTCGGATTAGCGAGGTTCGGACTAGCGAGGGTGCACTGTATTTATTTGTTTGAATAAATTGGCCACCAAGGATAGCTCCATTTATTATAACTTATGAAGCAAAGCAATTAGTGTTCAAATATTTTAAGTCAGGCAGTGTATATAGCAGTAAGTCTCAATTAACTCCCAAGTTTAAAAAATCCACCTTCGATACTTGAATGCAAAATTCGTATATCTAACAAAATGCATGCAGCTGTTTAAAGGTAGCAAAATTAAATTGAAGGGTCACTAAGAAATCGTGTGTATAGAAAACTGGTCTAGATTTCTTGCAAAGACTTTAGATTTGATAAATTAGATAACCATTTACATTTTAAACTACAAGAAATCAAATTTATTCTCCCGTTTCTAACCATGCGTCAGCTTTATACTTCAATTACAACTTAAGCTTAAATTCACAAATTTAAAGGACAATTCAGGTCAACCAAATCTTAATTTTGCAAACAGTAACTCAACAGTCCTGCATAATAAAAAATCTTGTACAACAAATTCTTTGGTGAACAACTGAATGATGTTGGTATAATAGTATGCCCCTACTATACTATATCGAATATTCGTTTGAACTTCAAAATTGTTTTGCTTTAATAAAAACGTTTATTTTTGTTTTGTGAAAGGAAAGTTCTATCCTCATATATTATTACAAGCGCGCTTCGCTTACTCGCGTTGAGCGGCAGGCGGACACTTTGTTTCCACCAGAGGGGCCTTTCGGGCGCCTGGGGTCACATTGATTAATTATAAGAGATATAACATCACTAAACACGTCTGTCCTACTGTTATAATGGATATCGCAAGAAAAATCACCAAATAGTCATTTTTAAAAATTTTGATGCGTAATGATAACGTAATTACAGAGTGAAGAGTCATTATTTTTGATGATAGTTGTATCACATGTGAAGAATATTAATATACACATTCCATTAAAATTTCGCCTTTTATCACCTAAATGACTGAGTTTTAGTCGAAAAATTGAAATTTCTAATTCTAAAAAAGGTGACAATGATGTCATAATTTCATGATGAGTCGACATTCTCTGTCAGAACTTAGTGGAGCAATAGCCATAAGACTTCCACATGCCAAATATATATATAAATCGAGTTTTAAGAGTAATGATGTAACTTATATGATCAATAGTCTCCAACGTAGATAAAATCTACATAATTAAGGACCACTCATGCTTTATTCAAACCACAAATCAATCGAACATAGCATTGCGGAACCAGACAAAGATAATTTGAACACTTCATTATTTCCTTTCTATTCATGAATAAAAATACTCTAATCGGAAAGAAGTATTCGAAATCCTTACTATTTTCCGTCATAATTAGTTATCAAATGGGCAGGGTTGGCAGGTTTTGCCCATGTGGTAAAACCATAGTGGTAAAAACCGTCCTGTCCAAAACCTCCTGACTGGACAAAACTGGTCGAAACAGGTCAAAACCTAATTATAATACTAATGCATGTTACTTCTTATTAGCATATTTTAATAAGTATATAGTAAATATGCTGAATACATAATTGAATCAATGGGCCTTCCTCCATGTGTCATTTCAAATTGGTCAATTCAGATAAGAAAAACAATCTGCACGATAGTATTCAATTTAAATAATATCACAAATGCTTTCGATAATTATACCCCTTTAGAAAGAGCACATGTACGTATACTTTATTAAATTTTAATTGGTTGAAACACATACTTTATCACTTTACTGTTTCATTGTATATGTAGTCAATAGTATATTACCAACTCAAAATAAGATATCTTAACAAGTTTTATACGTTTTCAGTTTCTTAATATTCAAGGATATAGTATTTACCAGTATTGACCGGTTTTGGGTTTTTCCCACTGTCCATCCAAAACCAGTTATGGACAGGACAAACCCCAACCCTGCATATGGGTCTATTCATGGGTGAAATGTAATCAAACTGTTACAGATATTATAATTTCGATTTCAATTCATTTTCTACACATTCGAATACTCAAGATAAATGCATTATATTTTTTATTCATTTCCAAGGTTAAGTTTCATCAAACTGTGCCACTCCTCGTCATCATGTCTAATGGTATTGGGAGTGAAAAGTGGCACAAAGTGACATATATTAATTCAACTTGTGAATGAATATAGCAATAGAAGGCTTCAGATATGAGTAATTCAAAAGTGTAGAATATGAATTTGAAATCAAATTATAGCATCTGCTACAGTTTGATTACATATCTCTCCAAGGATAGACCATAGACTACTCTAATAATGCCTCACAGTAAAATAACCAAGGATGCGGTAATAGCCGAATGGATTAATACACAATTAGCCTAAAATCGTTAACCATGCAGAGTAGGCATTAAGAATGTATTACCAGCGTATATAAACATGGTATCAAAGTATATATATCCGTTGTCAAAATTTCGATTAGTCATCATATCATTCCGCAACAGGTCATTTTAAGCATTATTTTGGCAATTTTCTAAGCTGTTTTAAGCCTACTTCTAAATGTTATTAAGGTAGAATTTTGTGTAGAACTAAGATTAGTACGAGTTGATTTGAAAAATTTAAAATTTTTTAATGGAATGTTGCTACATTCCTACGTTGCTATGGTAAAGCATTTTGATCAGTTTGAGCTATATCCTGCAAACTGTAAGAACTAGGTCTTCAAATCTGATCATATTTGATAGGCAATTGGCTACTTCCTATTAGGTAATAATACAATTTAAACTTCTAAATTAACAGAATATAGAGTTATGCGACAATTTAGTGTTTTAGTCACATTCTTAAAATCAACCCATAACTCAAAACTCGTTGAATTTAGAAGTTCAAGTTGTATTATCACCTAATAGGAAATAGTCCATTACCTATCAAACACGATCAAAGACCTAGTTACTACAGTTTGCACGAAATGGCCCAAACTGACCAAAATTCTTTACCATAGCAACGCGGGAATGTAACAACATTCCGTTGAAAAATTCTTATTTTTTCAAATCAACTCGTACTAATCTTAGTTCAACACAAAAATCACACCTTAATACCATTTAGAAATAGGATTAAAACAGCTTAGAAAATCGCTAAAATTGTCCTTAGAATGACATGTTGCGCAATGATATGATGACTAATCGAAATTTTTCCAACGGAATATATGTACTTTGATACCATGTTTATATATGCTGGTAATACATTCTTAACGCCTATTCTGCATGGTTAACGATTTTAGGCTAATCGTGTATTAATCCATTCGGCTACTCCTTCATCCCTAGTCCATGATTTTCAGTCTACTGTGAGGCATTATTAGAGTAGGCTATGGATAGACCAACTTTATAACTAGTTATGATGGAAAATAGTCAGGATTTCGAATACTTTTTTCCGGTTAGAGTACAATCAAACTATAAGAGATACAAAGGGTCTGATTTCAATTTATGAATCTATGCATTCGAATTTATAGTTGAATTTAATAAATTGCTCATCCGAATGATTCAAATGATCAACCTTTGTCACTAGAGCTAATTCATCACCATCATGTATATTGGATAAATTGGACATATATGGCACATAGTGGCGTTTATTGATATTTTGGAAACGTTAGGAATGGACAATTGATTAGAAATAATGCACTAAGACTGATTCATGTGTATAATTTGAAACTGAAACCCGATTATTGGTATACCTTATCGCTAGATAAATGCATACCTCCATGAGTAGAGCCGTTTTAGTACTATTTGCATGTGAAATGATGAAGTGTTCAAATATTTCTGACCGGGTAGTGTATATTGTTATCAAATGATACATATACTGCTAATAAGCAAATATGATAAATCAAAATCAAATATTAGAGAGATCGTCATTAAAGAATATTTGAATTTGCGGTAGACAAAACGATTCATCGAATCTAAGATCAGAAATAACTTGAGAATCATCAAATATTCCATTATTATCCAAAGTTTCGGTCATATTTAGCGTTTTCCCTTTATATTTCCAAGTGTAACTGAATCCATGGATATTATACTTTAGATATCTTTTTCCAATCTCTTCAAGTGTTTCTTCATTACAAACCTAAAATAATCAGAATGAGTCAACATAAAACTAACATCATGAATAAATAATTATATATGTACTAAACTATGAAAAATTCCCAAAAAATTATTTTTCATTTCAGAAAATACTCAAAAATAGTAAGTTGTTACAAAATCTACTCTAGTTTTTGCAAAATATTCCAAAAGTACTAAGGTATTTTTCGTATCTTTGGTTGGATATGCTCTATTTGCATGTACGGTGTATGACGTCCATCTATCAACGCGTTCAAGAAGATCTAGTAAAGTTATTTGTACCAAATTTAAACTGAATAATCCATAATAGTGTAGATGTCATTTTCATTAAATTTTTGTAATCCATTTTTTAGCTCAATTTTATTTATTTAATAATAATCCATAGCATTCTAATATACTAAGGCAATTGCGCCAATTATAATCTCTGGATCATGGATTGGTTAAACGAGCTAATTAATCTTTCTGAAAGTGGTTAGATCATGCTATTATATAACTTCGTATATCAATTAATTATCGTTTTTATTAATTTTTCATCGATTTCCCTTCAAAATAGTTCGAGGATCGCACACTGTAGATAATCTGTGGTTATACTAATTTTAACCAACCATATTGCTTATATATTAACATACTACATGTTTTGTTTTAAAATCAACCACATGAATTATATATTTATTTGCAACCTTGCAAATCACTGTTTTTCCAATATACGACTCAAATTTGATTCGAAACACTCTTCATAAGCATCAACCTGTATTACTCGTTCGGAACGACTGTCCTGTGTTGTTCCAGGCTGCAAGTCCAATTATAAAAGTGAAGCACAATATCCATCTACTTCTCATTTCCCATAGAATCGTTTGGGGTAATCCACGCCCACGGAAAGACTAGGGAGCAAACACGCTAATGTGGGTAAGTTTTTATAATTTATATGTTATACGTATTAACTGTTTGTCACATTTACACTTCTACTCACCGTTTAGGTATGTATATATTCTTTCAAACCAGATGACATCGAGAGAAACATGACCTACAATGATGGGCATCATACTGTTACAGTCTCTTCTAGGATAGAATAGCTCTAAATAAAACTTCATTCAGTATATTATAATCCACAACTGTCCTTCCTACCTATCTTACTGGAATTCCAAGCCTAAGAGACGATCTTTGGATCATAATGAACCATTGCTGATGGAATCTGCTTACTCTAAGAGCATAACTGACAACGAAGAAAAGGTAAATAATTTCTTACTTAATTGGTTCATTTTCAGATCTTCTTGTTTCCCGTCGAACGCGTTAAGTGAGCTAATCAGCACGCTTAACTTGTCGAATAAAGTGAATTTGTTGTGAAAAAATGCGATTTACCAGAATAAACCAAAATTACAAAAATAAGGCGATTTTAAAATTAAAAAATTAACGCGCTTTACAATAATCCTGAGGGAAACACTTCCTCGACCAACGAAACGCTTGGATAGCTCATGTGTCCAATTTATTATTAAGATAATTATTTCAGAAATCCATATTTACAAACAGGTTGGAATACAAAATGTTCCATTAAAACTGAATAAAACATCATTTCAGGTTATATTGCCAGATATCTAGTTTAAACTATAATACAGTCGACTCCGCTTAATAGGGTCACTGCTTCATCGGGTCAACCACTTAATCGTGCCACTTTTGGCAGGTAAAGAATAACTCACACCTAGAAGCTAATACAAAATATTTTCGGTTAATAGGGTTCTCTGCATAATCGGAGCAAAATGTCGGGGCAAAATGTCTGAACTATATGCATAGAGGTTTCCGTGATGGTCGAATATTTTTGTCCGGGTAATGTATATTCTTTTTAGCGTATACTTTTATCTTATCCACTGTATAATGATTCAAAATTACTTTTTAGAAAATAAATTAATCCAAATAAATATAAAATGAGTTCGGTTCACCAATTCATTTAAATATTAAAGTAAATATCATGCTATAAAATGTTGAACGAAAAAAGAATACAGCTCTACCTTCAAGGCATATACGGTTCAAATTGTGGGGTTCTGGCCCCCCACAGCGCTTCAAAGTGTGGGGGGCGGCCCCCCACACTTATAACAGTTGGTTTTTAGTTGAAACTGTTTCACAGCATATTATTGATATCATCTAAGCATTAGTTATCTTTAGTAAATATATTTCAAAATATCCCAATTTACTTTTCATATTAAATTTCCTCAGCAAAATTTTACATTCAATACTACTTTGAAAACTAGATCTGCTTATTTTGATGGATCGATTTAACATGATTCTGGGAAATGGCCCCCACACTTTTAGAAAAAAAATCAAAAACTTTACTCCTATGTTTCTACATAACCAATTCAAATTGTATATAATAGGTACATTCAAACAAGTCAAATCGAGTATGTTTGGCTAGCTTAAAAAGATATACAAAGAATCTGAATATTTTTGTTCCACTGATTTACAAATTAAAATTGAAGTTGGCGGCCTTAAAAATTGACTACGTCATCAAAAATTTTTCAAGGATGTGAACATTTAAGATTCTCACAGAAGTATGAAAATTGGCACATTTATACTTTCTAGCTGCATAAATAACTTATGGATGGAAAACACTTAATATTTTCACTTTGCATAAATATTGTTTTCCCGCCAATAATCGCCGGTTTTGTAAATATTAGCCAATCTAAATGTTTCAAATCAACTTGAGCGTAAACTTGAGCATAAACAGGGAGCAGATCGACACTTCAATTATCACTTTTCGTCAGAAACAATCCTTAATTACAACTCTAAAACGCTCACCTACGAAGTCTATTTGTAATTCGAGAGGGAAATTAACAGCTACTCATCCCAATACACTTTCGACTACTATCGTTTATAGGACTATTAGAAAATCCGGCTTCAGATCGAAGAAACTTATCAGGCCGCCATTCATCACACCTTTAACTGCCGAAAGAAAATGTGAGTTGTTTGGGCTAAAAATAGTCTTAAACAGGATTGGGAGAGAGTAATCTTCACAGACAAGTGATCAGTTTGGTTTAACCTGAGTTATTCCAGATTCTGGGCAAAGGGGACACAAACCACAATTCAGAAAGTCACTCAATACACACCGAACATTCATATCTAGGGTGGCATTTCGGCTGCGGAGCAATTACTTTGAAAGTTTCAAATGAAAATTTAACTCCAGTCGTTATAATGATACTCTAGATGAATGCCTGCTAGAAATTGCTGATTTTTCTAGCCTGGAGGCAGGGTACTACAGGAGGATAACTCACTAATTCACACTTCAAGCCTCCGTAAAGCATGGAAGTTAGACAGAAACATTGCTCAATTAACTTGGCAAAGCAATTCCCCTGATCTTAATCCAAGGGTGCTCAAACGGTGGCCCACGGATAATTCGCTTGTTTTCATTATTCATATACGAGTATATACAGGATGTTAAGAAATTGATGCCCTCCTTAAATCTTGAAATGTAATTTATTATAGTATTAAGTCTTATAGTCATGAAAGTAATCTTTTTAGAACATATAATAGAGAAGAAATTCTCGAAAATACGATAATAACAATATTGCATCGGCCTGGAGGTAAAGTTTCTCTATCTGGGACAAAAATATCTCAAGACATGTCTGTTTTACCTTTATACAATAGAGCGACACGGCACCTTCGCCTAAAGGTGTCCATCAATAACTCAAAAGGAACGCATTCGCAACTTTTGGTCTAAGGATATTTGACCTACCAAATCTCCGAACCTGAACAACTAGAAAATCAATGGACAATCATAAAATACACCGTTTATTCATAGCAACGGGAAACATTCCCAAACCCCCCGAAAAATTACTAATTTCAGTTAGAGAGATCTTTCACTACATTATTATGTCCAAGATGGACATATTAATCCCAATTATGGCATTTCGCATTATAAATGCATCCAATTAATGTGCAGATATATTCGAAAGAATATTGAGGGTTTAGCGTTGATTTAGCAATTGATCTTAGCGGTAGCACTAGGAGGGCATCAATTTCTTAACACCCTGTACAGTAGATTGACGTGCTTCAACCGTTAGATAATAATTTTTTTTCTAAACACCATATAGAAGTAATTATAGATACTCTACAAATGCATCAATGTTCCTAGTATGAATACAGTATTTGGTAACTATAGTTTGCATTTACGAATTCTATCAATTATTAGAGCTTCACAAGTATAACGTAGGAGGCAGAACCTAAATTGAAATGATGAGTAGAATCCATTGTTAATGCAATATGAGGTCAAATAGTATAGCTTGAAAATTGATTAAACTAAAGCCAGAGGCGATCTATGATTTGTGGTCCGTAAGGCGGAGCCTAATTTTTAGTGGCCCGTAGATTTAAAAGTTTGAGCACCCCTGTCTTAACCCAATTGAGAAACTCTGCGGAGTCTTAAAGCAGCGTCTCTCAACTGAAAACTCTCTCAGAATTAAAAGATGCCATATTAAAAGTGTGGGAGACTCCTACGCCAGATTTTCTCAGGAATTCTGTATTTTCAATGACCAAAAGAAACTTTGCATCTAAAGCAAAGGAGAGAAGATCAACTATTAATTTGTCACCTAAACTTTTTCCTAATTCAAAATTTTCAATTAATTAATCACTATGCAAGTGAATGTAATAAATAATAACATTCGAAATATATACACTACCTGGACAAAACACTACCAGAACTAAATTCTCTAATAACTCATGAACTATTTAATTTTGGATGTCGTAATTACATTTCTCATTGCTGAATAGGATTAAGTATTTTGGCTATCAAATTGGATCAAATATGAACGTCTAAGTAATTGTGCTTTTTCAGAATTCGAATCCCTATCAGATAAAGATATGCATGTTGTATGAATGGGTACATTATCCTTTAACCGAGGTAATACAAGATAGCGTTGATTTGAATGATCACGTTGCTCACGCTATACCATTGGTATACCGAAATTCATGCCAGTTTCAGTTAGGTTCAATCATTAAGATAGAGCGGATGCGGATTATATTCAACAAATACAGTCTGTTTCATAATTATTGGTACGTTTTTAAACGATTTATTTTCCTAATTAGCTGTTGTCGATCTATCAATTCCTAAACTTCACGCGGAAAAATATTACTGTATTCCTAGCAGTTAAAAACGAAATAGTTGTAAAATTCTTGTTTCCTTTTCTTTCATTATTATTTTTTATGAAAATCCACATATGAAATTATTTCTTTTTTTGAAGCAATGATGTCAGTCTAATCCATTTGAATATCAGTAATTCTCCTCCAATCTGAATGATGATATTTCATCCAAAGCTTCGTGGAAAAATCCGACAGCAATAATCGTATCTTTTAAATGTGAACAATAAAATCTAAATCAATAATTCTAGTTCTATCTCTAAATCAGAAAAAAAAGATGAATCTGGAATGTATTAAATCTGTATTTAGTCTGAATAGTTTAATAGTTCTACATTTTGCTTATGTCATTATATTGACAAATAGAATATTAGATCTAACAAGCAATTTTTAGTCTGCTTTTACTAGAATAAATTATATAGGATGGAGATGCGGAATAAGTTCGAAGATTGAAGTAGGAATAAGTCTGAAAAGCATTTAAGCAGGAATAATCCGAAAAGACAATAAGTTCGAAAATATGAAGTAGGAAGGAATAAGGCATAAAATTGGAGGGAGGGAGAAAGTGAGAATTTGGAGTGATAATTATGAGAACTTAGTAAAAGGATAGTAATACGTTTGAAATAGTGTCTAATTTAGTCTGAAAGTGGCATTTATATTCGTTAGGGGTGCAGTGTAGTATTTTAGGTCTTATTCCTAATTTTGGTAGGTTTCAGGTCTTATTCCTACATCGAAAATATTTTAGGGCTTGAACTTAGTCGAACTTCATAAGTTTGGAACTTATTCTTACTTTAAATTCGGACTTATTCAGGCGATCTATGATATCAGTATAGTATGTATTATAGTTTAAGTCACAGTTTTAAAATGAATATGGAGTCCGATCTTCCCCTCCGAAATGCATCTCCACAACAGCTAAAAATATAATGACATGTATTAGTTTAGGATGATGAGACATTATATAAGGATTAGTACCTAATCCCGCCCCTTCGATTGTCAAAATATGTTATATCTACATGATTACGCAGGATTAAGTTATTATCTTCTCGTAATTACTATAACTCGAAAACTATTCAACAAATCAGTTATTAATTTGGGAATCTATTACAGCTAAATATCCTTTCTACATTTTCAAATCTTGCATTTTAGACATTGAATCATGATTTGTAATAGTACGAATGATCCTGATAATTACCCTCTCAATGTAAGCATCTTTAAACTATTTTCTCCCAACAACAATTAAGAAACGAGAGTACCATACCCTTCTGATACCAAATGACTGATTCTTAATGTTTAAATTCGTGTATATTTTGAAAAGCATTCGTACAAACTGGTTATATAAAATAATGCAGTGCGAGAGGGATGGTAGGGGTCGCGTCAAAATGATCTTGTGACTCTTAAGGCAGTTGTTCTCAAACAGGAGTACGAGGGACGATTCTGGGGGGTTTGAGAGAAAGTATAGCCACGTGTTTAATATTTACTAAGTAAACAAATTTGATTCATTTTGCTTGCTTAATGAAGCGCATAGTTTAACACATTTCGTGGAAGTGCATTATCAAAATGACTAATGTGTAAATCAATGCGTTTTATTGGATAAGCGAAATGGCACTACCTTTATTAGTATGCACATTGGCATTAATCCTTAAATATCCTTACTATTAAAACTCGATTAAAGTTTGTTTGTTTATAAATATAAATATCTGTAAAGAATTGATTGAAGAAACTGCTCAGCACAGAAAGCTGATTTTTGGCATTTGGGATGCCGACTCATGATTTAATTATGACGTCATTATCCCATTTTTACAATTATAAATTTTAGTTTTTCGACTATTACTCACCTATTTTAGGTGATAGAAGGCTAAAATTTTAATAGAATGAGTAAATGAATATTCTTCACATATGATACAACTATCATCAAAAATGATGACTTATCACTCTGTTATGACGCCATTATTACTCATCAAAAGTTTGAAAGTTTGAAAATTTGAAAATTTGAGTCATTTTTCTAGTGATATCAATTATAACAGTAATCCAGACATATTTAGAGATGTTATCTACCTCATAATTCATCAATGAGAGCATAGGCGGCCGAAGGTCGCCTATGGCAGGCACAAAGTGTCTGCCAGTCGCGCAGCGCAAGCAAGATAAGTGCGGTTGTATGTATATATATGGTATGTACACATACTTATATATAGTATTATCTTGGATAGTCTTTAATATCTCAGTTTTAAATTAAAATAATCAATAATTGGAATGTCCAAAAATCTGTGCTGAATGAAACCTGCAAAACTGAAAAAGGCAGAACACAGCTAACACAGTATATATACTGAGTAATGTAGTATTCTCTAATGTAGTATTAGTATTAGTAATGTAGTAATGTAGTAGCAGTATTCTCTAGTAGTCAGCTATGATATTGAATCCTTGAAGGTTAAAAGAGCTGCTTTTGATTCAGGTGGCATATTTTCGGCGTGTGGTTTGTGTCACACGAAAAACCACTAGTGTTGGCATCTTATAAGGTTGCTTAATAATGTACGAAAGGAAAAAAGCGGGGCGTCTGAATAAGATCGAATTTCTATGCTGGCATTAGATCGAATTTATGTTGGCATTAGATCGAATTCTTGAAACATGCATAAGATCGAATTTCTAAGCTGGCATTAGATCGAATTTCCTATGTTGGTATTAGATCGAATTCTTGAAACATGCATAAGATCGAATTTCTATGCTGGCCGTAGATCGATTTCTAAAATGTAGAATAATATGTACGTATACCGGAATAAACAAGTGAGCAACGAGTTAAATATTAATTTTGCTTAAAAACCGCCTTAACAGGCAGGCGAATTTTTAAAATATTCCCTATCAAAAACCCTTCGAATCTCCCCTGGTTCCCAATAAATAAAAAAATGCCCTCCAATCGACCCTCTATTATTTATTTCACAAAATAAATACCATTCTCCCTCTAAATCCAAATTGAACTTTACTTTACTTTACTTATTTCAGTTTTGAAAATTATTCCGCTTTCCCAATTCAATTTAATGAATACTTTGAAATTATATCTAATGCCAACACAAGAAATTCGACCTAATGCATACATTGAAAATTCGATCTAAAGCCAACAAAAGAAATTATATCTAATGCCAGCATAGAAATTCGATCTTGTGCAGCGTCCCCATGTAATAGCTGAGACCCAGGTGAAGCCTTGTGAAATGAAAATGGTAAAAACAGTATTGGGTAAAGAGGCAGAGAAGAAACAGCAACAAGTTCTTTTATCTAATGACTCCATTTGGTCTCGGATTGATTATATGAGTCAAGATATTAGAAACAGATGATGGTCTACTCCCGACTCTGCTGCAGCTATCAAATTCAGTATCCAGTTCGATGAATCATCGTCAGATATGTGAAAGAAGGAGGAGTATAAAGATTTCTGTTCTGTGAACCCCCTTGGAAATTACAAAGGCGATAGATGTATATTACAGTTGTTGAAGGCATTCTTTATACATCATGGTTTGAACTTGTTAATGTGTGAGTAAATCTGGACTGATTTGCTGAATCAGTGCTCTTTTAGGTTGTTTTTCAGGTTTTCTAGGAATAAATTGGAGCCGAGCATAGTGTATTGCTCTTTCACACAGAAGTTAAATGGCTTTCTCGTGGTTGAGTACTCTTTCACCCGTGTAATGGACCTTCATGGGGGGACACATTACTTTGAGCTTAGTCTACTTTGGCGGACTTATTCACACATTTGAATGAATTAAATATCTCTATTTAAGGATCTGGAGGAAACATAATAACAGCAAGTGAGAAGCTGGCTGCACTCAAACATAAACTCCCAGTATGGAAAAGACGCGTAGAGAAGTGTAATTTTGTTAATTTTCCTACTTCAGATGCCATTATTGCGGATGAGGGTGCGTTGCTAGATTTTCATCATTTTTCTTGATATTAATACTATTCATTGATTATTAACAAATCATTGGGAAAACAATAGCAATCTACAAGAAGGATCTCTAGAGGACTCAAGAATAAGAGTTAATCTATATCAAAATCCAATATACATCGGCATTTAACTGAAAGTCTTGGTGCCCACCCTTATAAACGCCGCAAATCCCCCTAATTACAGATCGAATAAGATAAACCATCTTCGATTCGCCCATGAACGTAGGAATTGGACATTTGAGGAGTGGTAAAAGGTTCTCAGGGCGGATGAATCCCCTTTCGAGTTATTAGCATCGCATAACCGATAATATGATCGAATATGAGCAAGAAATTCTGATTCAATAACATTCATTTTGGGAGAATAATCCAGAAGGATGGAAAATAGCCTGTAAAACTGAAATAGAAAGTAGAATCAAATAGTTAGAGTAGGATAAATTATGAATAGCAACAATGAATTCAGTAAACAAAGTAGATACAATGAGACTATAATGATTTAAAAGTAAATGCAAAATAACCAATCGAAATATACAGGCCAAGACTTTTGGGACACTCTGTATATATACAGGATGTAACAAAAGTGTTGTCACTCTAGATTATATGATGGCGATTAGTGACACAGTTTGATAATTTTCGAAAAGAGAAAAGGTATTTGCGTTGAAATTTTGTTGCAGTTTGGGTACATATTTCTTTATGAGCAGATCCACTTTAATACTATTTGTATGGAGGTTCTCGTGGTGATCGAATACTTTTGTCCGGGTAGTGAATATGCAGTTGATATATGTTCTTACAACGAACGCATTGAGTTTTAGGGATTCCAATCCCGGCCAAATCTCTCAATCCCGGGATTTCGGGATTGATATCTTTCTAATCCTGGGATTTCGGGATCCCGGGATTCAAGATATTTCCAATCCCGGGATCCCGGGATTTTATCAAAATTTATTTAAATTTTAATTTGGAAAATTTAGAGAAGGAAGATATTATTTAATTTAATTCTTGACAAACACAACACATAAAATATTCTGATTTTATGATAAACTAATATAAATATGAATACTTAATTCCCATTGTTCCTTATTAAGCAAAGAGTATTTAATGTTGTGTCGCTCAGACGGCTCCTGAACTTATTGCAGAAATAGGCGCATGATGAGATTCTCTCTGATTCAACAGAAGTAGGCGGGACTGTAAGCAACATCTGGTATACCTTTTCCAGCATTATCCCTCTTTTGCCTGTGTGTTCCGCTATGTTCAACACGAATTTCAATTAAGACAATAAAGAGTCATCAGACGATGGTATTTCCTGTGGTGTCTCTAAGGAAGCATCAATGGCCAATTGTAACTTCATTACTACAGGCAGCGTTTCTGTCTCATTAACATCCTTATCTGAATTATAGTTCACTTGATCCATTTCATTATCGGTCTTATTGTCTAGATCCTGGTACTGGCTCATCCTGGATAGCAGGGTGAAACAAAATTCCCTTACAACAGTCTTTTTTTCTAATTTGGCCAAAGGGTTGTGTAAGTATGCTGTTATTATTGAAGCTTCGATGTAGCGTTCCTGAATACTTCTTCGAGTGATTGCTTCAATTATCCTGTTATTGTACTCTGAAGGAGGGTAATTTTGCATTTCATCAATTAAAATTTTATCGTAGCTTCAGCAGTGATAAAATTTGCATCTCTTCTACATAAAGCCTCAACTGCTATCTTGAAAGGGCCCAATGATTGTACAATGAGTGAAATTTGGCCAAACTCCTCATCACTTATTTTAATATCCGAATTCAGATCAAGAAGGGCCATTTGAACTGGCATCTGTATCTTAACAATCCTCTCGAGCATGTACAAGAATGAACTCTAGCGAGTTTTGCAATCAAGGATTAGCTGCAAACCATTCGAGTGTTTTTCTTCAACATAATTCTGCAAAATTTCGTTTTTAAGAGGAGAATGCATTAATAGTTTTGCAACTCGACGAACTTTTTTGACTATGCCAGAAATGTCAAGATTTAACGCCAAAGCATTTTCCTGCTCAGGACTGACAATAGTTAATCCATCTGAATCTTCCATTTCATTTATTACTTCATCAATTTCACATTCGTCAGTTTCACTTTCACTTGAATAGTGGGATACTTTCTCAGGACAGACAGTATTTCTTTGATAAAATACGTCATGAATTACGAGTTGAAGCCTGTGGGCATAGCACAATTGATGGAGGGGTGGAATTGATAGAACGAATTTTTGCATCATCAGAGTAGCCATCAGTTGTAACAGCAATAATATCAGTCTCAAACATTATCCCATAATTCATTCAATTTATTAGATACTGCATCAGCACATCTCTCTGCTGTAAAACTTCCAAGGATTCTTGGTAATCCGAAATTCCAAAAATATTCAATGCCATGTATATTTATGTTTAAGTACCTCCTTATTTTTCAACGAAATCCGTTCATCCAGGGCAGGGGTTTTCAACCTTTTTTAGACCACGACCCACTTTCTAAATTTTGCAGTCTTCGCGTCCCACCCCTCAGTGTTGTAATGAAGCTTTTTTCTCAGTATTTTTTTCTAAGTACCTTTTAATAATTAATTGAGCCTAATGTATAGAATATATCACTAATTCTTGCTTTATTTTATTTTATTAGTTTTAATGTGATTTTTGATGTTGCTTCTGATCTACTAGTCTTTCAATTCTTGGCTGTGTTAATGATAAACAGCAGCATAAATCTGGCTCAACCTCAAGTCTATTTCTAGCAAAAATTTCTGAAAAGACGTGTGTTGAGAGCACTATTTTTAACGAAATTCACTATTTTAATCGCGTCCTGCAAAACTATATTTAGTCAGATTGGTAAAGTGTTTGCAGCAAGTGCTTCACGATGAATCATACAGTGATTAGTTATCACATCTGGGACAATCTGTTTGACGCGCGTCTGGAAACCAGAATGACTTCCTAACATAGAAGGAGCTCCATCTGTACAAACAGCACCAACCTTTCGCCAATCAAGACCTTCATCTACAAAGAAATTGTCCACTTTGTTGAAAATATCTATTCCACGTGTTTGCGAATCAAGTGGCTGACAAAAGAGTAACTCTTCCTTGAAATCACAATTGTGAATATAACGTGCATATACCATCAACTGAGCACAAGAAGAAACATTTGTTGACTCGTCTAATTGTAAAACATAGCTAGGTGACTGTTTAATTTGCTCCACTACTTGGTTCTTTATATCATGACATTTCTTGTATTCTGCGTTGGATAGTATTATCAGAGAGTGACAAAGAACTTAGTTTTTTCACTGCATCCGCACCAATCATAAGACGCACAATGTCTTTCGTGCAAGGCAATACTAGTTCTTCACCAATAGTATGGGGTTTCTTAGATTTTGCAATGCGGAGTGACACAGCATATGACGCTTCAACTGCAGCTTTTTATGTTTACAAATGTCTGTCCTGTAGTGTCAGGTCTGGATTTCTTTGCAGAATCTGATTTTCTTTGGAAGAAAGAAACATCTCGATCCTTGTATGTTGGATGTTCCTTCTCGAAATGTCTCCTAAGCTGAAACGGCTTCATGGACTCTGCAGATAAAACTTTAAGACATATCACACATTGTGGCTTTTCAATACCTTCCGTTAAGATACTGGTAAATCCAAATTTAAGATAATCATCTGAATAGGCTCGCTTAGGAGCACGTTTTGTTGCCATTTAACTGAAAATAAAAGAATTATTGAAAATGTAGATATTTTTAGAAACTAATGAACACATATGTAATATGTGAATATATATATTACAAAGTTGTGTATACGTGTATAGGTTTTGACTATCATAGGTTCTAATAATTAATCAGTTATAATATCACACTTCAATATGTCTTCTCTATTCTTTCATTTATCAATACCTTGGTATATAATTACAATATTGTTTACTAATTCACAATTAGACACTAATAACAACCAAATTTGATTGAAATTCAATACTAACTCCAAGACCGAGAGTAGTTAGTTTGTGTAAATGTTTAATATGAGAATATTCGTTACTCAAATAATTTAGTACACCCACCTTCCGCGACCCACTAAAAAATCTGTCGCGACCCACCAGTGGGTCGCGATCCACTGGTTGAAAACCCCTGATCCAGGGTAAGGCTGAATTTCTCACCTTTTGATTTTCTAAAGTGTAAATCATGTTTTATTCTTTCAAATACATACCTTCCATACTTAACTACATGTTCTCTTCTAGTTGTTACTGACTTTGGTAAAGAATAACCCAGGGCAGTTAGAGAATTCCTTAGATCTATTGAAGTAATAAAATTTTTGAAAGGAAGGCCATCGTATGCAGTCATCCTCGCAAGCACTGCTGGGAGAGTGGTATCTTTGACAAACTGTTCGATTGTAGTGATTTTTGGACGTTTTTCTAGGGAATCTTCTTGACGAGTTTCAGAATTCTTGCGTTCTACTAAAACATCACTTTCATGGATCGACTTGAGATGGACATGCAATCCTTTGGTTGACCTACCATCGCACTTTAATACTTTTTGCATACTTTGCATTGTGCAAACTTACCACATAATGATCGAAGAAAATGTTTCCAGACTTCAGCGCCGACAAAATCTTTGAAAACAAGGGATGTACTTTCAGCCATAAAAATATGAGATAATCGTAATATTTGATTATTTATTATTGTAGAGAGCCTATTTATAGATTAGTAAATAGTAATACAGTACATGCTTGGAAATCGTATTGTTGTTATTTGACACTGAATAGTGTATTTGCAAGTTACCATTGTAAATAGGATCTTGTTTCTAAGTGTGTGATTGGTAATGATAAGGAAAATGTTCAATGTTTAAACATAGAGTAGACATAATACTAAAGTTTCGGGATCCCGGGATTGAGAAGGTAATTCCGGGATTGAAATATCGGGATCGGGATTATAAAACTAATCTCGGGATTGAATCCCGGGGGTAAAATGGATATAGTAATTATATTCGGTGTAAACTATTTGTGTTAAGTTTAATTAGGTATTACGCGATGTCTTTCAAATCGTCGTAATGTTTCTTACTACTAAATATGATATAAGAAAAAGAATGGTATAAATAAACAATTATAGTCCCCAATGACAGGATACATATTTAAAGTGTCCAAAATATTTGTGATAACCGTATTCGTAGGGATCTATAATATAGTCGTAAACAACTTTCAATATCTTCACAAAAGTGTCCTCATATGCTGCAATCAACTCAAGGATCCATGTCGATACTTATGGCCAACTGAGTCCTCATGTTCAGCGATAAGAACTGACAGTACCTGTGAAACATCCAAGTCATCCCTATCATTCTCAGAGTGATGTCTGGAGTAGAAAATGAAATTTCACACAATGATATATCCATTTGATAAAGATCCATGGTATTATTAAGGGATGGATTAATATAAAGATTTTGCAATATCTCACGGTAGACCACATTCCTAATCCAAACGCCACCCGAAATGGAATAGTTTGCTCCGCAAACCATGACTTTCAAGTCCTTAGGGTTCTTACTTCGACTAAAGGATTTTAAGTTTAGACGTTAAGAAGAATGTAAAATGAGTTATTAAAAATGATCAAAAGCATTCACAGACATTATTCGCATTTATACTACTGATTTAGGTATATTCGAACCAAATATTTACATAAAATAGCAAGAGTACCCTGAAAATCGACAAATTTCCTTGAGGTCCCTAACCCCGAATATTTTGAGATAATTGTGAATAATAATTAATATTCCTGGCACTACGAAGTATCAGTTTAGAATGAATAAAGAGCTTGCAAAAATTATATTAGGAAGTTAGAGCGAAAGTCTACGACTTTTAGTTTCCAAGTTAGGATTCTCGAAAAATGCTACGTCATCATATGACAAAAATCTAAAACTTACATTCCATAGGATGTAGTGCAGTTATTATCAATGAATCATATATGTACACTCATAAAAAGTATATTAGGAAGTGAGAACTAAGAATTTGGGTTTATATTTACAGAGATAGAGAGATAGCTCTTTTTGGACCCTAAATGAGGTTTTTTGACCGAATCTGGGAGGTTCAAGGCCAGAACTTTCAAAATAATTATCAAAAGTTCTCCAATTTTTCTGTACACATTATTAAGCAAATACTTAGATTTTGCTTAAGTTTTGCTTAGTGAATACCAACTTAAGCAAAACTTAAGTTCAACTTAAGTTTTGATTAAGTTTAAGCAAATACTTAGTTTTTGCTTAAAGTTAAGCAAAACTTAAGTTAAGAAGTTTAGTGAATAAGGCCCCAGGACATGGTGGAAATATGCCAACATATTCTTGACTCTGCCCTTGCCAGTTGTTAATTGTTATACAGTAGGCAGAGCGAATAGAAAACTGCTTCCATCAGAGAACAAAGAGAAAATCTTTTTCAGAAGGAGTCATTATAATGCGATGAATAAACACTCGATTACCAGAATGGATAAGTATCCATTCTTGTTGACGTAGAGGCGATGTGGAGGCAAGCTAATAGGCATAAAAGAATTAAATATTCAGTAGGATACATAGCTGCCTGCCTGGTATCTACTGAGTCTGCATTTAGTAATACCTTTGCCTCTGAATACAACCTCTGCCCTCGATCCACGCCTAAATATGGGTAGGATTTGACGGGAGTCACCTCCAAATGCAATAACTTTGACGCTAAATGGTAGATCATTGGAGGCTAGATCTATCAATATCCGATTTATACATTCATCAGTATGTTGCAAAAAGGAGCTTCATCCGAAACTAAAAGCTTAGTACCCGGTATCTGTGCTAAAGCACTCTGTTTAGTAAATTCACACACAGATAGTTCACACAATGGATAAGAACTTTCAACCTAGAATGGCTCATCAGGGAAGTTGGTGTATGTGAGCTTGCGAGCAGGGGCGCAGAACTTTTCGAAATATATATGTGTAATTTTGGCGTTCTAGGGGGGGGGCTCAGCCCTAAAACTTTATTGCGTCTATGGGCCATCTTCAATTCCAGGGGGGGCTTTTGTCCCCCCAGCCCCCCCTGGTTCGGCGACTATGCTTGCGAGCACTAGGATATTTTTGGTTAACCAAACCATCCTGTAAGGCTTATATTCTTTTTTGTCTACGAAAGACCTCTTGTAAGTCAAAATCTCCAGGAAACACGACAGGCTGGCGATGCTCCAGATTGAGAGCTAACCTCAGGAATTATGGTAGGTTAGCATTAAGTTCTTATACAAAGAGTCGATAGTATGATTCTGTTGCAGAAACATAACGCGCCTCAAGATAATTTACTACTTCACCGATGACCATGGCTGCTTGGCTAGTGGTACTTCCAGCACTATCACTAATGCGAAATTCGACAATAGCTCTATCATGCTCTTAATACTTGGCCCTTAATACTAAGTTATTTAACCTTCAATGACAATCATTATTAATCTAACAAGCACGCTTCGCTTGCTTGCGCTGCGCGGCTTGCGGACACTGTGTGTCCGCAGAGTCGCCCTGCGGGCGCCTGGAGTCACTCAATCAAACATATTTTGGATTTTTTTTCCTTTAAATAAGCATTGTAAACAAAGGTCGACGAATAATTCTCATATGGATCCGAAAATATAATATTCAAAATATACAGCACTACAAACCCCATGTCAACCGTTGGAAGCTAGATTCTAGCCCATTTTTGTAATTTGTTTACTTTATGTATCTATTGTAAACAAAAGTAAACAAATTGATGATTAAATTTACTCGAAAATATGATATTCGAAATCTAAACCCCTGAAAACCCCATGTCAACCGTTTAAAGCAAGTTTCTGGCATATTATTGAGATTTGTTTACTTTGTGTATCTAATGTAAACAAAAGTAAACAAATTGATCATCAAATTTACTCGAAAATATGATATTCGAAATCTACACCCCTGAAAACCCCATGTCAACCGTTGAAAGCAAGTTTCTAGCATATTTTTGAGATTTGTTTACTTTATGTATCTATTGTAAACAAAAGTAAACAAATAATTTATCATATAGATCTGAAAATATGATATTCGAAATCTACACCCCTAAAAACCCCATGTCAACCGTTGGAAGCTAGTTTCTAGCATATTTTTGAGAATTGTTTACTTTATGTATGTATCTATTGTAAACAAAAGTAAACAAATAATTTATCATATAGATCTGAAAATATGATATTCGAAATCTACACCCCTGAAAACCCCATGTCACCCGTTGGAAGCTAGTCTATAGCATTATTTTCAAAATTAATCAAATGGTGTGAAAATATGTACATATATAAAGGTGTGAAAATATGCAGCTAATCTTTTTTATAGCCATACACTATAATATATTTAAGATATCAAACATAAGTTGTGGCTTTGAAGTATTAATAACAATGACGATCTATTTATTGTAGTGTCGTACCGGTACAATGATTTCTATTGTAATAGTGTAGTCATTTATTTAGTATAGAAAAGGTGCGAAAAATTGTTTTCCATTTTTTTCGCAGAGATGTGAAAATTTCGCTTAGATCCTAGAACTTAATCGTAGGCATATCATTTGACACCTATATGCAAATTTTCACACCTCTACGACTTCCCAATTCTTCAATCAATTCTGACAAACACACACAAAAAAAAAAAAATCTAATAATTGAAAAAGCAATTTGCAGATTCACCACACCGACCATCAAGAGTGTTGCCTAGAAAGGTCAAAATATCAAGATTATCCGTCAGAAGGATTATTACACAGGCCAACAAAAAAATATTTTTGTCTCTTGGCTCAGATTGTTGGAGCGTTTTTGGGGTATATCGGGGTTGCTGAAATCGAAAATACTATTAGTTTTGCTGAATTGGCTCTAGTTTTCTAGATATTACAGAACCTTAAATTTTGAGATAATTTACAAATATATGCGATTTGTAGGTTTATTACAACATTTACATCTATTTGTTCACTCTATTTCCAGCATATTAGAACCTTTCATGGATTCAAAGCGCATTAGACGTTGTTGCCTCAATGATCCTGATGTCTTTTGCTATATTTGTGGTGAATATATGACAAAGGAACATCGTTTTAATGTTAGAGATGTCACCAAAAAAGCTTATCAGGCTTACTTTGGTATGAAGTTAGGCGATCAGGATAAGTCATGGAGCCCTCACAAAGTGTGCAAGTATTGCACAGAAACCCTCCGCTTGTGGACACAAGGAAAAGCCAAATCCATGAAGTTTGGGATACCAATGGTTTGGCGAGAGCCCAAGAACCATCACGATGACTGTTACTTCTGCATGGTTAACATGTCTGGATGGAACCGAATGAAAAAGAATTCGTGGCAATATCCTGACATAGATTCTGCAAGACGGCCAATTCCACACTGCAGCGAAATTCAGGTGCCTGTTTTTACATCTTTACCTGATCTAGTTCCTGATACTGCGTTTACTCAGGCTATTGATGAATCGTCGGACAGCACTTACAGCAGCAATAGCTGTATTGAGTCGTTACAGATAAGTAAAGCGGAGCCTTTCACACAGGGGCAGCTCAACGACTTAGTGAGAGACTTAGGCTTGTCAAAAGATGCTTCAGAGATCCTGGCATCCCGTCTCAGTGAACACCATGTTCTCCACAGTGAAGCTATGATAACTTATTACCGACGCAGAGACGAAGAACTTATCCGCTATTTCAGTAAAGAAGGCGATTTCGTGTTTTGTAATAACATCCCAGGACTTCTCTCAGCGATGGGACTGTCCCAATACAATCCGAATGAGTGGCGTTTATTTATCGACAGCTCTAAACGGAGTTTAAAGTGTGTGTTGCTGCATAATGGTAACAAGTTTGCCTGTGTTCCGATCGGCCATTCAGTAATCTTGAAAGAGCACTACGCAACTGTAAAGATGGTCCTACAAAAGCTGTGTTATGATGAACATAACTGGATCGCGTGTGTGGACTTGAAAATGGTCAACATTCTGTTAGGACAGCAAAGTGGTTACACTAAATACCCATGCTTTCTTTGTTTGTGGGACAGCAGAGCGGATGAGGTGCACTGGGAAAAGAAGAACTGGCCCGTTCGTCAAGAGCTCGCCGTGGGGGAAAAGAATATCGTTAACGAGCCACTAGTTAGCCGTGACCGTATCATCCTACCCCCACTACATATCAAGTTGGGACTGATGAAACAATTCGTAAAGGCATTGAACAAAGATGGTACCTGTTTCAGCTACCTCTGCTCAGTATATCCTGGTCTGAGTAGCGAAAAACTTAAGGCAGGAATTTTTGATGGGCCACAAATCAGAAAACTGATAAAAGATGAAGATTTCGCCTCACACATGACTGGGGTAGAGGCTGCCGCGTGGTATTCCTTTGTCGATGTTGTAAAGGGATTTCTAGGCAACACCAAAGTAGCTAACTACCAGAATCTGGTCGAAGGCATGCTCAAGAACTTCCACAGTCTGGGAACCAGAATGAGCATAAAACTTCATTACCTCTATAGCCATTTAGAGAGATTCCCTGAAAATCTTGGTGATTTAAGCGAAGAACAGGGCGAGCGATTCCACCAAGACATCAGGACTATGGAGGAACGGTACCAAGGACGATGGGACGCTCACATGTTGTCAGATTACTGCTGGAGCCTTATGCGTGATTGCGCCCAGGAACCTCACAAGAGGAAATCGTATAAGAGAACGTTCGTTCATGATTGATAAGTATTCAGATCATATTATATCTCAAATTATCTGCTTATTACGTACGTTCAATTCTAGTTATAAGGTAATACATACATACTATATACTATCAGTGAACACGATTCACGGATACTGAAAAACACATAATTTTACAATATCACAAAAAGTAGAGCCAATTGACCAGAACTAGTGCCATTTTCGAACTCAGTGACCCCGATATACCCTAGAAATAGTCTCAACTTATCAGCCAAGAAAATGTTGTTGGCCAGTGTTATAGATAATCTAAACTTATTCTCCTAAAAACACAGATATTGTAGGTTAATAAAGTTAATGAGGTGACCAAAAGTGGTCACACTGCGTTGCGTATACTGTATATACTGTAACCCTATCCCTAAGAAATGTGAGGAACTGAAAAAGAACATAAGACGGGAATTAAGGATCAAAGTGAATGCATTGGGGAAAGTGACAGAAATTTTAAAAAAAATTATCTCAATTAATGTTGGTCCAGAGTCGTGAAGTAGGAAATCTGTACCATTAGGTAGAAAAGTATATTCCACTGGAATATTTAAAGAAAGGAGGTCATCAGCAGGCTGAGGGGGGAATTTGTATGCTGATTTCTCTGCCTTTGTATAGTTCTTTTCAAACATGATTTTGAGGGCAACTGTGCAGCAGAAGAATCAGGAATGTTCGTCGGGTTTCAGCGATTATCATCTGTGTTGGTTCCTGAGTAGTGGTTGCTCTCTCACGTAATGCCTGTAATTCCATCAATGCAGGCGTCTTTGGAGCATCCCCCGCATGATTGTGCTCGCCCACGTACTTTATAATTACATCACCATTCAAATGCAGTCGTCCACGACACTTTGTTTTGGTTTTATGGTCACAGTACCAGCTAGTAGTGCCAGGAACATACAATTCTCTGTCTTTGGTATAGAAAAAGCCATCTTTTTCAATTTTGAGTTTGCCTTTCTCGGAAGTTAGTTTGCGAAATATATTAAGTAATAATCTCGAAAAGTTGCTTAGCTTTTATACTTTGTAGCATCTAATTTATGAAGACATTGTAATGTAGTGATGAAATGCCACTATCCGCGATGAATTGACTGTGATGAATTGTTTGTGATGAATTGTCACCAGTGATGAATGGTTCGTGATGAATTGACTGTGATGAATTGTTTGCGATGAATTGTCGTGCTTCCGTATGATACAGATATGGTAATACCTATTCTGAAAAATCACATAAACCTTGTTATAATCAAAGTTAGAAGAATTGCGAACCTGTTCAGAAGATCTCCTACAAAAAATGATACACTTCAAATTTATGTTAGAGAAATTCAGAATGGGAAGGAAATGAAACTAATCCTCGATTGTAAAACAAGATGGAACAGTTTGCTCACAATGATTGAGCGCTTTGTAGTTCTCAAATATCCAATAAGTAAAGCGGTAATAGATGATTCATGCAGCATTAATATCTATATTATGAATGGAAAATACAAGAATATATAATAAAATGTCTAAAGCACCAGTGTAGAAGCTGAAAGAGCTTTTTCTTCTGCTGGGCTATTCAATTAAGGTCAAGTTTGAGTGATTCATCCTTAGACTCTTTAGTATTTCTCAAAGGATATTTCAAAAGTAAATAGGAATATTGGAAAGTATTCTATAAACTTAATAAAATACCTGGGTACCCTGGTATTAGCTTGGCAATGGATTCGAGAACCGGGTATTAGAATTCGAGAGACACCCCCAGTCTATGTATGCTTGTAAGGTATGAATATGCACTGAAAGTTATGAGGAGAATTTTGAAGATGATGCGATGTTTAACAGGCAGCCAGTAGAGGTTGATAAGAAGAGGAGATGACGAGAAGGTACGAGAGACATTATAGATAAGCCTGGCTGGACTGTTCTGGACTCGCTGGAGTCGAGCTAAGAGGAATGAGGGGCAACCATACAAGAGACTGTTACAGTAATCAAGATGAGATGTGATAAGATAATTAACAAGAGTTACACAAACTTCCCTATATAATACGTCGGATGTTATAGATGTAGTAGAAGCAGGAGAGGCAACTTTGCTGATCTGAGTAAACATTAGGAGGGTGTTGTCGAGCCAGGTTCCAAGATTCCGTACTTCTTTGGAAGAAGAGATTCTCGACTCACCAACAGAGATGCTATCAGTTTGAACCTTAGATAGTTGTTGACGAGTCCCTATTATAAGGAACTCAGTCTTGGTGTCATTGATAAGCAACTTGTTGGTGAGGAGCCAGGAACGGATCGCAGAGATGCAGATTGGATGGCGGTGAAAGCAGAATCTTCATGAAGAGATCGAACCGGGTTTAAAAGAAAGATAGACCTGAGTATCGTCGGCATAGCAGTGCATATCGGGGAGGTGGGAACTAATGAGGTGGAATAGAGGACTAGTATAGAAACTAAAGAGAAGTGGACCAAGACAAGAACCCTGAGAAATTCCGTGTTCAAGTTGGATATTGGAGGAACAGAACCTTTTATCGAGACGAATTTAGCCCTAACATAGAGGTAAGATTCAAACCAAGACAGAGAAGTGCCGCAAATGCCGAAATGAGACTGGAGAGGGTTGAGTAAGATGGTATGGTCGACAGTGTCGAAGGCTGAACTAAGAGCAAGAAGAACCAGAAGGGATACGTGTTGGCGAATCATGCTGAGGAAGATGTCGTTTGTGACCTTCAGGAGCGTAGTCACCGTACTGTGGTGTTTACGATAGGCAGACTGCGTCCCGGGGAGAGATGATGTAATGTAAGATGATTCACGACTTGGATGGAAGCTGCCCTCTCAGCGATCTAAGAAATGAAAGAAAGATTGCTAAGTGGACGATAGTTAGAGAAGATCGGTTCGAGATTCGGTCTTTTAAGTTTGGTCAATATGATGGCGCGTTTCCAGGGAGAAGGAAAATGACCAGTGAAGAGGGAACCATTTACGATTTTCGTAAGGATGGGTGCTATGATGGGTAGAGATTATTTGACCAGGGATGTTGGGGATAGGATCGAGGATGCAAAATTCATTAGGTGCAGAGGAAACAATGGAAACAATTTCTTCCTCAGATAATTCTTGAATTGGTGGAAAGCATGTTGGGATTCGATGTTTGAGTTATCTGAGGGGGTAACGGAAGACGACGATGCACTTGAATCAATGGTGGAACGGATGTTATCAACCTTAAGAACAAAGAAGTTGGCGAGTTCCTGAGAAAGAGCAACCTTATTAGCATGAGGTGGTAGGACCTGTGGCTGACGTAATCCGAGAAGTGAGTTAGCCTTACGGAAGAGTGAGCGCTGGTCATGACAGGACTGACTAATCCAATCAGAATAAAAACTGCGAAGTTCCCTGTTCATCAGATCAGTCACAAGATTCCTCTGATGCTTGAATTCAGCCAAATGGTCAGTATCATTAGACTGGCGCCACTTCCGTTCAGTTTTCCTTCTCGCATGCTTGGCCTGATTGATGCTACTGGTGAACCAAGGGACACGGGGACGGGTGACTATGGTTTTGGATCGCGAGGGAGCGTGCTGATCATAGATTGAAGATAGGGTTCTGCTAATGATGCTATAAGTTCCTCAAGATGCTCAGGTGGGCTAGCACAGAGATCGGAGGAAGCGAGATCAGCAAGAAAGATTGGGAGGTTGATGGATTTGTAACGATAGGAAACCTCCTGAGAGGAAAGAGAAGGTTTAGAAAGCGAGAGACTACAAGAGATGGAGAAATGGTCAAAGAATAGATGGACGGAAGAGGGATCAGAGAGGATGATGTTATCAGCAGAACTGGATATTATCAGATCGAGACTGTGACCCTTCTCATGAGTTGGCCGTGGCCGATTCATATGCTGGATCAAAGATAGAGAACGAAGGGAGAGATATTCCAATCCGAGAACTCAAAAGATGATACCTCACCAGATGTAATGCACTTCAGGGGGAAGGAATGAATCACGACAGAGAAGTGCAGTGCCTCCACCCTGGCGATGCGCTGTCCTAGCACAATCAAGGGGTTGGTAGCCTGGTAGAGTGCATTCAGATCTCACGACCGCATCCCTTGACGTGAACCAGGTCTCAGTAACAGCAACAACGTCAGGATAGTGGTCAGATACATAGTCAAGAAAACGAGAGGATTTAGTCATAAGATTCCGAGCGTAGAGAAGATGGAAGGATATACTACGAGGATGACCACGCGGGGAAGATTTAATCGATTTGATAGTAATAAGATTGGATGGATTTCGAGTAGAAGAAATACGCATGGTGTTAGGCAAGAGGGTAGGATAAAGATGAGAATAAGAATTAGGGAGAAGTAGAGAAGAAATAAGAAGGGGAAAGTGAGCCAGGTATGTAGCACCTGTCTCCTCCGAGTGAGCGCAGCGAGCGAGGGGGAGGAGAGCTGTAGGCCTATATTGAGGAATGGTTGGTGGTTGTGGTGGAGTAGAGAGAATAGGAGAATTCGGATTTGCGAGTGAGAAAAGATTCCTATCAGCATTTCTTGTTGTGATAATTGTCCTTCAATTTTAATTTAAGGGACTTAAATTAGTATTACAAGCACACATCGCTTGCTTTCGCTGCTTGGGTCTCAAACACTTCGTGTCTGCAAGTCTCGACCGCTAGATGCCTGTGCTAATGCATGGTTAATAGCCCAGAAATAAACATAACCAACATCATGATGAGAAAGCCCAACTCAATTTTAAGTCATTACAGTAATTAGCATACTGTTATAACATACAAGTAAATTCAATATGATCAAATAAGAAAGATTTTTCAGAAGCTAGGCAGTAATTGGTTATATGCGTCATAAATTTTTCAGTTTCAAAATTAAGTAAATGCATTTAAATGTCTCTAATTTAGTATATTTTCAAGCACTGCATTGTAGTATATGCTAAAAGTGATACTCAATGCTAATTGATTAATATAGAAAAGTACACATTTTTCAGATATCCCTCCAAAAGCTAAATAGAAAAGTCACTCTCCACATAAAATGATCTCTCGACCCCTATACACCCTGACATTTTAAAACTTACCAGTTGTTCCAGACGACTGAAAAACACACATACGACAACTAAGTTATAATTATATTGATAATTAGATATGTTTTTTGCAAACTTTTTAGAGAAATTGTTGAGACAAATATATTTATAATAATTACCTCCAAAATTTGCTCTTTTGAAATAAGTGTATCCAATATTCTAATCCTTCTTGTGTTCATTGATAGTAATCCGATAAAATAAAAAGGATCTTTCCACCAAGGTTTTCCAAAGTTATTGGCCCAGTCAGACCTCGGCCCAGTAGGTGGAATGTGCAAAAATCTCCCCATTGGAACAAATGGAATAATGCAACCAGTTTTAGGGTTCACGTGATGTTTGATCTAAAAGATTCAAAACTTGAATTGAGATATAAATATCAATAATTGGATAATATAGTAGATGGTTTTTACGAAATGATAGAGAACTGGGATAGATTGCAAACTTATACTGGATCATATATCCCTAAAGAGCATTAAAACAGCATTGTTAATAAGTTGATATAGATAAACTAGAAACAGTTTCAAGATTCTGACCATGATTAATTATAAGAGAGATAGTATTCATATGTGGTGTTAATTAAATATTCGTTGCAGTGTTAATTAAAGGTAAATCACGGTGTCGAGGTCAAGATAAAAATTTCGACAATAAAGTCTACTTTCGGAAGGGATTGGAGTTAAAATTTGTAGTTCTGCACCAAAAACCAGACAATTCAACCTTTGGAGTTTTGGAGTTTTATAATGTAAAAATTCAAATATTGACGAAATTCAATACCTCAAATCCCTAGTGATATCATAACTAAAAGATATTCATTCTATTAAAACTATCACAGTTCAAATACACCGAACGTTGGTTGTCTCTTTTGGAAAAGACTGAAAAATAACATTTTAAATTATTTATGACTTTACGACTCTACTATTTAGGACTCTGGTCAGTTTAGTAGAATCCGTTTGAAGTTACGCTTCCTTAAAGGCGTTTTTCAAAAGTAGAACCAGATATTTGTAGAATAGACAACGTTGTGTATTTTTGAGTGACAATATTTTTTGATTTTTTGAATAACCAATAAATTATATTGTCAGCAAGAATTTAAAATGGGATATTTGTTAAAATGTATTTTTAATTTATTGAGTAAAGTGTGCATTTTAAGCCAAAAATAGACTCTAAATAGTATTTGAAGGAATCTCATTACCGTCCGATGGGAAATTTACAACATTTCAATTTTGACCTCTACAACATGATTAAAAATTGGTTTAAAAAAGTTATAATAACCTTTTCAGTGATATTATAGGGTAGCAACATGTTCTAACAATGTACTGAAGGCGATTAAAAAAGTTTGCCCTATTGCTCTATTTCAGCGCTGTCCAACAGGCGGCCCGCGTTGCGTCCAAAATGCCTCTATCCATTCCCATCCCGAGTGCACGTCCCTGTATTGCGGCCCGCCACTAAAAGGTATAAAGCAGTTGCGGCCTGAAGTAAATATAGTTGGACAGCCCAGCTCTATTTCATCAAACTGCTAAGTAATTCATAAATAAAATGTTTTCCAAAAGCACATCATGGTTTACTTAAAATCGTTGAGAATTAAATTAATAGCGTCGTGTATATGTGGAAGGGAAGTTTACTTTGAAAGTAAAAATAAATAATATCACCCTTACTATTAAAACAAAAGTATATATATATATATAGTCGACTCCGCTTAATAGGGCCACATCGGTCAGAGAACATTTTGCCCCGATTAAGCGGAGAACTCTATTAACCGAAAATATTTTATATTAGCTTCTATGTGTGAGAGCTATTCCGGTCCTGCCAAAAGTGGCCCAATTAAGCGGTTGACCCGATTAAACAGTGGCCCAATTAAGCGGAGTCGACTGTATATATATATATGTGTTGCAGTCAAAGTGCGTTTTCAGCCAAAACGCGTTTTGGCTAGTCAGAACGCGTTTGGACTAGAAAGTCAGTCAAAACGCGTTTTGATTGAAATTTTCAGTCAAAGTGCGCTTTATATGATGATTTAAAATCATTATTTGACTTTGATGCTATGAATCTAGTTATTGAGATATAAAATCGGATTTATCACATTTTATATAATAGAATAATATATTCTTTTATTTTAGGTTCTTCAATCAAATTACTACCATATTTGTTAGGAGGTTCCATTTAGATACTTCATCTTATCACTTGAAATTATTATAATTTCTTAGATACTCTTATGTAACTAAGCAACGGATATGCTTTCGAGGATGCGAATTTCATTGGTTATGACATCTAATTTTTCCTGGCCTAGAAGTAATAAATATGTTGCAGTCAAAGTGCGTTATGGCTGAAAACGCACTTTGTCTGAAAATTTCAGTCCAAACGCGTTTTAATCGGTCAAAACGCGTTTTGACTGACTTTCTAGTTCAAACGCGTTCTGACTAGCCAAAACGCGTTTTGGCTGAAAACGCACTTTGACTGCAACATATATATCTGTAACGAATTGATTAAAGAAACTGCCAGGCGCAGAAGCTGATTTTGGGCATGCGGGAGTATTTTAGCTATGGCTCCAGTAAGTTCTGAACTCAAACGAGAATGTCGAATCATCATGGAATTATGATGTCATTGTCACCTTTTTTATAATGTGTTGCTATGGAAACGTGTTTTGGTCAATTGGGGCTATATCTTGAAAACAGCGATAGCTAGACATTCAAATTTAACCCCATTTGATAGCAAATAGGCTACTTCCTATTAAGCTATAATACAATTTCTATGTCTTAATTCAATAATTTACGAGTTATTAGACAATTTATCATATTGGTCACATTTGGTAATTTATCGAATATCTCGTAAACCATTGAATTTAGACATTGTATTATAGCTTAATAGGAAGTAGCCTATTTGCTATCAAATGAGATTAAATTTGAATGTCTAGCTATCGCTATTTTCAAGATATAGCCCCAACTGACCGAAACACGTTTCCATAGCAACACTGGAATGTAAGAACATTCCATGAAAAAATTCCAAATTTTTAGTATTAACACATTCACTTCTCAGTTCAATGCGAAAAACTTTGTAATAAAAACACTTAGAAGTGCCCTTAAACGACCTCTGAAAATCACTAAATTTGACCCAAATATGGCCTGTGGCGCAATCATTTGATGACTAATCTAAATTTTCACAGCGGATATGAGTGCTTTGACACCATATTTATATATGCTGGTAATACATTCCTAAGCTATATTGTGCTTTGTTAATGATTTAAGGCAGCTCATGTATTTCTTCATCCATCTTCTACCGCATCCCTGGTAAAGTTACTCTTAGGCCTTATATATAGTAGGCTATGTCTCATAATACTTAGACTCAATGTAGCATGTGCGTTCAAAATCCGAAATATCTATTTTTGGACACACAATCTTCGTGAATATAATAGATTATATGCATTATATAAATGAACTCCCTTATAGAGGCTACAGTAGAACTCGGTTAGTACGTACTCGGGATACAACGTAGTTCGACTTAGTACGTACTCATTTCTCTTACCCAGAATTAATTTATTATATAGATTCCTATGTAATATCAACTCGGTTAGTACGTACTTTTTTCCGCTTCCCGGAGGGGTACGTACTAACCGAGTTATACTGTATTTTGATTAGATTTTATTTGGCCATTCTTCTAAATCCTTGTGTTATATAATCTCCAGAGGTGCCAAAACAATGTTAAGGTCCATATCATTAAAAAACTATCAATTAAGTTCAAAACTAATTGGTGAATGCGTCAAAAACCTTATATAATAATTTTTCAATTTTTAATAACGCTAAACTTTAGGGGGTTAACTCATAAAAATCAAAATAAATATCGTCCAACTAGTACTATCAGATGGTAGACCGCTCAGTAATACAACGAAATTAACAATCAAAAATTCCCGTTTTTATTTACGCCAGGCAAAGTTTTTAGTGGGCGGTATCCTTAATTAATAAATGCTCAAACATACATTTCCCATATTTTAGAACCGATGTGCCAAAGTTTTTGGAGGAAATTACTCAGAAAGAATCCAAAAGGGGTGTTTATGCAAGACAACGCATAACGGCCACCCAAGGGACTGGACAAAATTGGCCGTTATACACAGGTGACCGTTATATACAGGTGATTGTCTTAACCCTATCTAGAATAAAACATAGTTCTACATGTAGTTCCATTACTTGAAGTAATTACTTGAAACTTGTTTATCGTTCGTAACATGTCCTGTAATAAACACATAAAAAGGTGATGGCCGTTATAGACAGGTAGTGGCCGTTATAGACAGGTGACGGCCATTATACACAGTTTTAGGGTCAGTAAGGGACTACAAACGGGTGGCCGCTGGCCGCGTTGAGCAGGTGACCGCTATACACAGGTTCAATATTATGGAATTTCGGACGGGACTGTTCATTGGTGACCGCTATAGACAGGTGGCCGCTATATAGAGTGGCCGTTATAGCAGGTTCGACTGTATATATATATATATATACAAACAAACAAACATTAATCGAGTTTTAATAGTAAGGAGATAGTATCTTCGCATCGAATTGATTGAAGAAATAGCCAAGCACAAAAAGCTGATTACGGCATGTTTTGGTTATGGCATTTTGGCTATGGCTCCACTAAGTTCTGACCTCAGAGGAAAATGTCGACTCAGCATGGAAATATGACGTCATTGTCACCTTTTTTATTATTAGAAATTTCAGTTTTTCGACTATATATCTCTGCCATTTTAGGTGATAGGAGGCTGAAATTTTAATAGAATGTGTATATTAATATATCTCAAATACGTATTTTAAACTTTCATCAAAAAATGATAACTCATCACTCTGTTATGGCGTAACTATTACGCTCGAAAATTTTAAAAACAGACAAATTTGATGATTTTTCGAGTGAAATTGAGTATGACAGTTAGACACACAGATTTAGAGATGTGATCTCACTCATAATTAATCATTGTCAGCCCAGGCACCTGAAGAGGTCCTCTGGCGGACACTTTGTGTCCGCCAACCGCTCAGCACAAGCAAGTGTAGCACACATGTTTACATGGGGAAGCTGCATTTGTCCGAATTGTTGAGTTATCGTTTGTCCGACTTAAAGAGTTGTCGTTTATCCGAATGGATTTTGTATGTTCTGCATTTGTACGAATAGCTGAAACCATTTGTTCGAAAGTGTTGATTCAAAAATTAAAACGGATGAGATGATACAAATTGCGTCATCAAATAATAAATATTATATTGTTGAATCTGTGAGCAAGCACTTTTATGTTCACTAGTAAAACCATAAATGCATAAATACCTAATTTCGAAGTTAATTATCAATAAATCTGCTCTTAATTTTCTTATGGAATTCACTCCAAAAGGATACAAACGTTGTGTTGGCAACGTTTTTACAACTGCTGATGGATTTAAATATGTCCAATCGAAAATGACTGAAAATTATTTCTACCTTAAATGTGCCATCTTTAGAAATGGTGGCAAAGGGACAAGCAAATTGAATCGAACACGAAATTTGATTACTCTCATGCACCTACACAACAACGAAGTATCAGAATAAAAGACCGAGGTTAATCAGTTGAAAACCAATTGCAAGACCGTTGCTAAGCAGGTGCAATCATCAAGTCTCAGGAATGTATTCGATGATGTGACGAGAAAAAATCCAAATTTACCAACGGAGAGTATACTCCATGGCAATTTTACTGTCCATCCGCAACACAATTGGGTGCAAGAATTTTAGGTCAATAGCTCTGAGTGACTCAGAAGATACGGAGGCATGTAACATTTTGTGCTGATTGTAGCCAGGAAATAATAGACATGGGATTAACCTGTCCCGTATGCCGTAGTAACATTGATGAAAGGTTACAGATATTTATTAATTTCATGATAATTTTCATTCTTTAATATTCTTATTTTGTAATTCATTATAAATATATTCTTCCATTCATAGATAGAAAAGTAACTATTTAACTTAAACAATAAAGCTATTCAATAAAATACTTCCCAATTCTAATGCAGAAGTTAATTTAATCGGACAAATACAGAAATTACGAAATCTATTCTAACAAGTCAGAGTGCATTTAGGTTGTGCTGGCCCTCCATTTATCCTAGTGGAACCTGAACTTTTTACTTATTTATCTCAAGATTTTTTTTTGGAAACACATGCGGAGCCGGGCCATGACCCAGCTGCCCCTCTAAATACTGCTCTGGACCTGGGACAAATTTGGCTGAATTCAAGCATCAGAGGAATCTTGTGACTGACCTGATGAACAAGGGAACGTCGCAGTTTCTATTCTGATTGGATCAGTCAGTCCTGTCATGACCAGCGCTCACTCTTCCGTAAGGCTAACACACTTCTCGGCTTACGCCAGCAACAGGTCCTACCACCTCATGCTGATAAGGCTGCTCTTTCTCAGGAACTCGCCAACTTCTTTGTTCTTAAGGTTGATAACATCCGTTCCACCATTGATTCAAGTGCATCGTCGTCTTCCGTTACCCCCTCAGATAATTCAAACAGCGAATCCCAACATACTTTCCACCAATTCAAAGAATTATCTGAGGAAGAAATTGTTTCCCTTGTTTCCTCTGCTCCTAATAAATCTTGCATCCTCGATCCTATCCCAGCATCCTTGGTCAAATCATCTCTACCCATCCTAGCGCCCATCCTTACGAAAATCGTAAATGGTTCCCTCTCCACTGGTCATTTTTCTTCTCCCTGGAAGCGCGCCATCATCTTGCCCAAACTTAAAAGACCAAATCTTGATCCCATCTTCTCTAACTATCGTCCACTTAGCAATCTTTCTTTCATTTCTAAGATCACTGAGAGGGCCGCTTCCATCCAGGTCGTGAATCATCTTACATTACATGATCTCTTCCCCGGGACGCAGTCTGCCTATCGTAAACACCACAGTACGGAGACTGCACTCCTGAAGGTCACAAACGACATCCTCCTCAGCATGAATCGCCAACACGTATCTCTTCTGGTTCTTCTTGATCTTAGTTCAGCCTTCGACACCGTCGACCACTCCACCGTCTCCAGTCTCATTTCGGCATTTGCGGCTCTTCTCTGTCTTGGTTTGAATCTTACCTCTCTGGTAGGACTCAATTCGTCTCGATTAAGGGTTCTAATTCCTCCAATGTCCCGTTCCAACACGGAGTTCCTCAGGGTTCTTGTCTTGGTCCGCTTCTCTTTAGCCTCTATACTAGTCCTCTATTCGACCTCATTAGGTCCCACCTCCCCGACATGCACTGCTATGCCGACGATACTCAGGTCTATCTTTCTTTTAAACCCGGTTCCATCTCTTCTGAAGAATCTGCTTTTTCCGCCATCCAATCTTGCATCTCCGCGATCCGTTCCTGGCTCCTCACCAACAAGTTGCTTATCAATGACACCAAGACTGAGTTCCTTATAATAGGGACTCGTCAACAACTATCTAAGGTTCAAACTGATAGCATCTCTGTTGGTGAGTCGAGAATCTCTTCTTCCAAAGAAGTACGGAATCTTGGAACTTGGCTCGACAATACCCTCTCAATGTCTACTCAGGTCAGCAAAGTTGCCTCTTCCTGCTTCTATTACATCTATAACATCCGGCGTATTAGAAAGTATCTCTCTAGGGAAGTCTGTGAAACTCTTGTCAATTCTCTTATCACATCTCGTCTTGATTATTGTAACAGTCTCTTGTATGGTTGCCCCTCATCCCTCTTAGCTCGACTCCAGCGAGTCCAGAACAGTGCAGCCAGACTTATCTACAATGTCTCTCGTACCTTTTCGTCATCTCCTCTTCTTATTAACCTCCACTGGCTGCCTGTTAAACATCGTATCCTCTTTAAAATCCTCCTCATAACTTACAAAGCCATCCATTCTCTTGCTCCGGACTATATCATCCAGCTCATACAGGTTCAAAGTCATCCAATCGTACTCTACGATCATCCAACGCCATCCTCCTTGAGCATCCTACTATCAAATCTTCCAAAACTCTGGGTGATCGTGCATTCACTTTAGCTGCGCCTGTTGAGTGGAATCTTCTGCCTACGAGCATTCGGAATGCCCCCTCACTTCTTCTCTTCAAAAAACTCTTGAAAACTCATCTTTTCCGTATCGCGCACGACACATCCACTTAAATTAATTTCAATGCATATACATACCTTACAAGCATACATACACATACATACGCATACATACACAGACATACATAACACACACCTACTTTTATTGAATTGTACAGCGCACTTGAACATATTAATATGGAATCTGCGCTATATAAATGTATATTATTATTATTATTATTATTAAAAGAGATGCTCCCAACATTTAATCATAAAAAGATTAAGAATTAAGTTATTCACAGTACCTCTGTCTAAAAAAATACAAAATTTTATAGGGCTCCAAAAAAGGGGAAATCGCTTCTAAATAAACAAAAATCTCTATAATAAATGGATTCAAAAGTGCAATGGTCTTCTCTTTATTGAACAATGGTGTAAAACTCCTGTGGGAACTCAGCCTACATTGTCAAGCCAAATTTGAAATTTTAATGTCCTGAGATACATGACTTTTAAGTTGTGATACATGACTTTTAAGTTGACAATGTAAGTGGGTATGTGAGGATAAATTAAGCTTTTACAGCTATATATTCGTATCTACGTACACTAATTATTTAAACATTTTCGAAAGAAATTAGGGAAACATATTAAAAGGCTAAAAACAAACAAATTTCTTCTATTATTTGTCTCAAATACATGAAAATATTCGGGATTAGAGCCTAATCACGAATATTTTAAGGTATTTGAGAAAAATAATTAATATATACTACAACTAAAAATAAAACCAACTTTTTACAATGAATAAGGATCTGCTAAAAAATAAATTAGGAAATTAGAACGAGAGTCTAAGTGTATTAGTTTCTAAGTTAGGATTTTCGGGCAATGCTACGCCATCAAATGACAATAGATTTAAACCTAACAATCCATTGTTTTTGAAAGTAAATTTTGCAAATTTTAACAAAGAATTCTTGATTGGAACACAATTAATTATGACTGAAAATCATTAAAAGTATTTTCGGGTCTTATTGACACATGATCGAAAGGAAATAAGCTAGCTTTATAATACTAAGCCATAGCCCTCTGTATGTAAAGCATGCCATCTAAATCTCAAAAATGGACCAGGGATGCGATCGAAGATGGTTGAACGAATACATGATCTGCCTAAAATCATTACCCGCGGAAGAAAGAGCATAGGAATGTATTACCAACTATATAAATATAGTGTCAAAGTACTCATATACGTCGCAAAAAAAGCGATTAGTCTTCACATGATTGAGCAATAGGTTATATTTATGAAAAATTGTTAAATGCAGAGTCATTTGAGGACACAAAGTTTTTCGCATAGAACAGAGCTTTTTTTATGTGAAAATTTGATTTTTTTCATGGGGGTAGCTACATTCCAGCATTGCTATGGAAAGGCGTTTTGGTCAGTTTAGGCGAAATCTTGAAAATCGCAATAACAAAGTAATCAAATATGATCTTATTTGATAGCCAATAGACTACTTCCAATCAAGCAATAATATACTTTTTATGTATAAATTCAATGATTTATGAGACATTCGACAAATTACCAAATGTGACCAATATGATAAATTGACTAATAACTCGTATAACATTGAATTTAGACGAAATTGTAATATCACTTAATAGGAAGTAGTCTATTGGCTATCAAATAAGATCATATTTGAATGCCTAGTTTTTGCGGTTTTCAAGATATGACCTCAACTGATTAAAATACGATTGCGCTCAGAAGTGACCTTAAACTTGCACTGAATATGACTAAATTCATAATAAAAATTACCCATTGATAGACATCTTGCTGTTTTAATAAGGTTTGACTCGGACCTGCTGAACCTTGTCATCTCAATCATCCACAGAAATATTTCGTAACTCTGGATTAGAAAACGAAATCTCACTCAAAGATATAACAATTTGAGAAAGATCTATGGTACCATAAAGTGATGGGTTGATAACATGTTTTTGTATTTCCAAACGGCAGACCACATTCATAATTCATACGCAACCCGAAGTGGAAGTGTGCTCCGAAAACCATGTCTTTCAAGTCTTTCGAGTTCTGAACTCCACTCAGATAACGAACAATTGCCCATGACTGAATATACACTCGAACCTCTCTTATCCGGACCTCCGATATCCGGGCACCTCTCTCAACCGGGCAGCCCTTTCGACATTTAGTCAATATGCATTGTCCTATTTTCAAGTCAATTATTAACCACAATTCCAGCAATCATTATCATGTAATATTATTTTTTGACATTAATATGTAATAAGTAAAACTGTGGGTTTTGCGTACTCGTATATTGTCTTGGTACGTAAATATTATAGAAAAACCTCATGTGCATAGACATGTTTTCGAATTATCCGGGCAAATTCTGTTATCCGGGCACCCTCTGTTATCCGGGCACCCTCCGGTCCGGCACTGCCCGGATAAGAGAGGTTCGAGTGTACTATGAGATGGTAGAATGAGATACCAGCAGATTCTAGGCTCTTCCTCTGCCCATTTTTTATTGTGACACAACAGGCAGGGCGAATAGGAAACTGCTTACGTCTGAGAACAGATGGAAAATCTGGTTCAGCCTTCTAGAAGGAGAGCAGCGATCGTAAAATAATCTATTGCTAGTGCGATTTAACCACGGGAGCGAATCTTAGCTAAAAATGTATTGCAATAAAATATTTTGCCAGTCCCTCCAGACCGGCATCAAAAATGTGTTGCTTTCAGTAAATGGATTGTCTATAGACTCCTTACTACAGGTATTAGCCTTCAACAGGTTTCAGTAAAGGTGCATTCGTATCTGCAATTGTGGCTTAATCAGACGCATCATAGGCAAGTTTATCCTGAATGATACGCAATAAATCATATATATGGGCTCCTATCTTGAGCGAGGTTAAGTATTCAAGGGATTATAATCGGATAAAGATTTTCTATATATATCATGAATTATGAATTATTTGAATTATTCATTAATTCGTGAATTAGTCAACTTAGCTTATGATTGACTAATTCATGCTTGAATTATGAATTATTCGAATAATTCATAATTCTTTGCCATTTTTTAATGAATTAGTCAACTTAGATTTAGCAATCACTGGGTCAGAAATAATTCTGTTCGTTTTAAAAAAAGATTTGTTCGGATCCGACCATTTGTTCTTGGGATAACGCTTATTATAGGTAAAGTTCGGGCATAATATCTCTCCATGGTCCCGAAAGTTGGCGATGTCATATCTTAAAAACTATTGAAGATCTATAATCTATTATATTCTTAACTAAAAGGATATATGCGAAAATATATAGGTTCCTCGAACATTTTTTTGTCAAAAAATAAATAATTCTCGACTTATCATTGATTTAATTGTAAAATACAAATTCTATGGAGAACTTTGAATATATTAGAAAATGGCGAATCTCATCATTAAATATGTATCCAAATGTGGCTATTACACAAAATAATGAATACAATTGTCGTTAATAATGTTTACAGAAAAATTGGAGAACTTTTGATAATTATTATTAAATTTTCTGACCTTGGACCTCGCAGATTCGGTCAAAAACCCCCATTTAGGGTCCAAAAAGAGATATCTCTCTATCTCTGTAAATATAAGTCAAATTCTTAGTTCTCACTTCCTAATATACTTTTTATGAGTGTACATATATGATTCTTTGATAATAATTGCACTACACCCTATGGAATGTTAAGTTTTAGATTTTTGTCATATGATGACGTAGCATTTTCGAAAATCCTAACTTGGAAACTAAGTCGTAGACTTTCGCTCTAACTTCCTAATATACTTTTCGGAAGCTCTTTAACCATTTTAAACTGATAGATTATACTTCGTAGTGCTTGGAATATTAATTATTATTCACAATTATCTCAAAACATTCGGGGTTAGGGGCCTCAAGGAAATTTGTGGATTTTCAGGGTACTCTTGCTATTTTTTGTAAATATTTGGTTCAAATATAATGAGAGTCATTGAGCTAGATCATCCAGCCTACCCACCTGATCTAGCTCCCTGTGACTTCTGGCTCTTTGCAAAGTTAAAGAAAGACCTTGCAGGGAAACATTTTCAGAGCAGGATCGACCTAGAAAATGCTGTTTGGAGATCCCTAAAAGCCATTCCACCCGAAGACTATAAAAATGACTCGTCTAGAACGTGTTGTAGCTTGTAAGGGTGATTATTTCGAGAAAATGTGAAAAATATAGCCTGATATTCTGAATAGTTTCAAAATTATAGGGTAGGGCCGAGAACTTATTGAACGCCCGTAGTATCTGGCGATGAACGTAGGACCACCATTTTTTCGATATCTTCTACTTGGTGATTTTATTCCTGATTTCCCAAAAAAAACAGAGATTTTTCGCCGTTTTTGGCCCTTTTTTCGGGCACCGATAAAATTTACAATGTTTGTCATTTTAACTTTCTTCTGGTCCTATGAAGTTGCAAATATGGTAGACTATCTATGATTCGATTTTGGAAGTATTTGATTTCTTGGTATATCCTAAACAATTCTTTGAGTGCCCGAATTTTTGCCATAAAGATGTGCTAGCGGAAAACGAAAAAAACAGACTTTGAGACACTCTATCTCAAAAACTAGAAATGAGAATCAAAAACGGTTTGGAATGTGCCAGTAATTCTTGATGGAGATACCTCCCCACGCTTAACATATCTTATAGCTCTACTTTCATCGTATGCTGTAAGCCAAATCATATGTTTTTTCGAGGGCGGTATCCTTAAGAAGCATTCTGGGGAAGTTATACTCAACTTCACCGGGATGGGAGGAATATAACGACCTGTCACCGGAAAATTTGGTCTGCGAAAGTTATGATCCAGGAGACAAATTTGCCATGGAATTTTGGCACACCCGGATGAATTATTAATGGAATTGGTACTAAGCTGAATGATATGAACGAAAGTTCTAGCAAACAGGTAATTTGTTATTAATTAGCAAAATATATATTTAGATTCTTAATCCATTTTCGTCAAATTTCTTAGGTTAACCGGGTTTTAGTATCTGCTTTCAATAAAAATCAAGCATGAAACAGAATAGAAAGCAAGGAGATTTGAGATTAAATGAGCAAAACAGATCTTCGAAACAGAGTTAGTGGAGATTAAACTGGAAAAAGTTTCTCATTGACTATATAATTAGAATTAGAATTAGAAAGACATATTTAGATTAAACACTTCTCTGAAACATTACTTACTCAAATGGAATAATAGTATTAACTGTGTTAGACAACGGAATAACTGGTTGGGAACAACTGATCTAAGTGCATATTCGCACCCTGATCTGGGTTGTTTTGACTTCCACTCTCGGATAATTGATGCGTTCTCTGATATCTCATGAACTATCTTGTACTTCAGATCGCTTCGAGCTGCTCAGTCTTCTCTTGAGAACTCTGTTCTGCGTAATGAGCAGCCTGGTACTCCAATTTGGTATTTGAGACGTGCTTCTTTCGTATCAGAGGTATTATTCAGCCGTGCGACTTTCATCCTCTGAGCATCATGATCGAATTTCTTTTGCAAGGACGTCCACATTTACGTAGGCGGAGCATAATAATGCCTTGCAAAAAACAAATTGTAGAATAAATTTGCATATTAAGATATCCATAAAGTACTTTTATTCAATAATAAAAATCAGAGATCAAACAGAATTGAAGAGAATTAAATTCAACTAAAATTTTTAAAATAAAGGACACAGAGAAGTTTGAATGAAGAACATCAATATAGTTAATGTATTGTTAACAATGGAAAAGAAATGATTAATCCTATAGATTTGAAAATATGATATTCGAAATCCACAAATATAAAACCCCCATGTCAAAGGCTGAAACCTAATTTCTAGTTATTTTCGATTTTGATAATTTATGAATCTATTGTAAGCAATACAAATACTCAAATCATTTATCATATAGATTCGAATATATGATATTCGAAATCTACACCCTCAAAACGCCAAGTAAAACTTTGGAAGCTAGTCACTGGTCATTTTAGGGAAATTTTTACATTATGAACTATTGTAAACCAAATTAGTCGAATAATTTATTATATAGATCTTAAAATGTGATTTTCGAAATACAGCTTAATAGGGCCACTGTTTAATCGGGTCACTGTTTAATCGGGTCAGCCGCTTAATCGGGCCACTTTTGGTAGGACCAGAATAGGTCTCACACATAGAAGCTAATACAAAATATTTTCGGTTAATAGGGTTCTCCGCTTAATCGGGCCAAAATGTCCTCTGACCGATGTGGCCCTATTAAGCGGAATCGACTGTATATACCCTAAAAACAGATGTCAACGTTTGCAAGCTAGCCTCATGCCTATTTTTAGAATTTGTTTACTGGTAATTATTTTAAATAAAAGTAAACAAAACATTAATAATATACTAGTATTGATTCAAAATATAATATTAGAATTCTATACCTAATAAAACTCCACATTAATCGTTGGAAGCGAGTCTATAACATATTTTCAACATGGGTCAAAAAGGTAAAATAAGTGTAGAAGGCATGAGAATATACACATAAATTATTTTATTGCTATACACTATATCAAAGTCAAGATACTTATAAGAGCACAGCCTACGTAACTATAGCCTATTCACGGTACGAATTTTACCTCACCATGGATTACTTCAAGTCTATTTATAAACAAAACATAATGTTTGAAATAAATTTGACTACGATAAAATGCAGTGTATAATATTGATAAGTAGTTTATATTGTATTACCTACAATATTTCATATATTTTCCTACTAACTCCCAATTTAGCATAATGCCAAATAGGTGCAGTGTTGCCAACTTCTAATCCAATTACGACGGCACTGATTACGTTCCAGTGTTTGAAATGTTGAAGCATTGATCGAAGGAAATGCAAGATGAATGGCGAAGGTTTCTCCATAGAGATGATGAATAAATTGGCGAGAGTCTATATTTGTGCGAGACATTTCTGTGATGAGGATAAACTACTTCACTTCGATATTCCCCAGGGTGACGGTACATTGAAGAAAGTTTCCAGAAAACCTGGTATTTGGAAAATGACAAGCCCATCAATCTTCCTAATTGTCCTTCATATATTAGTGTGAATTGGGACTACCAATCGTCATACATCCTGAAGAAGCAGCCGAACAAGGCGGCGAGGAAGACGAGGCTATGGGAGAGCATGGAACTGGTGATATGGAGGAGTTTAGAGAAGATTGGATAGATGGACCCAGAACAGCAGATGACCAGGATTGCTTTAGCAAGTTTATTGCTGTAAGAGCGCTTAAAAAGAAGTCAGCTGAAGGTATACGAGCACCTCACAACTCCAAGACAGAAAACGAAGGTGAATTTACTATTAACCTGCAGAATACGACACTGCGTAATGGCGGCAATAGGTACTTCTTACTCATAGTTTATCTCTTTTCACACTTCGTTAATCGTTAACGTATTCATGGAAAATGGGTCTATCGTGGACATGGTGTATCAAATAGTATGCCCACAGCCCAGGTAAAGAATGTGGATGGGTTAGCGGTGCACGATCTGTGCCACAACCTAGGGATTACCCGGTGTCCGATGGGATGGCCGAAAGACATATCGGCTCCATCAAACAAGTGATACTTTGCTTGATGCTCGAACGCCACCTAGAATAGGGTTCCTGGCCATCGTTGTTGCAAGAGATTACTTTCTAATGCAATAATCTGAACAACGCGTTGAGTAAATATCTCCACACATGCTGCCGTATGGCCGTCAGCCGAGATCACCAATCAATATGCTCATTAGCACTGGTAATGCTCCAACAAAAGTTACAGGGTCAGCCAATCAGTATCTCGAAACAATGGGAAAGAAGAGGCAAGAATTGAGTAAAATTGCACGAGAAAACCAAGACTGCACCCAATGGGGGGTAAGAATAAGTATGATATGTGCAAGAAAACATCCAACATAACCACGGGAGATTGGGTCATGATTAAAATAAAGTGTTATTTGTATACAGTAAGAGAAAACTATCACAATTTCCAACCTCTTTTATAATAATATTCACAAGCACACTTCGCTTGTTTGTGCTGCGCGGCAGGCGGACACTTTGTGTCCGGCGGAGGAGCCCTGTGGGCACCTGGGGGCACATTTAATTACATGGGAGATAACATCTCTAAATATGTCTGTTTTACTGCTAAATTCGATATCACTCGAAAAGTAAAAAAAATTATCAATTTTTAAAATTTTGATGAATAATGATGACGTCATAACAGAGTGATAAGTCATAATTTTTTGATGATAGTTGCATCATATGTGAGATATATTAATATACACATTCTAAAATTTCAGCCTTCTATCACTTAAAATGGCTGAGTTATGGTCGAAAACCTGAAATTTCTAATTATAAAAAAGTGACAATGACGTCATAATTCCATGATGAGTCGACATTTTCTCTGAGCTCAGAACTTACTGGAGCCATAGCCAAAAGACTCACACATGCTAAAAATCAGCTCCCTACGCCTAGCATTTTTTCCAATCAATTCGTTACAGATATATATATATATATATATATATACGTGTATATACTTAGGGCATTCAATTAGTTCGTAACTCTTGCTTTTACTTATATTGTTTAACCACATTTCTCCCCTATTTGCTTCCAATTATATAGCTTATATATTCTTCTAGTAGGAACAATTTAGTCTGATAGAGTCGATTGATTAATTTCCAAGTTACGCTTTCCTAAAGATTGGCTATAGCATAGCATTCTATACATAAGGCAATGGCAGTCACTATTTTTTTGGACCAGGGATTGCTTAGTATATTCAAATTTATATTCATCCTTTATACGTTATATATGATTAATTAAGCATTTTAAGTGACCCGACTCACAAATATGTTCATTAATTGTCAAGACATATTTGATCTTTGTAATTATTTTTATTCTGGAGAAAACAAATATGACATAATATAAATATTAAGCTCATAAATTCAAAATAAACATTGAATTTCGAGAAGTACTAATGAGACGTGGATTGGCTTAGCATGAGATAGGCTCGATTTAGCTTGAGAGACATACTTGACTTAGCTTGAGACAGACTTGACTTAGCTTGAGACAGACTTGACTTAGCTTGAGACAGACTTGACTTAGCTTGAGACAGACTTGACTAGGTTGAGAGACAGACTTGACTTAGCTTGAGGATAGACTTGACTAGGTTGAGAGACAGACTTGACTTAGCTTGAGACAGGCTTGACATAACTTGAGACAGACTTTACTTAGCTTGAGACAGACTTGACTTAACTTGAGACAGACTTGACTAGGTTGAGAGACAGACTTGACTTAGCTTGAGGATAGACTTGACTTAGCTTGAGACAGACTTGACTTAGCTTGAGGATAGACTTGACTTAGCTTGAGACAGACTTGACTTAGCTTGAGAGACAGACTTGACTTAGCTTGAGACAGACTTGACTTAGCTTGAGGATATACTTGACTTAACTTGAGATTGACTTGGCTTCGCGTGAGAGACAGACTTAACTTAGCTTGAGACAGACTTGACTTAGCTTGAGACAGACTTGACTAGGTTGAGGATAGACTTCACTTAGCTTGAGAGACAGACTTGACTTAGCTTGAGGATAGACTTGACTAGGTTGAGAGACAGACTTGACTTAGCTTGAGACAGGCTTGACATAACTTGAGACAGACTTTACTTAGCTTGAGACAGACTTGACTTAACTTGAGACAGACTTGACTAGGTTGAGAGACAGACTTGACTTAGCTTGAGGATAGACTTGACTTAGCTTGAGACAGACTTGACTTAGCTTGAGGATAGACTTGACTTAGCTTGAGACAGACTTGACTTAGCTTGAGAGACAGACTTGACTTAGCTTGAGACAGACTTGACTTAGCTTGAGGATATACTTGACTTAACTTGAGATTGACTTGGCTTCGCGTGAGAGACAGACTTAACTTAGCTTGAGACAGACTTGACTTAGCTTGAGACAGACTTGACTAGGTTGAGGATAGACTTCACTTAGCTTGAGAGACAGACTTGACTTAGCTTGAGGATAGACTTTACTTACCTTGAGATTGACTTGGATTCGCGTGAGAGACAGACTTGACCTGAGACGTCATAAAGGAACAATATACTTCTACGAGTAATAAGGAACAATCACACACCCTGGCCTTCCAATAGGATATAGTCACACATTTCGGACCGCTACAGCCTGATGAAGTTGACTAAATAAACAAATAATATTATTAAATCAGTTCTTGAATTTAGCAAGTTTAGTTTACTATTATCATGTTCCAATACTACGGTAGTGCATTATATAGAGGTCTTAACTTTATTAGATAATGAACAGTTGAATACAGTGAAAAAAGCTTTGGTAGAATGTATCACCGTGACACACTACATGTGCAAAATGCCTCAAAGTAAACAATGTTCTACATGCCAAATGAATAAGATTAGTATGGGAAGAGCCAGAATAAAGTTTTAAAATTTCTGCTAAGGGTGCAGATACTTAAAATGACTATTCTTATCTACCCAATTCACATTGAACAAACATCATTGATGAATTTCAAGAACTTAACAGTTGTTTTTTCCATGTTATAAGCCAACTGTTCGACAGAAGTTGACTCATAGGAAACCTTAAGGGCCAAATTTATATTTTGCCTATCCAAGCTGATAGCCTGCAAGGCTTTCGAAGTTAATTTGGGGCACTTCTAAATAAATAGCATTTATCCAAATTAAATAAGGTTCTTATGAACATGTTATTGGAGTAACGAGGATTGCATTCACTAAATTGGGGGAAGGTAAACACTTTTTCGTAGTCTTTTAAATTCAGTCAATTGTCTCTTACAAACTTGAGTATATGCATGATTTAGAATAATTACATTACTTATGTCTTAAGAAACCACTCACCCTTGGAATCTTGTAGTTTTGGTGGTCTTCACAGGTCTTGGAATGGCTCAATACCATTTTCACGAAGAGCACCATCTTTTGATAGATTAAAAAACTTCATGGAATGCTCTACCATGAACACAAAATATGTAATAATTATATTGTTGATAATAACAGTATTAATTTAGCGATTTTAGGATTGAATATACTAAGCAATCCATGGTTCTATTTTTTTGGTGACTGCCATTGCCTTATGTATAGAATACTATGGCTATAGTATCCACAGAAGAATTTATGGCTTCTAAATCGAGCGAAATTTTACTAGAGCAGAGAGCCTACATCAAAATTCGCTCATTATTTAGCGATACTCGAAGGAATATCCACCAAGATTTGGTTACCGTATTTGGAGAAGAGGCCTGTTCGGAATCGATGGTTAAGAAGTGGAGTCTTCGCTTTCGTGGAGGTAGGGAGTCGATAGAAGATGACCCTCGGATGGGACAACCCGTTACTGCTACTACCTCCAACAATATTGCTCTTGTAGCTGAAATGTGTGATTCTGATCCGCATATTATAGTAGAACAGTTAGTTGGCACCCTGGATTTGTCAACGGGAAGTGTTCATACTATTCTGACAAAGCATCTCGGTATGTCAAAGGTTTGTTCACGTTGGGTCCCACATTTCTTAACCAAGGCTCAATAGAAGAACCGATTGAGAATTGCCAAAAACTTGCTTGAAAAATATGAGAATTGTGATGAGAGGCAATTATCTGAAATATGTACCGGGATGAAACTTGGATAAGAGATTCAGAACATCCACGCAAGCAAAAGAATAAAGTATGGGTGGCAAAAGGGAGTACTCCCCCAGGATTACCGAGACCCGATCGCACGGCTCCCAAGGTTATGTACACGATTGTTTTTGATGCGTATGGTCCAGTGTGCCAAATCTGTGCCCAAAGGGGCAAACAATTACTGGCAACTTCTAAGCAACAATTGTTCTTCCTGAGATCCAAAAACATTATTTTAAGGGTCGACCTGCCACCGGACTCAAAGGAATTAAACTTTTGCTAAATAATGGCAGACAACACAAATCTAAGAAGGTGAAGGAAACAATTGCTTCTATGGGTCTTGAGGAATTAGAACATCCACCATATAGTCCTGACCTAGCACCCTGCGATTTTTGGCTCTTCGATGGGCTCAAAAGACATCTAGTTGGATCAGTTTTTGAGGAAGATGTACAAATTGAAAGGGCAATTCGTCTGTATCTCAGAGACATACCCCAAGAGGAGTATAAAAGAAGACTATTTTAAGTGGATTGAACGTTTAAAAGTTAAAGTTAAAGTTTATAGATTTATATACCCCCCGAATCCATGCTAATATGTTCTCAGGGGGTTTACAATCTGGGTGAGGTGCTAAACCTACTGATAGTTGCTGAATGTGTGCATGCGGCGTGTATGTATGCATATGATGGCATGTCTGTGTGCATATGATGGCGTGTTACAGAGAAAAACTCGGCTAACAGTAGGCAAGAAAAATAGCACCTGACCTAACTTTACCTTTAAACGAGATGACATCCTTAGTGCTTTCAGCTCACTAAGGTTCTGCAAGAGTGTAGGCTCAGATTACATTACCGAAGCAATGTAATTGAGAGTAAAATGCAAATGACTAGAGTGAGGTTAGAACCCGCGACCTAAGTCTTGGTATTCAAACGCCCTAACCACTGCACCACCCAAGCAGATCGCCTCTGGCTTTAGTTTAATCAATTTTCAAGCTATACTATTTGCATTAACAATGGACACGTCAATCTACTGTATATATATGAATAATGAAAACAAGAGAATTATCCGCGGGCCACAGCGAATGGTCTCGCGGGCCACCGTTTGAGCACCCTTAGTTTAAAGCTAGTAATTGAGCATAAGGGAGACTACTTTGAACATTTGAAGTAGTTTTTGAAGTTTAGGTTTCCTAATAATAAAAGAAATTGCAGGGTTATGAACTAAATGAATGCCATAAGCATACACATCCTTACAATTAAAACTCGATTAATGTTTGTTTGTGTACTATAAATATATATACATATACTATATATCTGTAACGAATTGATTGAAGATACTGCCAGGCCGAGAAAGCTGATTTTGGCATGTGGGAGTCTTTTGGCAATGGCTCCATTAAGTTCTGAGCTCAGATCAAAATGTCGACTCATCATGGAATTATGACGTCATTGTCACTTTTTGTAATTAGAAATTTCATGCCGTTTTAAGTTATCGAATGCTGAAATTTTAATAGAATGTGTACGAGGGTCAGTCCAAAAGTTTTGTCGTACACCAGTTCTACTCAGCGTACAGTCTAATAATTTATAGACTATATTCTTGGTTATGTTTGATGACTCTACTGTGAATTTGAGCTCTATATTAGGCTTATTTCTTGACTTATGCTATTTTATCCATAACCGCGCCTATACAGATTTTATAATTACTCAATGGAGCTAGAAAGAAGGGATTTTAGAGCCATGATGTTCTATGACTTTATGGCAAGTTATCAGTGGAGCAGAGTCACAATAATTTACTGGAAGCTTTCCAAGACCAAGTTCCATCTAAGCGCACGGTGGAGCGTTGGTTTCTAGAATTCAAGAGGGATAGAACGTCATTACAAGATGAGCCTAGGTCTGGGCGGCCTTCAACCGCCGTCACTCCAGAGAATATTACCACTGTGGAGTCGTTGATCAAAGAGGATAGCCGCATTACCTATGAGCAGTTTGCTGAGACCCTAGACATCGGAAAAGCAGCCATTAATACTATCCTACATGATCATCTTGGTGTCAGTAAGCTTGCGGCCCGTTGGATCCCTAATAACCTCACAGAATTGCAGATGAAGGCAAGGGTAGAGTGGTGCAAGTTTATGCTCAAGAATTCAACGGAGGAGGGTCCAAACGTGTTTATGATATCCTCACATGTGATGAGACATGGATCTATCTGTACGATCCGGAAACAAAGCGGCAATCTTCAATATGGGTATTTCCTGGAGAAGATCCCCCTGTAAAAGTTCGCCGGGCTCGAAGCGTCGGGAAGAAGATGGTGACCGCATTTTTCTGTAAGACGGGCCCAGTAGCCATATTTCCCCTCGAGGATCGTCGCACAGTCAATGCTGATTGGTACATCAACAATTGTCTCCCCCAAGGCCTTCGAAGCTTGGAGTTCTCGTCGCCCTAAGGCCGGCATCCGAGGCCTACTCCTTTACCACGATAATGCATCGGCTCACACTGCAGCTAAAACACTGGACTTCCTAGCTGAAAATTCGGTCCAGTTGGTATCGCATCCCCCCTACAGTCCAGATTTGGCCCCATGCGACTTTTTCCTATTCCCAACTATCAAAGAAAAGACCCGCGGAATCAGGTTTAGCAGTCCTGGAAGAGGCCCGACTGGCGTTCGAAGAGGCCCTCTGGTGAGTAATTTAAATATGGAGAATTCGAATTTAAAGTTAAATTAAGCGTATCTCATACCAATTAAATAGCTTGACTTGCTAAATAAATCAGTATTATAACTATTTGTATAGGGAATTATGGAGTGTACGAATACTTTTGTTCAGGCAGTGTATATATATATATATATCTTTACTATTAAAACTCGATTAATATTTATTTATATATACGTATATATATATATATGTATATACGTATATATATATATGTATATACGTATATATATATGTATATACGTATAAATATATATATATATATATCTGTAACGAATTGATTGAAGAAACTGCCAGGCACAGAAAGCTGATTTTTGGCATGTTGGAGTCTTTTGGCTATGGCTCCAGCAAGTTCTGAGCTCAGACGAAAATATCGACTCATCATAGAATTCTGACGTCATTGTCACATTTTAAAAAGTCAAGCAATACAGTTATTCGAGCATAACTCAGCCATTATAGGAGATAGAAGGCTGAAATTTTAATAGAATCTGTATATTAACATACCTCACATATGATCCAACTATCATCAAAAAATGATGACTCATCACTTTGTTATGACGTCATCATTACTCATCAAAATTTTAAAAATTGATAAATTTTGTGATTTTTCATGCGATATCGATTATAACAGTAGGACAGACGTATTTAGAGATGTCATATCCCTTATAATTAATAAATCTGACCCCAGGCGACCAAAGGGAGCCTACGGCGGACACAAAGTGTCCGTCAGCCGCGAAGCGCGCATGTATACATATATACACACACATTAATCGAGTTTTAATAGTAAGGATATATATGTATATATCCATAAGCGCGCTTCGCTTGCTTGCGCTGTGCGGCTGGCGGACACTTTGTGTCCACCATTTGGGCGCCAAAAATCAGCTTTCTTTGCATGGCAGTTTCTTCAATTAAATCGTAATATATATATATATAAACGCGCTTCGCTTGCAATCGCTGCACGGCTGGCGGATATAGTCGGAAAACAGAAATTTCTAAATTCTAAAAAAGGTGACAGTGACGTCATAATTACATGATGAGTCAACATTCTCGTCAGAGCTCTGAACTTATTGGAGCCTTAGCCAAAGTACTCCCACATGCCAAAAATCAGCTTTCTGCGCCAGGCAGTTTCTTCAATTAATTCGTTACAGATATATATATATATATACAGGGTGTCTCAACATTTTTTTCCATTTGTACAAATACATATAACTAGTAAACTACAGTACATAAATCTTATATTATTGCCAATATAATATCCTCTAAGTTAGATACAAGAATTAATACGAGCAGGCATCCCTGAGATTAAATTCTCCAAAATCGAAGGCGTGAGTCGATTCTAGATATTTTTCAGGTAATAGGGACCTCTGACAAGTTTGGTGGCTGGTCTCATTTTGTCAAGCTCTGCTCCAATAATTGCCCAAAGATTTTCAATGGGATTTAAATCTGGAGAAATGCTAGGCCAAATTCCTTTAGCCCAGTAGCCTGGAATGTGATTGGAAAGTCAGGTATGTGGCTTTATGGCGGTATGGGCAGGAGCCCCATCCTGCATAAAAATGGCATCGGACATCAAGCGACTCATTTTCCGTTCTGTCACTGGGCCTGTAGTATTGCTTCGCTTTAAAGTAGGAAGGCAGGACTTCTCCAAAATTTCGTTTATATAGTAATCTGCATTTACAGATTGTTTGGAAGGAAGAAAATCGAGTTCCGAGAGCCCAGTGCCACTCATCATCCTCCAGACCTTGATTTTAGGCGGTAATTTAACAGTTTGAACAGGTTGAAAGTTTCGCGCAATCTGACTCCAAACCCGATCGTTCTGCCGATTTGTTGGATGGAAAAGTTACTCTCATCACTAGAAAGAACCCTTTTTCCAATCCTGTTCATCACAAATTTATGACTAAGAATGAATTGTAGCATCTGTTCCATCTGTTTTTATGACAATTTGGGATGCGAAGGTCTTTTGTATGGCTTTGCTCCAAATGGTATTCCCTAAATAGCGATGTATAATGTCTTTACTAACTCTTTGTGAATTTTTCGAGACAATACAATCAAGTTTTCGCATAGACTGCCAGCGTTTGCCAATAGAATTTCTAATAATGATTTAGGAATGCGAGAAAGCCGTGTTGGACGCCCAGACCGAGGTTTGTCCGCCATAGATTAGCCTGATAGAATCTTGTTTTCAATTCAAAACAGTCTTAACTATAACCTCTAAGGTCTGAGCAATCTGTTTTAGGTTAATACCATATTATAACATACCGATTGCACGTAATCCCACACATTAATCGAGTTTTAATAGTAAGGAGATATATATATATATATATATACAGGGTGATCCATAAGTTCTGCAACAAATTTTGCTGAAGTATTATACTTACACAAGTAGATCTAACATCCGACATTATGTTTTACTTGAAAAATCTAAGGATTATTTTAATTATTTTGCAATTCAAATGCCTGTATTTCGGAATATATTGGCTAAGGTGTTAGGTGTACCATAAATGTTTGTGTGCTTAGAAAAAAGAGAAAAATCAAAAGAAAAAAATCTCGAATACTATATACATTCTATGATCATACTTTTAAAATTGTTGTTCTTATTGGTGATTTCCCGTCTATAAACTAAAAGAAATAATCCTATTTTAGTATTTTGAATTAATAACTGACTGTAGGAACATATAAATATATTTAATCGGGAGAAAAAAGATATTTTCGAACTTGACATTTTTCAGATTATTGGAGCCCCGGATATATAATATTTCAAAAATTTGTTATAAAAATATTTTGCGCAATAAATAGTGTTCATTTTTAAACTAGAAGGATGATAGATTCCATAGTTGCAATTTATATATATATATATAGTACACCCTCGCGTAACAGAACAGCTGTTCGGATTTTAAGAATGAAGTGTTCGGATTAGCGAGATATATAGATATAGATAGATATAGATATACTAGATATACGTAGATATAGATAGATATAGATAAGATATAGATAGATAATAGATAGATAGATAGATAGATAGATAGATAGATAGATAGATAGAAAGAAAGAAAGAAAGAAACAAAATAGCAAGGATTTCAGTCTACGTATTGTAGTAATACAATGATTTCTATTCAGGCATATATCGTATGGAGAAGGTGTGAAAATTGTTTTCTTGGCAATTCTTTAATCAACTTTCTAATGAGCTTTGAATTATTTTTACTAATCTACGCATATCAAAGTTTAAATTTCAAATTCATATTCTACACATTCGAATTACCCAGGTTTGAAGCCTTCTATTGCTATACTCATTCATAGTTGAATTAATATCAATATATGTCATTTGTGCCACTTTGTACTCCCATTACCATTAGACATAATTACGAGTAGAGGCAAAAAGTGGCACAGTTTAATGAATCTTAACCTTCGAAATGAATAAATCTTTAGAAGGCATCTAACCTGACTAATTCGAATGTATAGAATATGAATTTGAAATCGAAACTACTACAGTATCTGTAACAGTTTACATTTCACTTATGAATAGATCCACTTTATAACTAACTATGATGGAAAATAGTAAGGATTTCAAATACTTTTGTCCGATTAGAGTATATTTGGAGCAATTTGTTGTATTATCGACAATTTTAAGATAATATGTTACCCCAGCTACTTTCATTTTGGTAACGCAAAACATTCCAAAATCTTGCCTCTTAAAAGTTTGAACACATCTTTTCTTAATGAACCTAAATATTTAATATTACGTTATACAAATAATAACTCACATCATTAGTCTCTCGATCAAACCAATGGCTGATATCTTGACCACTCACTTTCACTAAAGGCCTCATCAGGATGTCATCTAAATAATTTGAAGCTATTTAAAACAATTAAATATTCAAAATACATTAAGAATTTAAAGAACTTTGTAGATCTTGGCAGAAAATTAACAGAGATATCAAACCATTGAGAACTTTTATCATAATCCTAGAAGGAGTAAAATTTCCACTATCTTACTTAGGAACAAATAAATTTTTCCAGATATCAAATATTTTCTAAGGATCTACAAATCAACATAAGCATTAATCATTTGTTTCTAAAATGTGATTTCGAAACTGGGTTTTGGCGACAGGGTTGCAACCTACTATATAGTTATTTACAATTAACCTGTCAATTAATTGAAAAATTACTATTATCATTATAACTGCGAGTGGGAATCGGAAGTTTATTATGCTGGTTAAAGCAAACTCTCACACCTATATAAGTGTACACTAAATACATATAAGAATTCATAGGCAAAAATGGGTTTTGCATCATCCCGCTTTTGCTTATTTTTCCCTGGTTTAAGGAGAGCAAAACAAATTATTTTTACTGTAGCTATAATGGTGACTTATATATAAGGCATGAATGGAAGATTTCAAGGAACGAGATATACATTCATTAACCGGACTTTTTCCACATACACTGCAGTATCGATTTTACGAATTATTCCCAAGTATTTATCGATTTTACGAATTTCTCTCTCCAAATTCATTTTATTAATACTTATAATATTTGTATCCTGTCAAACAATTTTGGTTGTCTTTTATATCAATATTGCATACGTAGTGTGTGTACAAATTACGTACTATTTTACGAACTGAAATTATCGATTTTACGAACTCAAACTATCGATTTTACGAACTCAAACTACGTATTGATTTTACTAATTCATATCAATAGATACATTATTCTAATGAGGTCATGGTTGGCTTAGAAGTTTAAGTTTGAATTATACAATGCATTGTGTAATCTGAAACTTGAAGTTTGCAGTTCCAAACAAGCCTAATTAGAAATATAAAATGGTTGACAACTTTTCTAGGACTAGTTCAGCATCCAGTTTATTGAGCAAAATAATGTTTGTTTAATGAATAATACTACTCGTAAATGTATAACTCTATACAGGGCAACTCCGCTTAATCGGATCACTGGTTAATCGGGACAACCGCTTAATTGGGACAAGTCTCCAGGAATGAGATTGTTCTTATACATAGAAGCTAATACTAAATTTCATCGGTTAATAGGGAATTCCGCATAATCGGGACAAAATATCCGGGAGCAAAGTGTCCCGATTAGCGGAGTCACCTGTATTATATTTCGGATCAGGGAATTGGACGGTGTTATAAAATAAAAAATATTTGTTTGTATTTATTTCCAACCACAAGTCGTGACAAAAAATTAAATTAAGTTATAAAGGATGATCGATTTTACGAATTATTCGATTTTACGAACAGTTTGGGTCCCAACTAGTTCGTAAAATCGATACTGCAGTGTATATAGTAATATATTGGATCTCTTCATAAGTTAAATACAATGAAATCCTAAAATATACGAGGGGTCTGAGTTCAGTTTCAGAATCTACACATTCGAATTAGTCATATCATTGAATAATGACGTCATTGTTACATTTTTAAAAGTTAAGTAATACAGTTATTCGAGCATAACTCAGCCATTATAGAAGATAGAAGGCTGAAATTAACATGTATAATAACATGCCTCACATATGATGCAACTATCATCAAAAAATGATGACTCATCACTTTGTTATGAAGTCATCATTACTCATCTAAATTTTAAAAATTGATAAATTTGGTGATTTTTCGTGCGATATTGATTATAATAGTAGAACAGACGTATTTAGAGATGTTATTTCCCTTAATCGAGATGTTATTTCCCTTAATCAATGTGACTAACAGGCGCCCAAAGGGCGCCTCAGGCGGACACAGTGTCCGCCAGCCGCGGAACTCAAGCAAGCGAAGCACGATTGTACGTATATATCAAATTGCTGGAAATTTATTGCTGATGACGAATTCAGTAATTAAAATAAAGTTATAGATATGGGATTTCGGCGGATGCTATCGGACGTGGTCATTTTGGGTCCCCAGTCAAAACTGACAACTTTTTCACACTTTTGAAGGTGTCATGATGTGAAAGTTTTTGATATACAATATTTTAAAGTTAATTACTACCATCTGTTGATGATCAAGGATGTTTGGATGTCATTTAATATTAGGATACGGTCAAATTAATGGAAATCAAGCCTTTCCGCAGAAAATATTTTTGTGCCCTGTTTTTAGCAATTGAAAATATCAATTTTATACAGGAGGTATGTTCAGTTACCAAGGTCGTAGAGTAAAAAACTCACGTAGAACAAAATGATAGAAACAGAATTTTGATATTCTTCTTCAGAAAAACGTTAAAATATTTTTCAACACGAAAATCTGCTTCTAAATATTGTAGCTACGAAATAGGGAAGAAAAATTTGATTGGGTTAAAATTGAAAATTTTATTCTAATTATTTTCTTTCTTCAACCATTTCGTGAAGAAATATTTGAGTAAAAGAGTCAAAAGCCATTGAAGTTTCCTTGAATGTCCTCTAGAAATTAGGTAACTTCTAATTATAAAAAAGGTGACAATGACGTCATAATTCCATGATGAGTCGACATTTTCGTATGAGCTCAGAACTTAGTGGAGCCATAGCCAAAGTACTCCCACATGCCAAAAATCA